>LR990965.1:14612530-15212530 GCA_905163465.1 Craniophora ligustri
ATCCTATCGCATCGCAAGGGTTACCTGTGCCTATGTGTCCGTACAGACATCGTTAAATGTGTGCATATGTGTGCGCATTGGAACGCAACACTAGACTGCGTCGGTATCGAGCGGTTTGCGGTCATTGACCCCACTGCACCGTGCTTTCAGGCGAAAACTTGCTCTAATTTATGCTGACTGTGGGAAATCCAGATTTATGGTGCGAAAAAAATCGCGTGAACGCTGTAAAACTCAATCAGTCAGCGAATTTTGATATTCATTGTTAGTTTAGTTGGAAAGCACGCAATATGGTTTTAGGAGATTGCATTTGATGTGAGTTGAGTATATAGGTACTTTATCTGCTACGCGTTCAGCAAACTTTATTTATTAGCTGATTTTGCGATGCATTGCTGTCACCCTCCTAACTTCAGTTCGTCACAAGGCTTCCTATTTTGTTTCTTATTGAAGTATTGTATGTAGGCACTCGTAAATAGGTTATAGCGATTTGTACTTTTAGTTATTCATTAAATGGACTTTTAAAACGTATGTCTCAACCACTTAATTATCAGGTTACAGCTACAGAAAAAAAACACAAAATAAGTAATAGTACCTGCTAACGTTTCACATTGAACTGCACCAGTCTCATATTGATATTAAATGCATAAATCTTTGTAAAACAAAACCAACAATTTTGTTTTTTTTTTATGGAAATAAGGGGGCAAACGGGCAGGAGGCTCATCTGATGGTAAGTGATTACCGCCGCCTATGGACATCTGCAACACCAGGGGACGTGCAAATGGGTTGCCGGCCTTTCAATATACTCTCCTCTTGAAGGTTCCCATAATTTAAAAAGAGTATCTATGGAGTTTCTTGCCGGTTCTTCTCCTTATAGACCTACCTTTTGGAACCGTGCAACTAGAGATGAGTCATACTAGGTAAATTTGATACTAGGTGCATCAAGTCCGATTCCGTACAAATACTCGATCTAAATACCTATTCCATGAAGTACGCGTACTTCATAGTATGTTTCGGATAAAGTCTGCTAGTCAAGTTTGCTAGTGATACCTGAAAGTACAGTTACGGACGCAGTAAAGAATTTATTGTAATCTTCCCTTCATACTTTACACAGGCTTAGGACTGTCAACGTAAAATATCTATCTATACTGTAAATTGTTGGCGTATTTAAAAGATTTCAATTCATTTTTTATATTAATCAGTTTTAGCCTATTTTTGTTTTTGTTTACTTTTTCATTTACTTTTTTTTATTTATTTATAATAAATATATAAGCTCGCAATCTAAAAAGATTCGCGCGGGCTTCGGGTGTCGTGTTACGACGCACGCCGTGTGCAGAACAGTCGGACTAGGTGGATCGAGTATTTTGTAACATGGGAATAGGTGCTACCTAGTCTCGTTAAATACCTAGTCATTGGATCTGTTCTAGTATATACGCTTCATCTCTACGTGCCACTAAATTCAAATTAAATTTGACAATTCAAAAGCACCTGTATTGGTCTTATTGAAATAAATGATTTGATTTGATTTGATCTAATAGCCTAATATATCGCATAACGATATAAATCACGTTTTGGACACATAACACAAATTGCGTCTACTCAAGTGTTGAATAGATGCGATAAGTTGACGTTCACGCAATACATTATTATAACGTGGTGCATAAAATACTACACTATAACTAATTTGGACACTACTATAGCACTTACTAATTACGGAATAGCCAT
Organism: Craniophora ligustri; assembly: GCA_905163465.1. Lineage (NCBI taxonomy): Eukaryota > Metazoa > Arthropoda > Insecta > Lepidoptera > Noctuidae > Craniophora > Craniophora ligustri. Next base: position 14,614,250 of record LR990965.1, read on the forward strand.
TACTCCGCCCCTCCATAACCTCAACTACCTATGGTAGTTGGTATGAGTGTGTTGGTGATACCCGTTTTAGTTGGTGTCATTTGGTACTTGTAAATAAATTCCCTTAAATCACGCACACATTATGCAAACGTCATGTTGTTTATGTAGTTGGAGAAATTGTAATAATTAATATTTTAGACTTCTTCGTTGGTTTAGTGGTTGTAAATTGCGATTGTACAGTTATCAGGTTTTTTTTATAGAACATAGGTTAGCGTTTAACCACAATCTCACCTGATGGTAAGTGATGATGTGGTCTAGGATGAAGCACGCTTACCTAGGAGATACCTTTCCACTCGGTTTATATGTGAACATCTTTGAAATTTTAAACCAACAGCTCACAAACTGGTGACTTTCCAATTATAGTAACTAAAGGTATGATATTTAAAACTGTTTCTCTTTAACTTCTGTCTCCGACTGTACAAACGGTTCCGTTGAGTTAAGTTAGGCAGTTAGCTGGTTAATTGAGACTTACTGTGTGAACAGCCAGAACCGGGGAAGGACTTCCACTCAACCCAAAGTAAACCCTCACTCACTAAAACAAGGTCCATTTCAAAATGCATCGGAATCAAAGGGTTACCTACAAGTGTTACTGTTTATTATTTTCAGCTGTGTCTTTATTGTTAGCAGATATAAATCCGAAACTTTATTTGACGAAAAATGCTGTGTAGGTGTTACTTTTAAATTGTTTTTTTTTTGTTACAAAGTAAAAGTCTTTTGAAAGTTAGAAGTGGCATCAGTGTTGTACATTTAAGTACGCATAAAAGGTTTCATCTAAAGATAAAACTGAAGATATGTCCGATGGGAAGACTGTCATCTTTGTCTCTATTGTTCCTTAGATTCTTGGAAGAGTGTTGATACTCAATACCTTTGTTACATATTGTATTTTCTTTGACACTGAATTTTCCTCGTACAGTTGGATATTCCACTTCGGTACACTAAAGAAATGATTCCTTGAAAAGTTATTTTAAGTGTTCTTGGGTCTTTAAAATTTGTGTTTAATTACTTACAATAAATTAGATAATTATAGTGTGAAGCTATTTTTAAAAGAAACGTTTTAGTCTAAAAGCTAAACTTCTTACTATACTCAAGCCTTATTTAGTAGATTGTAATGATTACCTTAAAATACAGAACTGTATACAATTCAATGGTAAATGTTCATTTTTTTATGAGAACAAATTCATATTTTTTACACATCCTACGATATCAGGAAAGTTTTCCAAATATTTACACGTGGAAAACAAACAATCTCTTTTATTGCGAAAAAAAGGCCGTGGAATAAAAAGGTTCTAACAATAGCCAAAAAAGTTTTGAGAAAAGCTTAAAAACTTTAGAAGAAGAATTGAATGCGTAACTTCTGAACTGTTTTATGGATAAAAGGTTTCATTTTCATTGACTTGGAGTTTTTTAGAGGTAAAGTTTTTCGAGACCAAGTATTAAAGACGCTAACGGATACTGAATCTTTGTTTTTTATATTACGAGACGGACTGCCTCACTGATAGGCTCCAGTTGATGTTGTGTTAATTTGTTGTTGAGGGTAATTGACGTTTGCAACACCAGAGGTGTTGTGTTGCTCGCGCGTTGCTGACACTGTATCTCAATAAAACTGCATATTAGTGAAAAGTGTTCATCATTATTGTCCCAATGCTGGGCACTGGTCTTTTTTCATAACGAGGGATAAAGCTATAGTCCACCATACTAGCCTAGTGCGAGCAGACTTCACAAGACGGTGACGTCGAGAAAATCTCTTCACCGTTTGAGTACATAACTTAAAGTCAGTTGCATCTTTGGGATTAAACTGGAGACCTTTGACATGACAGTCCACCGGTCGCACCACAAGTCTATAACTGCTTTTTTTATATAAAATAATTAACCAAAGATATTTTCATTATAAAAATGTAAGCCTATTTTTATTACTGAAACGGAAAAAAGGCCTACATTTTGTTTTGTAAACACAGCTCATGTTAACGTAGATAAATAATGACTACCAAATATAATTATTTATCTACTTAAATCTGAGTTATATCATAGTGTTGAGAAAATGTGTTTTATTATATGCTTTGTCTTTATACATAGTTATGTATATAAGGCGAGTTCAAATGCTCACTTCTTTTAATAAAAGAGAAAAAGTTCTTTTACAAGATAGGAATATTTTTACTCTTTTTTGTTTTGGAATGTTTATACCTATGCTTATTCTTATAACGCTATATTTATACATATAAATATAGCACCTACTTACATAGGTATTCTATTCATTATAATATATGTATTTATACTGATATAATATGTATATTTATTAGTTGTACGTATTTTGTTATTTAGTTTTATATATTATTTTAAAATTGATTAGAAAAGTACGCCACGCCCTTTGAATTTTTCACTTATTCTGGTATGTTTGGTAGATATCGCTACTTAGTGATAAGACCGCCATTCATATCATTATTTATGTTTCCTTAAATTATGTATTACGTATCTATTCTATTAATATATTTAAAATAGGATTTAATGTTTGCCAGCCCCCTAAAAAAAATTCTATGAAGAAAATTCCCATAAAAAAATTGAACTCCACTTTTTTATTAAGTATTTTTTAACCAACTAGTTTCAATAGTTCTATGTTTTTTAAATCTGAAAATTAATATTTTAATAATCAATAACTTTACATTTATATTTTGCGTTGATTCGTATCATAGTTATAATAACACTAAACAACACATTTTCCTAACAACAACAACAGCAACTCTTAAAAAACACCTAATACTATGTTGTATTTCAAAGCCCTACCAAACTACATACATATACATCTGCAGAATTCTTCAAATATTTTATTTATATCGACAGGCAGAATATGCAAAATACTTTGAAATTCTGCCTCTATCATTTCTCTCAGGGGAAAAGATTTATAAAAGTAAAATGAAGTGCTATTATTACCTACATAAAATATAAAATACTTATAAACGTTTACAAAAATCTTTGACGAGACTTATTTATATAATTTTTTCGCCGTCCCACACATTTTCTTGTGTCGTGGGTGCATTTATAAACCTAAATATTCACATATACAAGCACCTAGACCCGATACAACTAACTGTATCTCATACAAATATTTTGTCCGTACTCTACTACGAAATTTGCCAATTGATTCGTTATTATTTTTTTAAGAACAAGTCAGCATGTTATTATATATTATTATTATTTTTGCGTAGAATTTACCAACGAATGTTACTAGATAACTTGGATTAGTTACAAGCCACCATGCCTTTTGTTAAGTTATGAAATGCGCGTATTTATAACACAAGAAAGTACTCAAACTGCGAAGAAAAATGTTCATGAAGAAACCTGTAAGCCTTCGAGATTTTAGAGTGGAGAGCCGTGTCTAGTAGGACCCTAAATGGATTGACGAGAAATAGTTTATCTTGTAACTGTCTTATCTACTACATCATTATTATACATTTCTGGCTTTCTTTTGCTCGCGACTTCGTCTGCGTAAATTAAGTAATTTTATCCGCATATAAACTTTCACCCCCTGTTTCTACCTTTTAAAGGATGATTTCCGAGATGAAAACTATTCTATGTCCTTTCCCGGAACTCAAATTATCTATATACCAAATTTCAATTAAATTGGTTCAGCCGTTATAACGTGAAGATCTAACAGACAGACAGACAGACAGATAGACACACTTACGCATTTATAATACAAAAAGTAGGTATGTAATATTAGTAAATAACGTGCCAATTACACACATGTATTTTCTCTATTAAACAACACATTTAGGAGTTGTATTAGCTTAGTGGATTAAAAAGTCTTAGGTGTCGAGTTTGATCCCAGGGCAAGCAACGCTGAGTTTCGAAGTAACATGCGTATTTATCGTATGCTCAAACGGTGAAGCAAAACCTCGTAAGGAAACTTGCAGGCCTAAGAGATTTTCTTGACGGCCTGTGAAGTCTGCCAACTCGCAGTAAGCCATCGTAGTGGATTACAACTTTCTCCTGTGTCCTGTGAGATTCGTAATAAAAATTATCATATACACAAATGTCCTTCCACGAAACAAATATAATATGTACGCTATAAATCTTTGCTCCATAGCGGGCATCGAACCCGCGAGCCATAGCGTAGAAGCCGATCACAAGCCAATCTTTATATATCTTGCACATTTGTTTCTAGAAAATGATTGTTATCAGTTTCCATGTTAGAAAGCTCTTCATTGAGTGTTTGTGGTACATTACTTTCTTTGTTTATTATGCCTATGCAGTAATGGACGTTGTACGTCGGGAAAATTAATGTAAGTAGTTTATCTTCTCTGTGATAAATCTTTGTGGGGACATGTTGTAGGCATTCTGTGTATTTCCGAGCAAAAAATTGAAGATGTCGCAATAACGGACAGAAATATGTGGCGTATATATATAGATTTGGCGAGGGTAGTTTATTACTATTAGAGATTAACTATCCTTACAGACATATGTGAGTAATTAGTGTAGGTATTGTTGTGTAAGTACAGCTTCTGAGGTTGTTAATACAGCGGTATTTATTCTGTACAGCATCAGCAGCTCTAATGAAACATTTAGAGAAAAAAATGCGTGTGATTTCGCTGTTAAATTATGAAATCAAACAACATTAAATTAATATCTTACCTGCTGTGCAGGTTAGTGGTGTGACCAGAGGACTGAGATGTCAAAGTCCTCGAGCTCGACCCCAAAGGCAAGCACCACTAACTTTTCGGAAGTTATGTGCATATTTATCACATGATCTAATGGTAAAGTAAAACAACATGAGGAAACCTGCATGCTTGAGAGATTTTCTCGATGGCATGTGAAGTCTGCCAACCCACAGTAGGCTAGAGTGGTGGACTATAGCCTAATTCCTCTCAAATGAGAGGAGATCCGTGCCTAGCAGTGGGACATTAATGGGTTGATATGAAAATCATATACCTATATTTATTCTAAAAAAGCAAGACAAAACAGTTAAGTATCGTTTCTATTTTCTCAACAGATTTTTTCGCTATTGACAACTTTTATGTCTTTGAGCCAACCCGCAGTAGGCTAGCGTGGTAGACTATAGCCTAATCCCTCTCAATTGAGAGGAGACCCGTGCCCAGCAGTGGGACATTAATGGGTTGATGATGAATGATGTCTTTGAAATTAAAGACAATTAAATTCAAACACAATACAGTGTTCATTTGTTGTTTAAAGTTTATACTTCAACAACAATGAGTTTAGGTGTATGGAGGTTCATATTAAGCGATGAATGCCGAGCTCATACGACAGGAGAAATAATTATAGCCTCGCTTACACTTAGTTTCAAACTTCAAGTAGAAGTACCTAAGTCTGTTACTTAGAAGTTAGCCACTAGCGTTCGATGAAAAACAGAAATTGTACTTACATATTAAGACTATAGAGTATTTATTTGAATAAGACATTGCACCCAAAATAATTAATTGATTTATAATACTCTCGTATAGTTGAACTGTATAGGCCCACCCTTTGATTTCGGAGTTGGTCTCTTAAAAGCATTCAGGTTTTTCCTTCACGTGCTGTTGGTAGCCGGGGTTTTTTGAGAATTTCCTCACCGTAAACCAAATCGAAGATCTATTATCATAGTTGAATAGATTCTCTCCCTTATTATAGCCGCCACTGTTACCAATTTTCTATAGTGCTCCCCTACGTTATAAAAGAACCCCTGTGCAAAATTTCAAGTTTCTAAGCATCTACCCCCACTATTTTATCATAACATAAGATCAAGCCTGTCTTCTGCGAAGGTTTAAACAGAGGAGTACTAATGTACTAATGTATCTTTTCGTATTGCATTTGAAATAGGTGTTATACTGATAACACTCGAATGATAACGTAATAGGGAGAGTTCTTGGAATTGTTTCATTTACACGTGCCGATAACATAACGCCTACCTCAAGATCGTTCGAGCAAGATCTCTTTGCAATCGACTTGTCTCGTATAATAGTCTTGTAACCACAGGATTAATTTGGATTACCTAATAAAATAGAATAATTAGAGTCTAAAGTTATATAGGTAATCTAAATTATTGATTGAAATTTGAATCTGCCCTTCACAGCAGTTTTCTAGGTAAGGTAAGATTAGTAGAGTATCCTTACCGATGCAAAGTCGTGTCAACTCTTGGTTTGCTGGTTCGATATTTAAGTAAGTTTTTCAGATAGTTTTTTCTAGTTGTTTTGAAATGTGTACATTAGTAAACCTCTGCTTAACCTTTTGGGGAGGATAGACGTGATGGTATGTTATGTAATAATCAATCTTATGAGACTTATCTGAACTCCACACGTTATTGATTTAATAAAAGCTATATAAAGTTATTTATTTCATTCTCATCGAACCACGATCGTATTTAGCAACTAACTGAAGCCTCTAAACTCTCAACAAGTTACACAAAGGATACCCAATTACAATTTAATTTATTCAAAGTTTAATTATATTGAGCGCTTTAAACGGAAAGGTTTCGTGATAAAGCTGAATAAACAATTATTTTGTAGTCGTCTTTGAGAAACAATTTGTTGTTGGTTTGGTTGGCTATTGCCTCACTGGTATGTTTCGAAACGAGATACAGATAAGATGTTTTTAAGAAGAAGGCTTTTTAAGAAGAAAAGTGTTAAATTAAATAATGGTTGTTTCGGAATTCATATAATTATCAACCCAATAACTGTCCGACTGCTGGGCAAAGTTTTTCTTTCATTAGGCTGTGATGAAAAATCTCTTAGGCATGCAGGTTTATTCCACTATGTTTTCCCTTTCCATTTGAGCATGTGATAATATCATATCATTGGCGCTGAGGTGGATGGTTTATAGTCAAGTAGTATATAAAATTCTTAGAATAAAGTACATGATCCACTAGTTCTGCTACTTATTAACTGAAAAAACGCAAGTATACCATAATATATGACGAAAATAAAGTTAAACATCAGTTTGACAGTGATGTCCCTAAAGTATTCCGAAATTGTTTACAAAAAAGCTCTACGTGAAGAAATACGCTTAGTATGCAAAACAAGACTTTGGAAATAGATCTTAGATAGATTTGGAATTAAATCTAGAATTCTTAGGAAAAATATATTATGTACGATAGTTTTCTTCCATCAAGCTGCCTGAAATATATAGGGTAAGAATATTTATTACTTGGGCTACACAAACTACAGAATTGTACGCCAAACCTATAGCGGTATTCCAATAATAATAAAAGTTATTTTGTCATAGAAAAAGGAACGAAGCCTGCATTATATAAACATGGATACTTGTTCATAATAATATCTAGCGACTTTCATATCTTCAATAAACACCTGATGTTTGAGAAGTCTGTGACTTAAGCGGGACATTGCCCGGATGAAAAGTTTTAATATTATTGTTGTCTTTAATAATATTTTCTCGCCGGATTCTTTTTCATAAGATCAACTTTTTGGAAAATTGCATCTAGTATCTTAACGTTTCATAAATGTTTATTTGTAATAGAATTGTTTTGATTTTGAACAAGTTTTGACCTGAACATCGATATGTACAAACAAACATTACAATTTCAATAAAAGCTTGAAAATAAACTGATGTTTCCCTACAGCCTAAAAGCAGAGTAAAACGAATGGATGACTATAATTTATAATGTATCCTACAGCAAAAAGGTTTACCGAAAACGTAAGTAATCTTTAAGACTTATGTAATGAAAAATCGTAGGTATAAAATATATTGCATCTGCGAGTTTGATTTAGTACCACAAGTAAATACTTGTAGAGAAAAATGGAGTGAATATGCAAGCTGAAGCAAACGTCGGGAATGCCTACACACAACATGACAGACTTAGCGCTCTCGTAGACGGGACACTTATTTTCGTTAGGGAAAATGTAGGTCTTGTTTAAGTGATTCATACATATCGAAACTACGTTTCTCTAGAAAAAGTAAACCCGTAATCTTAGATAAAACATCTTGTTTAAGATGCTGAACATTGCTAATAAGATTGTATTAAAGATATTTTCCTTATATTATTTTATTTTGATTTGTATTTCCGGAATTTATGGATTTATTTTTTAATTTAGTAGGTTTAAAAACTTTTTATTGCTAATTCAGCTGCTTACATACATATCGGATCGCCCTTCAATTGATTATATGATACGTAACAATATTAAAAAAATATTAAAGATAAAGCATAATAGATTCTTACTTACTTACTTCGCTGGCTCAAAAACATAATATATTTTATAATTAATATTATAATAGCAATATTGTATTTTTTGTTTGGAAGCATACCTACGTTTTTATCTGTCTATATAATTAGTCTTACATTCTCAAATATTAAGAAACCATATCTATTACTTAGTGAATTATATCTGGGTTTGTTTGTTGATCTGTCATTATCCTTTATTTCAGAAATTGAGGTGGGAAGAAAAAGCACTTTTATTTGATTGGCTAGACTATTGTCTACAGACAGTAAAGTAATTCATTTCATCTATTGATTAGGAGAGGGTTAGAAAACTCTTATTCTATGCTCAAATATACGGAGTCAAAAGATATTAATAACTATTATTTTCCGATTTATTTATGATTTATTTATTAGGTTCCGTTTATTCACTTATAAAACTACTTCATCAAATTCAACGTCTTAATTCTGAAAATTGAGCTAATACGAACAAATCAAATGAAAATTCTTTTATTTTAAACAAGTTTTTTTAAGATTTTATATATGATCAAACGAACTTCTAAAGTGAAGTTCGATCGATATAATATGAGTGGTTTCATTTGAAGATATAAATCAACAGGTAGTCCTTTGACCTACAAGGCAACACTCGCACGCTTTAAAAATTTAATATTAATTTAAATTCATATCTTTAATCGATTTTTTATTTTACAATCGATTAAAATATTCATTCGTTCTACCCCTTCCTACACTCGATAGTGACAGCTCATTATTTTTAGAGTAAGATATTGAGTTAAAGTCTTCTCGTGTTAGAGTAACAAAACTGGGTACTGGGTGGGTTGGGTGCTTTATATCTTCAAATGAAACCACTCATATTATATCGATCGAACTTCACTTTAGAAGTTCGTTTGATCATATATAATATTTCGTGGTTTCATTTTCGATATAATCAATCAAGATTGAGTTTTGTTACTTATAATATTATTGTAGATATTGATCAATAATGAAACACGAGAATATAAATCATAAATTCATATTGTATTCTGATTAATTAAGTAATTAACAAGTATGTAATTTAATTAGGTACAACATGATCAACAGATGGTAAACAGACTGATTTTGCAAAGTTTGATTCGTCTACAATAGGCCGATGGTAATATTTAGCAAAGGTCTGAGAGGACGCGGTCCAGCCAGCTGTCTTTCGGATGACATCAAGACTAAGGCCGGTCGCATGCGCCGCCGACGTCGCAGCGTGGCGGGCGCTGTGTGCGCTGTACACTGCGACGTCGACGCCGCTTGCCCGCAACGTTTGTTTAATCCACCTACTTATTGTCTGTGCTGTCGCGTTCCTGTGAGGACGCTTCACAGTTATTAAGAGGTGGTTGTTGTCCGAAGGCCGTAAGTCCTTCGTTGCAGACATATAATCGATTAACGTTGTAGCCGGACATATAGAAAGATTTTCTCTAAAATAGGGTAAATGTAAGACTGGCTGATCCCGTCCTATCCCTGATGTTTTAATTATGTCTGTAATAACAATTTCAACACCATTAGGTTTAATTTTTATATTATTCATTGTTATTAAAGAGAAAGCTTGCACTCTATGTGCAGTACACAGAGCTAGTAAAACAACGAGTTTTTTGGTATTTTTTTCCAAATTAAGTTGACTATGAGGAACCCATTCTGAGATATGGAGTAATACTACCTGAGGGTCCCAGGTACTTGAGTACTTAAGAAGACACGGTCTCGTCTTGAATACCCCTTTAGGGAGACGTTTGACACATTCGTCTGTACCTAAATTACTTCCTATGAGTAAAGATAATGCTGAACGGTGACTATTAAGCGTTCCATAGGAAGCACCTTTTTTATATTGTTCAGTCAGGAAGCAAATGACGTGGTGAATCGGGCTTTCGAAAAAATTACAGTTATTATTTTGCCACCACAATTTGTAACAAACCCCGTACTGATTTAACGTACTAGCTGACAGAGAGGCGAGCATCAAACGTAGTGCGGCTGGTGGCGTAACGCGGCGGGAGAACGCGAGACTGAGAGCAGCGCTGCTCCCAGGGTAAGCGTCCTGTGCAGCGGGTGTTGTTGCCTGAAATGCGACAATACCAAATTTGGGCGTGGACTCAAAATAATGATGACTTCGACTAGTAACTCCATTAGTTGTGGATACCAGGCCTGTGAAGGCCACATTGGAAAAACTAGGATACCCGTTGCTTTATCGTGTATAATCTTTTGTATGCAATTTAATAGCAGCGAAAATGGTGGGAAATCATAAAAGAACTTTGGATACCAATCAATTGTAAATGCATCAATGCTTATAGCGTCCGGATCCTGTTTCCAGGACACATATTCGTGACACTTGGCATTGATGCGGGAAGCGAATAGATCAATCTCTGGTAGACCAAATGTCCTAACAATGTAATTAAATGCGGAGTGTGATAACTCCCACTCCACGTCAGGATTAATCTTACGTGATTCTTCATCAGCCTCAACATTGTCTTTTGTGTTTATATATGAAGCAAATAACCATAGTTTTCGCATCTCGCACCATTGCCAAATTTCACGGGACAGTGCATTTAGATGTGGGAACTGAATGCCGCCCATGCGATTAATATAACTTATCGCAGTAGTGTTATCTACTCGAAGCAGTATAGCGCATTCATTTTGTTCCCAGGCAAAACATTTAAGGGCAAAGAACACGGCCAATAATTCTAGATAGTTAATATGGAACCTAGTCTCACTATCTTTCCAAGTACCATTAGCTCTAGACCCCTTACAGTATGCACCCCAGCCGGTGCGTGACGCGTCAGTGTAAATTTCTAGGGCATAATTTGGTGGTCTTATTGGATTATTTGCTATGTAAATATTTTCCTCCCACCAGTTTAGATCATTTAGAATAATACGAGGGAGTTTAACCCTTACGTCAAACGAACCTGCATGCTGCTGTAAGAACAAGTATTTTTCTCGCTCTAATATCTTGGTATATAACCAACCGTAACGTACCGCTGGGCATGCTGACACTAATACTCCTATCAACTGAGAAAAGTCTCGAATTGAAACGGTAGGTAGTTTTGAATATTTTTTGACTAAAAGGGCTATCTTATTGCGTTTATCTATAGGCAATGATAACGTCATGTTAGTGGTGTCGTATATAAATCCCAAAAATTTACAAGATTTTTGAGGTTGTAAATTACTTTTTTCATAATTTATAACGAATCCTAAACATTCCAATAACGACACAGTTTCCTTTACGTTGCGTAAACATTCTTCGTAGTTGCTACCTATACAAAGCAAATCGTCTAAGTATGAGACAGATTTTAGCCCACGTTCACGTAAATAACCAACGACCTCTCTGACAATCTTAGTAAAGCACCTTGGAGCTATGGCGATATATATCCGTAAGGTAACGCGCTAAACTCGTATGTTATTGTTTCACTCGAGGATGACGCGATAAAATTGAATCGAAGGTATTTACGAAAATCATTATGGATCGGAATAAGTAAGTAAGATTCCTTCATGTCTATATTCGCCATAAACCAGTTGGTTTGTACTAACTTGCAGGCAGTTCTACTGTCCGCCATTTTAAAATGCATTTTGGGTATAAAACGATTTAGAGATTTTAAATTTAGGATGAATCTTTTATTACCATTCGATTTTGGCGCTAAAAAAGTACTGGAAATAAACTGATCTAAACTCGGCTCGATTTGAGCAATCGCACCCAATTCAAGGAGGTTTTCGATTGCTGACGTCATATCACGTTGTTCATTCAGTGACCATGTAATTTGTGGAACACGAGTTTGGAATGGCGTCTGTGTAAAGGGAATAGGTATACCATTCAGGACCCAATCAAGAATAGTGCTATTCTTGGTTATACGAGTCCAGCAATTATAGAAAAAGTGTACCCTGCCTGCGTGTACCTGTGTTACTGGCGAGCTGGGGCACGTGACCGACTCTGGCTCGACTTGACCTGCGATGTCGCGGCCGTTGTAGTCGGTGCTGCTCGACGCGTTGATGCGGGGAACCTCTTCTGACCCCCTCGCCCCCCCCTGTTCATCGGGTAACGAGGAGGTCCAGTCCAGTTTCCCTGGAACTGCTGGCGTGCTGGTAGTACAGTTTGAGTTTGGACAACAGTATTAGATCTAGTGGGCTGAACAGTCTTTTTGATTTGCAGTCCTTGTTTCTCTATAGTTTTTGAGGCCTTTATTTTTTCGGGTAAATTGACACCAAACAATGTCTCGTCCCGCTCACTGTCTTGGATCACGTTAAGGAAGGGTTTAGCTACTCCGGGAGTGATCATTTTAATTCGAGCCTGGGTTTCCGAATAATGCAAGTCACATAAGATGCGACAGCCATCACTAAGGGTTTTTATTGCTTCGACCTTGTTATCATTGGTTAATAATGACGTCATCGCCCTGCTAACAGCTGTAATCCCGATGCCCAGTTGTTGTTGAGATGACTCAACTTTTTTATCACGTAATCGTACCATTTCTGTGACTGCGGCTGATATCTCAATATTTAACTTGGGCGCTTGAAGCATATTACAATTACTGGGTATCAGATATTGTTTTAGGATTTTTTCTCGAGCCTCTTTATTCATTCCCTTTTTAACTAATGGATGCCATAACTGTGTAAGGTTATTATGAATATCTTGGCCCCACATTGGACCTTGATCAGTCGCTTCACCCAGGGCTGATAGGATTTCAGGATCCAATGGTGGTTCGAGAGGCGCTGGCGCCGTAGTTGGTATCGGCGTCTCAACTGAAGGTAGTGGCGGATTATTTTGCTGGATCGTAGTAGATTCCAGCAACCTTTCCGACTGAGATTTGTCAGGGTCAGGTAGAGTGATTGTTTGGTCCAAACCGGATTGTATTTCACATTCGGCTTGTGGGTCTGTTAAGTCCCAAGTTGTCTCGCCTCCTGGAGGACAAGAATGATAAACATAACGCAACCGTAGGTATTGAGATGTTATAAATAGCAATGGTTCGAGATTAGAACCCATTACTTCGTTTAAATACAAACGCCTCGTTCACTTTGGAATCTATGGCGGGTAGATTTTTGCCGCGTTCAGATTTGAATCTATGGCAAAATACCGCATCAAGACTTTCATTTTTGAACAGTACTTGTACGGTATGTAATAACGTAATTACTAACCTTGGTTATCCTGGTTTGATGAAGAATAGGAATCCTCTCGACGCCGTCGTTTAAAACGGTGTTTATCCCTTAATTTCTCCATCTTCCGCATATAATAATCAATCTTTTCTTCGTATGACCGTTTAGGCATTGTAGGTATACGTAGAAAAATAAAATAATAATTTGAACGATCGTAGAGAGGGGCACGTGCACTCGTTGCCGCGCACGGAAAAAGAATGGGCTGTCACTATCGAGTGTAGGAAGGGGTAGAACGAATGAATATTTTAATCGATTGTTAAATAAAAAATCGATTAAAGATATGAATTTAAATTAATATAAAATTTTTAAAGCGTGCGAGTGTTGCCTTGTAGGTCAAAGGACTACCTGTTGATTTATATCGAAAATGAAACCACGAAATATTATAACATTAAGATTTTAAAAATCTTGTATTATGGAAAATAAAATACATGCATTAAAGTACGTAATTAATTAATAGCTTCATTCTTTTCTTCGCAAACTGAATTCTAAGACATTTTTAGGTCAAGCATTCCATCTATCTGCAAATTAAGTGCAAAAAAAATACTGAAGAAAATGTAAAACGTGACTGACATGCCAAACAAGATTACATTTTGCAAAGTGTCGTATCTATGAGCATCTCAGGTCTACAACACTCTCAACTATTTCACACCACATCTCCAACGTTTTTTCACCTTTAGAAAGCCGGGCTTTTGACTCGGCAAGCACTTTCAAACACTCAGAACGCTCTGGAATAAGGTCGCGAGTTTAAGGTCGCTACGATTATACTATTGACTGTGCATATTTTAGGGTTGATGTGAAGATTTATTGAAGAGTTAGTTAATTCAAATTTAAGGAGATACGTGTATTTACATTCGTGATAAGGTCGTTGTTTAACCTTTGTATACACACGCGTTGGTCTGTCAGACCGACTATGTTGTGTGCTCATTTACAAAAGATAGAGCTTTTGTAAATGAAAACCGCTTTGGGTTCATTTGCTAGTTAGTAGTTAGCGTCAGGATGCGTATTTTAACTACATATCTTGGAACGCTAATTAATAAGGCACTAAAATTACTCTAACACTTACGGTCTCACTCGCCGTGTGCGGATATATACCTACTACACTATTTGCTGCAGGTATAGGAAGGTTAATTATTTGTTTAATACGATTGATTATTATTATTGTTTTGAAGTGCGAATGATATTTATTTTATTTTATATTTCTATAGTTTTCTATTCTTTTGTTTTATAGCTCACTGCTGATATCACTAGGTAATCACTTTTTACTAATTGATTCACGTGAAAGTGTGACACATTTTTTACATAAATGTATAAGATGTATCCATAAGATGTATAGGTATAGGATGATCAACAACTTTGAGAAAACAATGTAGTCCCAATGAATAGAATACTACGTCATACGGTGTAGGTACGGCTATATGAAACAGGTGATATTAAACAACAACATTATAATATTGAAGAACAAGAATGAAGAATATATCACTATGCCCGTATCCACGAAAAAGTAAAGCCTCTGATTTTGATATGATATACGATATCTCTCTTGATATCTCAGTTACTTGATGCTTTAGGTTCTATAAAGGTACTTGAGGTCGCCCACAATTTAATGCTGACATAAGTCCTAAATCTAAACTGCTATTTAAAAATAGAAAAACGATTTGATCGATTTTCAAGGAATCGAAGCTAATTCCCCAGGCTTAGCACCCTTTTTTTCAAACCACTGCATTTTTCTTAAGTAAGATAAATGATGCATAACTTAGGATCGAAGTCGAGACCTTTGACTTCATAGTCCATTGGAAACATCACTAGACTATCACAACTATAAATCACCTAGTAACCTATATAAAAACATTTTAATCGGTTGAAAGCCTGAAAATATCTTCCTTAAATATTTTTTATTTTCAAGGTGTTTCCTTGAAAATAAAAAATATCCATAACACACAATATTGGTTGGTACCTATTTCTTAGAAAAGCTTTGGGTAATAAGAAGCCAGAGATTTCAAAAATTCTTGAATGCTTTAAATATTCATAGCATACTTAATATACTCAGAGCATGTTGAGCTATTTGCGAACAACACATTCTTAAGATGGGGAAATAAATATGGCTCCTCATTTGACTTTACCTGCATACGTATAAGCTTATGTACGTTGTTCGATGTAAATGTTTTTATATGAGCGCACATATGAGTAAAGTTAACATCAAACAATGGATGGTTAAGCTACGGTTTTCGCGGCCAGTCAATGGATGGGTGATCATCAGAGATATAGAGCAATTTATAGGCTTTAGCATGTGTAGCTTACCGAGAGATATGCTCATTATCATATTAACCGTTAGACGTCCACTGCTGTACATAGGTCTCCCCCAAGGATCACCACGACGAAAGGCCATGTGCCGCCCGTATCCAACGGATTCCAGCGACCTTAACCAGGTAGTCAGTCCACCTTTCCGGGGGTTTAGAGACTGCCAATAGTGGTCGCCACTCTAGAACCTTGAAGCCACATCAGCCATCCGTTCTTCGAGCGGTGTGCCCTGTATACAATACAGTCTCCAAAATATTACCAATGTATTGCCCACTATATTACTAATTTATTGTTTCACCGATGTGAAAGAACAGAAGATAAGAAGCGCATTAAAAATAATATTTATAATAGTTAATTTATTCATCTCAAATACTCATATTCAGCCGCATCTATACGATACTGAACTAATTAATTGTTAGTGTAAAATCATCATCAGCATTGTTGTATTGTCTAGAAACGCCCTTTAGCTGATACTATGATGATGAATCGTACAATTTTTTTGTGTCTTATCAGTGCCAGATTTCAAATTTCACTGCATCCAACAATTTATGCACCAACACGTTACCCAGTAAACGATTTAAGTGATTGTAAAAACCACACTAGAATCCACCTTTACGCTGCACAAGAAAACTTTCAAATTTTTCATCCATTCATCCATTTAAGTGGATGTTGTAATTGGTTTGAGGTTTAATGTAGTAATATAATTATTTTTTCTAAATATACACTAAATTCAGTTACTTAAATATACTAGTCTCAAAAATCTCTTAAAGCTTTAGTTTTTTTTTAATTAAAATCGGTATTTAAATATTGTAAATAATCATTTTCTATCCACTGTTAGGCGATAGGTTATAGGGCGGCAAATTACGGGTGTAATAAATAGATTATATGATATAAAAAGTTTTTTTAGTTTTTGTCTACAAAGTAAATGGTTTAATTACTAGATGACGGCAGTGTTTTCTAAATGGCGACCTCTGAAAAGAAATATCTAAGTAAACATTATTACATACATCTCTCTACTCCTCTAACTAATTTCTTAGGATATAGAGGATTTCATTATATCCACGATCGCTGTCGGGGGTGGATTGTATTATAAACAAAACAACACTAAATCTTCATATCACTGATTTATTCTTTCTTCATACACTCGGATCTTACTACTAACGTATCACTACTGAACTATTACTGTGTCTTGCTGATTTTCACTGTGTACTGATTTATTACTGAACTGTGAACTGAACTGTGCTACTGAACTACTGTGAACTGAACGTATTGGCTCTAATTATATCTACAAACTGAGGGGCACAAGTTGTGCTTAGGGTCAACCTGGAATTGGTCGCTTTTGACCAATCATATCACACTATTTTATTTTGTGTTTGGTGCACGACCTTGAATGCCGGGACAAGTTTGAACCTGCTCCCGTCTCTATTGCGTCATTCTAAACAGGTTGGAACTTGTTCCTAACAATATAATATTTAAATCTTAACTTTTAATCTTATTGCTAAAGGTAAGTAAACACACAAAATATATTATTTTTAATGAAATAAACTAGTTACTTATCCTAGACTTATTCTACGTTACGCTTAGGCTAAAAAACATTAAAATACTATATATGACTTACACTAAGTACGTAATCGTAATGTTAATTAAATATAATCACAATGTTCATTAATTATACATATAATCGCAATCATTGCACGTCGTCGGCGTCGTCGCTGACAATCGCGTTCTGAGATCTATCATACAAATTAATATAAAATTTATGTATTCAGTTGCTGAGAAATCGTGTGTATTAATTCAACAAAACACCTCATGCTTGATAACAGAACTTAAAAATCCTATCTATTACGTGTGCCAAACATTTTATCAAAATTTCTCTTCACCTTTTACAAAACTGAGAGCAACATAAATAAAATATACATCGTAATATAAGCGGTTTTAAAAGAAAACCTCAAATAAACGTATTAATTTATGTCCCTTTGTATGAACGTAAAGTATTTATAATATAGTAAAACATCAGAGAGCTTGAAGGCTTTATTGAGTTGCGTAATACAACGCTCGTTACACATCGGTATCGCCACCAGCTGAATCTATTACTGAGGGGATTGAAAGAAAAAGACGTTTATTTTTTTCTTTTATACACCCTGTATTAAGTCTCGGGGCTGTAATGTCACGCAACAGGCAAGTGAAGAAGACTCACTGTATATCTGAAAAAGCTAATGTATTTTTTTAAGGATAAACACCGCGAGATTTTATAACATCAATGAACCAAACTACAATAACATAATTATTATAAATTTCGTATTCGTATTTCTAAAGACGAAACAAATTATATCGTATAATTCGTTAAAAATTAAATACAAAGCTGATCGCTTTTTAAACTTTTTCCTGATATTTATTCTTACCTCCCATTCCTATTAAAATCAATAGTATGATTGTAAATCGAGGTTTCTACAAAGTTAACCTTCTAATATCACCTATATTGTTATGAAATACTATGTAATTATATATATATGAGTCAAGTATTATATTGAGAGCGAGATTTAGATTAACTAGTGGAGTGGAAAATTAAACCACATCTGTTGTTTATACTAGGCCTATGACGTCATAACTAAGAAATTAATTATTACTCTAAACTGTTAATAAAATTGCTTCTATATTGTTGTGATGATTTTTGAAGAGTAGAATTATACAAATATGTTCAGCCGCCGAGAGAAAATCTTTTGAAGGATTTTTAGGTTTATTTTGTAATTCGTTTATTTCTAACGTTTATAGTTACAAATAATATTAGTCAAAGAATAAAAAAAACGTGTAAAATATTTAAATTTTACCACTGACATGTCTGTGACATGCCATAGACAATCTTCCATATGGACTTCCAATAAATTAGGACCATCATATTTATATAAAAAAGTAAAAACAAAAGATATTGTTGATCTAGCGATTGCAAGCGCGACTGTTCTGGCTCGATTCAGTATTATTGACTCGGTACGATTCAAAAGTCAAGCAAAATATTTTAGGTTTTTTCTATGGAATTATCTGGAATTAGATTGAGTCTCGGTGGGCAAAAAGCCCTATAAAATGAGAATTTTAATAACACAATCGAGCTCTGAGCGTAAATTAATAAGTAATATACTTTAGTTACAAAACTTCTACTATTTCGTCGAGTAAAGTTACAAAGCATGAAGAATTCTCACAGAAACATCATACATATTATATTGTAACCGAAAGAATATATAGAATATAGTAAAAAAAAATATTTATGAAAAAATCATATTAAATCACGATTGAAAAATTAAAATTGAAAATAAATGCTATACGTAATATTGTTGTCGGTCATAATTCAAGCGACCTCGCAGCCAATGGAATTGAAATAATTTATGTTGTTCATTTCCTTGAATGCAAACCATCGCATCGTTGGTGCATTATCGTAATGGGCAGACTGTGCGACTTTATTGTGCGATTTGTCGCATATCCATAGTAATATTATAAATGCGAAAGTGTATCTTTCTGTCTGTTACCTCTTCACCCTTAAAGCGATGAATCGACTAAGATGAAATTGAAAAAATATATTACAAGCTAAGCGTGTACGGTTAATAGCTAAAGAGCTTAGCAGAACTAATATTAAATAGAATGTTTAAATATACATGTGTCCATGTGTGTCATTTTGCCAAGACCAAAGATTAAAATGTCAATCAACTTCTTATACAATTCGATGTACACAAACTGACATATGACTTTATTTTTCTCGTTCATAATAACTGTACCTATTCTTCTATCTTGTAGAATCGAATGCTACTAAAATGGTTATAGATTAAATATTAGACGACATAAAGCGTCTGTCTGCAGACAGTTATCAAAGGAAATATTATACCCAGTATAATATCTGAACTTATTAACTGTACTGGAATCCACTGAAAATATAATTTTCAGTGGACTCCAGTACAGTTACAATACAATATTCATTAAATTTTCTTCACAAAACTTACATTCAACTCTAAGTACTTAAAATGAAGGTTTAATATAGAACAATGAAATAGTCTTTATTGACAATGGATTGATTGATTTTAGAATAGGTATTTATAAGTTCAATAAAAAATTGAAATTACAAATTGCAAAAGTCAATTCTTCAAAAACCATTTAATTTCTTAAATAAATAATGGTAGATATTAATATAAATGCATCCAATTTTATAATAAAAATTGGATGTGATTTTAATTTATAGATACTTGAATAAATTAATGATTATTAAAAAATTTAAAGACTTCATTTTCACACTTTGTTAAATGTTGTTGCTACAACATAACTATGCAAATGCAATCTGACCGTATACGAAACTTTATAATCTTACACAAAATAATACATAAATATAAAAAAGCTGACAAGTAATTGCTATTAAGTATAAGTATCAACTATATCTATCAGCTGTAAATTCTTTATAGAAAATACATACAGATATGTTTACAGAAAAAAATGTTTACACGAAAAAAGATGAAACCTGTATTATCTTACGGTATCATAGATTCTGCATAAATCATTTCTATTTATCTATGGTTTACTTTTTACTACTGAACATCGTTACAGTTTAGGATGAAATGAGGTAGTTCTATCGTTTCGCTAGGCAAATCAATTTGTTTTGGGTCTAGGTGAAGCTAGGCTTCGTGAATATATATTTGAAGGGTAACACAAACAAATTGATCTGCCTTCTTTTGTTACTTGAATACAAACACTGATTTGACTTGTAAAGACCTTTTTCGTGGACTAGAAGCTTAGTGGAAAAATTTATTAAACATTTTAATTTGATTTAGTTTTTTAAATATTTTTAAGAAGTGAATAAAATTGCCCAAAAGTCCTGGTGAAATTAAAAAATAGTAGAAAAGGTTATAAATGTGTTGATAAATAGGTGTTGAATTTAATGCATAATAATCTCAACTTTTTGGATTCATTGTTACGAGATGACTGATGTCTCTCTCGAAGAATACTATTATACCGCGATAAAACCCGTAAAAAGTAGTTTTATTTCAATGTCTAGTATTCGTGTAAGTATAAAAAATCGTTAAGAAATATTAGATTAAAATTTTACATTTATTTCACCATCATCAATCTTCCATCTCTTCTCATTTGAGAGGGATTACTTCTATTTATTAAAAAAAATATAAAGCCCAAAAATTATGCCCATTTTTTAAATAAAAAAGTTCAATAAAAAATCGCGCTTCTGCGCCAACCATTACAAACATTGGCAGTACATTGGCGGTTGGCTCCAAGTTGCATTACAAGCGAGGTCGGCAGCCGGTGAATGACCAACTGACCTGCTTCCCACGGATCGATGCAAGCGCTAGGATCGATACCACTCTACACTTAGTAACAGTCGAGTTTTCCAGTTCTGACTGATGATATTATTACGACTGACATTTAACTGACTATGATAGCCTAGTGATTCACATCACTAGGTTATCACAGTCAGTGATGGGAGTTCAAAAAGCTGTGAAGTCAAAGGTCTCAAGTGCAATTCCAAAGCGCACCACTAGCACAGTTTTTTGGAGTTACACTTGTTCAAACCATGAAGGAAAATATCGTGAGAAAACCTGCCTGAAAGATTTTGTCGTGGTGTGAGAAGTCTGCCAACGCGCACTAGGCTAGCGTAGTTGATTATAGCCTAATCCCTCTCGGTCACATAGTAAGTGGTTAGATGACAACGCTTAATATCAGAATCAAAAAGTATCCAGTCTATAATACTCAAGTTCGAATTAAAGCCATGTATAATCTAACTTTTCATGATCATATTCGTAATATTTGTATCACCTACTTAAACATTAAGAAAAACATTGTGAGGAAACCAAGTAGCTGGTGTGAAACGTGATTTTGACCACGTGGTCTTTATAGCTGTCACTCTGAAAATAAACCTCTTCCCAACTATGATATTGAATATGAATTGGGTTGACGATAACTAGTAAGTGTATCATGGGACCATTATATAATTATAACTATTTTATAAAGCATTTCGTTCAAATGTATTAATCACCTTCAAAAAATAAAATGGGTATCTTTTTGAATATCAAATAATATTGTATAGGCCTTACAACCCATGTTTGCAAGTAAACAATGATAAATAAAATCAATAAGTAAGAATGAAATTTGTCGTAATCTTCTCCGTAGATTCTTGTCCTTAGAACCATGCATTTTTACCAATCTTAGTTCACATTTTGTTTGTTATATGACCTTGCGTGACACTTAATAAAGGTGAATGACCGACTCGTTAATTACAGCAGCGTCTATACGTAGTCATCCCGCTTGTCAAATTACTTTATGCAAAAAACATAAAACGGTTCTTATACAAATGGAAAATTCCCTTCCACCTAACCTAAGCCATAAAATCCTTACAGACGGCTTATGTTGATGGGTAATATGGCCTACATTCTCTATTTTATTATTGGACGGTACATAGGCTGTATAGGGCTTCCTAGCTCTAATGATCAACTTTACTTAGTTAATACGCGTGTAGGCAGAAATAAAAGCTTTATGTTGTGGTGACTGGGGCCTTTGTAATGTTTTATGATTTATGTTTGAGTAAAAAAACTTTTGATTTATTAACCAATTCCATATTACAGTTCACTAAGCAACTAGGCAATAACATTTTCCTTATTCACTTCATTATCATCATCATATTAGCCAGATGACGTTGACTGCTGGACCTAAGCATCCCTCAAGGGTTAATACAACGACCGGTCCTGCACCACCCGCCTCCAACGGATTCCAGCGACCTTTACCAGGTCGTTTGTCTTTCTTGCCTGGGGCCTACCCACCTTCAAGCCCCAACGGCCATCCGTTCTTTTATCTTCGAGCAACGTGCCTTGTCTACTTCTGTTTTAAGTTCCTACTAAACAGTAATTATGTTATACAGGTCAGACGCCTTAGTCTCTTATCTCGATCTAGATACACCTGATTATTAGACCGGAAACTATCCTTAACATTACTTAACATGACATATTAATTAGGTCACTACGAATGGTCTAAAGGCTGATAATGATAACCCATTTAATCATATAGATACTCTATTCATTTTGACACTATTGGCTTAGTGCCCAAGCTATTGGCTTCTGAAGTAATATGTTTTCGACTTGTAAGAAGTTGTGCCGTTTGGGCATTTCTATTTGAAAATGAGAAAAATCTCAAAGTGTGGAAGTCTTGAAAATATCCTTATAATCATCAACCCATTTTTTGTTCCACTGTTGGGCATAGGCCTCCTTTTTTTTAGGAGAAATATCGTTATAGACCACCACGCTAGCCTGCTGCAGGTTGGCAGACTTCACATACAATGGAGAGAATCTCTTAGACATGCAGGTTCCTCTCGTAACGTAACGTAACTGGGATCTTTGTACTTTACAGTCATTACACTATTAGGTTATTACAGCAGTTAAAAAAAACGTTAAATAAAATTTCTAGAATAAAGAGCATCTTAATCATCTAAGCAAAATCATCAGACATGCATAACATAAATATTTTCTGCGATGGCAACCAATAACCCAGATGCAGCCGCCTCGATAGTCCTTCACGATACCCGGTCACCATGTCAAGTGCCACAGGAGATTGGCCCTTCGATCACTCGCCGGTTGCCATGTGGCTGCTTGAGATGTATACTATCTATAAGGATGTGTTTTGTTTGAGCGAATGCAGAAACTTATGCAGTTTATAAGGGTGTATATACCTATGTAGTAGTGATTTCCTTTGTAACACAATATTGTTCGCTTTAAAATTTTTGGTTACCGTACCTGAAGATCCGTTCTTGAAGACCAAACATTTTTTTTTGCCTTTGACATCGAATACTTGTCTGTTTAGGCCAATCGGTCATCATCATCATCAATCCATTTACTGTCTTACTGCTGGGCAAAGGTCTCCTCCCAATTAAGAAGTATTAGGCTAAACTAACTTAACTAAAGTCGAGGTTCTTGCCTCAGAATTGAACTCAATGCCTTTGACTTCACAGCCTTTGTCGCTGATCAGTCAATCTCTACAAATTGGTCCGTGGACTTTTATTATAAAAAGACCTGCAAAACCTGATGGAAGCCATCGAATGCGAGTAGTAAGGAGTAGGAATATATGGTCTTCGGAAAATTCTTTAAGCTGAGAACTACCACGGACTGATGATATCAATAATTGAAACCCATACTAAATTTTAGCACCATTGTTATATTAATGATTATCTTTGTAAGATAACTAAGTTAGCGAGCCTACCCACTTATCTCAAAGGTAATTAGAACCGGCAGCTTATTATGTTGGGCTAAAGGTGAAAGTAATTACCCTCGGTTATCCGATATACGGAGAATCTTATGTAAGGTTGGATTAGTTTGGTAATTAAAAATAAAATTAAGCTGAAAGTAGCGGAAATTTTCTGTTAAAGACGGCTCGTAGTATTTAATCATCACTCTAGTCAATAATATATCTTTATGGATAAGTAATAACGGTCACATCTATAGATGGTCTACTACCTCATAATATCTAGATATCTTCGTGGCTTGAAGGAAAGCATTTACTTTGTCACTTATGTCTAAAAGCAGCGAATATAGATAAACGATTAGTAAGAAAATTAAAATTCTAAGTAACTCCCGAAACGAAACAAACCTGAGCAAATCGGATCTTTGAAAGATAGTTTGATCCTTTTGTAGGAAACGAGCTGATGATCATGAAACGCCTATACAGATATTAATAAATTATAGCAAAGAACAATCTTGATCATGTCAGATTTTAAACAAAAAGAAAACAGTATTATAATCGTTCCATTGGTTCAAGCGGTACGATGCCACATGCCGCAGACAGATATGCAGACAGACACGTCAAACTTATAACACTTTTCTTTTTACGTAGGGGGTTATCAGACTAATAAAAAAATATATTAGTCAGTCAGTTAGTTAGTATAAAAACATTTTAGTTAGTTCTATGGGCTATTGTATGCCTGATGTAATAAATAAATAAATAAGAAACATACTGACAAGTTATTCAGAGATCATAAAAAGTGATAATATTTCATAATTATTCTAAGGATAATTTTGAATATAAAATTTTTCGCTCAGAACAGTTACAAAATCAAAGGTACTGGCATTAAGCGCTTTAAATATTCAACCGGTCATACAGCTGCTCTCGTTAGAATGTAGGCTACTTTATTTAGCTATGGTTACAGGTTAAATAATGTAAGTATATAATGTACTAAATTTATCTCGTTGTTACTGATGTTCTTGCCAGATGGTCTTGGAATTCATACATACAAGACTAAAGTCCAGAATCATACATACATACCATCACGCCTGTCGTCCCAGAAGCGTTAAGCAAAGGTATACTAATGTACACCCAGAGTTCGCCGCCATGTGTTAAGAGGCGAACCTATTTCATAGAAAAACCCAATATCACTTTGCTTTTGCAGACGCACTTTAATAACATTAGACCAACGAAGCAGTCCAAATTCACCATCAACTGAATTTGAAACTACATGACGTGCTATCATAAACTATGATAACGACTCCTTAGTAAGCATTGTCTAACTAGTCTACTAATACTTTAGTTCAAATTGGTATGACTAACATAATGCCATTTAATTGTTTTTGGGATTTTGTATATAGGTTAAGCGTGATAAACGGGCATTATAAATGCCACTTTCTGAACCCAATCGTGTTGAAGTTACGAGATAAATTAGACCTTTTAGTATTATATACATGTCTTTGTTACAAAGTGACCTAGTTTTAAATTAAATTTATTTGTAATATGTGAGTGAGAATAATGTTTTAATGGTCCGCGATTAACTGTTAAACTAATAGACCGATTTCAAAACTTTTTTACATATAGTAAGTTTGTTTTTATAATCCATATAGGAATATATTTTTTGCTAACTAAAGAAAAACTAGACTACAACGCGTAGCCAAGATTTCCAGTATTGTATAAAATTTCTTATTACACAAGATGTTGTTTTTTTTTTGGTAAAAACTTTCCTTCACTATAGCAGTTTCGCATAATATGTCATGGGCGCGTCCACAGAAACATATTAATTGTACATAAATGCCCAAATCAATTATTCAGGAATTTGTTACTTGCGGTATCAAACCTGTAAAACTTTCATGAAACGTATTTTCGACCAAAGAATTAGCATTGCCATCCAACGTGGCAATGCCGCCAGCCTTCTGGACACTACCCCCTGACAGCGACGCGGAAGAATTCTTTGATGCTCTGTAATATATTTATGTACATATATTTATAGTTATTTATAATCTAATTTAGTTTGATTTTTTTTATGTATATATTTTAGTTTGATTTGTATAAAGTAGTTTTTATTTATTTCTGTAAATTAGTCATATGTAATTGTTTCAACAATAAACTATTATTAAATATTATAAATTAGACATTATTTTGACAACTCAACTCTAATCAGTTATTTGACTATTGATCATCACAACGCCGGATTTTTAAGTCATATTATATCTTGAGTGTTAAATCAAGACTCGCATCTGACAGTTTTTAAATCATGCGTTAATAATCACTTGCTGAAAGAGAAAGATAAAGATAGTGACGAAAAGAGCATATCAGAGGTGAACAGAAACGTGTCAAGCAAGCGTGGTTTAGTCAATATAGTCTAACTCTTCTAATCTTTAGAGGAAACTCTTTCCCCATGACTGCTTGGCTTGGTTTCAGTGTACAATGTGACAGACAGGAATTGGTTACTGGTTTGGTCAGTTATTGGTTGAAACACCTAGAATTATGACCTATTAAAATTCATTAATTAAAAAAGACTTGTTATAAGTAGCTCTGAGTTAATCATATTTTTTTACAGATGTAACATAATTAATCAATTAATATTACGGTACGATATGTCAGTCTTTGGATATTATTTATAATCACACCATTTATTACAATGATCATTAATCATTAAACTTTTACCTTGATTACATTAGTAATGATAAACGATATTTATTTCTGTAAATAAATCTTTTGAAGACACTTTGTAAAGTTATATCTATGATCTTTTAGGATTTAGATGGCGTCGGCACTTCCTGACGACCTCTGAGAAGAAATGAGAACTGAAACAAACTTAGAGAATCATGATCTTTTTAAGGTCCAATAATAATATTTTATGAGCCTTATAATGTAGGTCAACGACTAGAATGACCTTTTGAATAAGATATCAAGTCGACATTATCGATTTAAATTAAAGGTATCACAAAATAGACATGTGATAACCCTTTCATTGTTACTGTAACTCGTGCGTACCCTTGTAACGTATAACATAACCCATGGCATAACATGGTAGGGACCCTCGTCGCTGAGATTAATACGGGTCGTATAGACCTTAGCCACTGCTGTAACAACTGTCCTTCAGTGACGGATGAAAAGGTTGCCTGATTCAGTAATATATTAAGTAAAGTTCTTCATTAGTCAACAGTTTTGTGTGTAATAACTTACCTGTACGTTATTATTTTCTATTTACTTAAACACATGTTTTAACAGACAACCGCAAGTAACATAACACACCAACAACTAGTTTCACTATAGTTTACATTTTGTCCTGTAATGCTCCGGCAAATATTAGGTACCTATTGAAATAAACCAAATTTATATTTGCAATCAAACCCATTAATATACCTAAAATAAATAAAACTACTTAAAAAATGAAAACACGTATGAAACTCAATATCATTATTTTAACAAAAAATATAACCTCATTAAATATTCGAATTGTTGCGAAATTTCTTTCAATACGAAAACTTTGGTGTTACGTGTGCGTAGAATTTTTGGGGTGCTTATCTCGGAGTTTTGGTACGTCGAATTTGGTACAGCGACTTTCACACGCCCAAATAGAAGTCACGCGCCTCGAGGACCCGGTTACATTTCTGGAACATTTGCCCATTTGGTGGACGACATACTTTGTAAATTGTTTATGCTTGATATTTTATGTAATAAAGGAAGGGATGTCGCTTGGGATGTATGACTGACAGACTTGTTTTCGGTGCCTATTGACGGTAATTCAGTTTGGATTTTAGTGTGTTATTTCCTTCGGCTTGCTGTTATGTTTTTGCTTGTTTATGTATGTAACATAATCAGGGAATTTAGGGAAAAAAAAATATTTAGTTTCTCTAAAATCATTATTTTGTATAGTTCCTTCCTCTTTTTTAAGAGTCATACTCTCTGATAAAATCCTTTCTGTTCTATCAAGTAAATCATCTTCCTTTTGTATTTAACAACATATAGGTTAATTATGTCATTTATCATCATTTATTTCATAAATATTGGATAAATTACGTTCCAAAACCGATATAGATGGTATGGAATATCCTGAAAAAAGTAAACAAGCTTTAAATAATTCTAACCTGAAAAAAAGGTAATTGTGAGTGAAATGGATTCCTCAATCCAATTTTCTCCAAGATATCTAAGATTAGGAAATTAATATTTAACTCGCTTCAAGTTTCAAATAAAAGGCTAATAAAAATGAAAATGTTGGAGTACATTTATCTATAGGTGAGCCAAAAATGAATTTTAATTGATTTTTTAAATTATATAACTAAAGTCAAATGAAGGTGGAATAGTTTTGGACTATTTTGGTTTTTAGTATACACTTGGAAAATTCAACAAACTTCAATGGACTAACCATTTGCTTACAGATACGGAAATTTGGAAAGCAACTTGAAACTTCCAGATATTTCCAGAGAAAAGTAAACACGAAATTATTTCAGTGCCAACGAAGTTACGTAATCATAATATCCATTCCCCCAACATTGAAATTCAAACCAATATCATTGAAGCTCCACAAAAACGAAAATATTTCATACATTCTGAGGTTCATTATGCTATGTGATTTTAACCAGGCGGTGGCGGCGTTGGTGACAAAGCCGAACGCAACGTAGTACTTGACCCGATTCATCCGAATAATCTTCTTCAGCATTTACTACGTATTTGTCAGTTATTATATTGATAGGATCTTTTATACGCTTCGTTTTATCTCTGAGATCGTAAGGAATTTATGTGTTTGTCCATTGAAGTAGATTAATCGATTAAAACATCAAAAGGATGTGAGCGGATGCTCACTGGTGTTTTTGGAACAAATATTGGTTCTATTCCGGTAACTGATTCAAAAGATTCATTCTCAGAGATAAACGATTATCAGGTACTTAAAACACAGGTTTTAAGTACCCAGTTTACGTGGAACTCGCCTACAGCGACAGGGCTGTAGGCGGGTTCCACGTAAACTGGAGTTTCGGGTTCAATGATGCCAAAAGAAGATTGTTAAACATATTTTATTGGATACATTTGGGAATCAAATCAAATTCTTTAAATTAAATAATCATCACTAAGCCTATTTATTCCTTTTATTTATTTATTTGTAAACACGCAACCACATAACATGCATTGACTTTTATTTATGTATATTTTTAAGCCATAGCCATTAATTACACTTATGCTAAACCAATTATAATAAAAACAGGAAAGCAAGAAAGAACGCTACCCTGTTCAATATAAGAAAGGGTTTCTCAATATCATTTCTTGTTAATGTCATAATCTTATTGGTTTCGCTCTCAATCTGGCACATCTCGAACAGGCAGCACGTAATTACTTTATTTTTCCTTCCTCAGCTTTCATTCCCAAAAAGTATCTTATAATATCTTACCTTCAGTGGCTTCAATAGCTACATAACATTATTCCATATAGTATTTTTCTTTTTAGTAACCAAATATGGCACTTATAGATACGCATCTCAACAAATACTGTTTGCTCGTTGAACCTTTGTTTATCCACATTAACGTCATAAAACGTATCCTTGACGGTTCTGGAGTAGTATCGTGTGGGCTTATTTGATATATGTTTGGGGACGGACACTTTCTTTTTTATCACGCTATTGCAGTAAAAGAAAGTTGATCATTTTGACAAGCTTGATTGTATGACTTGTGTCAGTGTAGATATTTGGGATTAACTGTGCCAATGAAAAAACTCAAACAAACAAAAAGATTTTGGTTAAGTATAAGTTTGAAAACGATAATGTTACAATATTTTGAGAGTAGTTTTTGATGAAGAGTTTGTTACTTACTTACTTGGACGGTATTTAAGGTATATTGTATGAATTATACTTTGAGTTTAAATACCTACTTGATGAGGGAAGAATGAAGTAGCATTAGAAGAAGCAGTAGTAGAAGCAGTACTCGTGCTCTTGCAAACGACCTAGATCATTCCATAAGAATTTTAAAATACAAGTAATAATGTATTTCTTACTGCCAATTATAGAAAATAATAATCACACTCAGGTCTACAATAGTGGACAAAAAGAAAACTGAGTCCACTACAACATCATTGCCTTTAAAACATATTAACAAATATATCAATAACAGTATCATGTACAATGTCAAACTAAATCCTTTTTCCAAAATTATCAGACCATAATAACTTAATACAAGTGATAAGATCAAAGTTTCCGTGTTGGCGAGACGGACAAGCACATTGGGAGTGTTCCAAATAAGGCGTAACAAGAAATTCTTCATCCCGCTAACCTATTTGTCAGATGAGAGCCTAAGTTTCGTAACCGAGACCCACTTATACGGGGTGTGGATCATTTGGCATTTTTTTTGGCTTCTGTATAAGACTGTTACTGTTAAGGAGAATCTATTTTTCGTTGATTATTATTATTTTATTTAAATTTAATTAAGGTAGGCACAATTAATGGGCACCTGAAGCTGTCAGCTCAATATCATTTTGGGTGATTTACTGTTTTACCTAGGTATGAGACAAATTTTGAGTGTATGTATTTTCATGATGTCATATACAGGTAGAATTTTATCGGACTCGAGATAATTATCTCACAAACAGCAGATATTCGTTAATAAAACTATTTTTACTTTTTTAAAAACAAAAACGAAATACAACACACTCGATTATTATTTCTATTGCAAACCATTGATAGACAAAAACCTAAGTCAACATAATATTAATCTTAAAACTTCTTTTCTTTTTTCAAAGGCAATTAGATTCAACGCAACAAATCTTCACTTCAATAATCCTCTGAAAATTATGAGTTGATTTAATTGCCCATTCTAGCTTCTATTTTGTCGTGCCCTGTAGGTTGTTTCTTGTTGTGGCCAAGACCTCCATCCGTCGAGGATCTGCCCTTAATCTAGTTAGAGCCTTGAACGAGCCACTTACGTAACTCCATTTCTTATCTTAAATGACTATCGAAATAACCTAATTATTACAGGGATGACTCTAATCAGACTGTTTAGTCCTTTTATTGTTGGTAGGATTTTGTGCGCTGTGTAATAAAAATAAATACTGATATTGTTTGTATCAAACAGTTTTTTTTAAGTATGTGTTCTTTATATAGAAGTTGAAAAATGCAGTTGAAATTTAAAATTGTATCTGTGACGTTAGTCTTTATTCTAAAGAAATATAATTTAAGACAATTATTAACTCTTAGAGTTTATTTTTATGTTTTCTGAGTAGGGATATCACTGCAAAAGTAAAATGTTGTTCTTATCTTTACCAACTGAAAACAAAATTATAATTTTGAATACTTTTTTGGGGAATATTATTGGCACCATACAATGTAAATCAAATATTATCAACTTATAACTACCTAAATATTAAATCAAGAATTTGATAATAGATTTGAAGTTTAATATTCATAAATCATTTTCTTTATCTAACTATTCATAATCTGCCCTGAAAATTGTATCCCTGAATATTTTTCCTCGAGATTAAATCATATTTCTTTCATTAAGAGAACTTATCACCGAAGATGTTTTAAAATCTCTCGATTAGCTCTTGATCTTTAAATTAAAAAGACAGATTAGTTTGGTGAATGTTTCTCGAAATCGTCGAGGAAAATACAAGTTAAAGAGATTTCATTATAAGACGGATCTTGACTTTGCAGATGAGTAGGTATTATCAGCTTTTGTGTAAGTTAGTCTGTCTGTAAATGACATAATAAGTATATAATAAGCATGTACTAGACGAGAAGAGGCGAAAATCGAGCTCGTGGTCTCACTTGGGGAGACCTACGTCCAGTAATGGACGAATATAGGCTGATATTCTTTAAAAAGTGGTGGTATAGAGTGTTCTAACTTATGAAGTTAAAGCTCTGGAGTTTGATCATAAGGCACATTTTAAAGTCATGTGTGTAGGTATTTATCACATTCTTAATCGCCGAACGTGAGAAAAACTGCTTACTTAAGAATTTTAATTATATAATAAAATTAAACATAATAATACAGCCATAAAAATATGTAAATAATAGCTTCAATTTCAATAGTAATAAATGTCTGCTTACAGAACTTAATATCATAAATCAGGAATGTCATTATTAATTTCGCATACCCGATTTTTATACCTACCTTATAGTAATTGAACCATTAAAATACAGTTTAGTTCTTCAATAAATTGTTATTAAATTAAGTGATTCAGTACATTTTGTAACATTTCTGAAGTGTTTATTGAAAACCGTAGGTATCCACTCGAGAGGTCTTAGACCGAACCCTTTCACAAACTCTTATAAAGTTCAAAAGGATTTCTCATTGAATTCGCTTTATCAAAAGTACAAAGATTTTCACAAATCGAAACGGTATTGTTATAATATTTCTCAATTGCTATGTATGAATATGTAGTTATAATATATATAATGATGGTTGAACAGAATACGTAAGAGTGAGTTTAAAATATCTACGGTATATAACAGACTAAGTAATGTCTCAGAATTTATCGGCTCCAGCGGCCATCAGTCCTTCGACAGATATGACCAGCCCACTGCCACTTCAGCTTGCTGATCCTGCGAGCTATGTCGGTCACTCCAGTTCTTCTCCAGATGATCACATTTCTGATCTTATCCTTCAAAGAGACTTCGAGCATAGCTCGCTGAGCGACTCTTAATTTGAGGAATAGTCGTATAGTCAGTGTCCACGACCATTTACCAGCTACCAGCTACAGCTAAAAAAATCACTTTTGTTGTATCGAAACCCCCTTAAATAATAATCATATTAAATTTTAAGTATTTGTTGTTAATTAGAGCGGATGCTTAGTAATAGAGTCCCGGAGCAACCTTTGGGAAACCCAGAACCCAGAACCCTAATAAAAAATAAAAATACAGGAAAATTACCAAAGAATAAGCCATTTAATAATCCGCAGACAACTTGAAGTATGTACCTACAGACAAAAACAGTTATATCCCAAATCCTTTGTTTTCTACTATCATTGCCCCAGACTAGTTTACCCCCGGGACGTCTCTGTCCGGCCCCTAACGATACAGACTGAATATATTTACGAGTCTCCAAACTTTGAAGCCATCTGTTAAGATTTAATTAAATAACGTGTCGGTCCCAGAACACAGTTTGAAGACTGAGTTATGAAAATAAGGGACTAACTGGCGATTATAGATAATGAATATGTTGATATTGTTAAGACTGTGAGCTAGTAGGTATATTTCGTTGGCTTCTCGGAGTGAAATGTGTGTTGAAATAGAACCGAAAATAGTAGTATAAAGTTAAGTCAAGTAACAAGTATTCATTTTATTCTTAGACTTTCAAAGACGGGACATAAATATTAATTATGACTATTCAGGGCCATAGCTTAAATAAGGTACAAATGAGTCTTTATATAAATAGAATTAATTGATTAATCAGTGTAGCGATTATTTATTATAATGTGATTCCTTAGTTAGAACACAACACAAGTTAGATCTTACATATTTTGGGTTTCGAAGTTTCAAAACCACACTGATTTTGTAAACCACTAGCGTTTATTACTGATTTAAAATTTTCTGAAAAAAATATAATTAAATACCTACATGATAATTATCTATATAGATTGAATTAGTAGTATAATCATTTAATATAGTAATACAAATTTATAAGGTAACTAATATTAATTTGAAATATTTATAACACAAATTCTCAGCTTATACATAAATAACCATGAAATTCCGTTTAGGGAACTGTGTCATCTCGAACAGGAATGTCAACTATCCGCCGAATCTTGAACAGGAAATGCTTACACAAGGTGTCTGCATAACTGGAGCGTTATCGAAGACCTTGGACGGAAGGTTGGGGCAAGACAAATGGCTGTTTGATGAACACCCTTGAGGCCTGCCTATGCCCTGCATTATGTTAAGACTGCTATTCTGTGGGGAAATAAATCACTGGGCTACGGGACTATTTATGTTGTTTTGCGGTTTCGGACGGCTGAAATAGATAAAGGACATACGTTAGCGAATAAATCTATTCTAATATACTAAATGCGAAAGTATGTCTGTCTGTCTATTTACGCTTAAATTGTTAAACCAATTTAGATGGAATTTGGTATGGAGATAGTCTGAGTCCCAGAGAAGTATATAGGATAACTTTTATCCCGGAAATCATCCCTTAAGGTGAAACCGCGCGGTGAAAAGGGGGTGGATCTTTGTATAGGGAAACAATAATTTCGTAAAAATGGACTATGAAACTCTTATAATTTAACTCTTCGCATAAAATAACTAAGCAATTTGATGAAAGTAATCTACCCAAATTACTAAATCAAGTCGCGAGCACGATTTCCAAAATCCGAGCTGCTATTGAGAATTTGATAGAAAAACCTAATAACACTTTGCTCGACCTGGGAATCGGACGCAAGACCTCTTGCTCTAACGAACACACACACGAACACTAGACTAACGAGGCAGTTCTTTCAAAAATATCTACAAAATATCTAAAATGAAAGCTACATTGTCCTGCCTAGAATGTTTAATAGTCAACGAAACGTTTAATAACGCTACCAATTTCAAATGCAATGTAAGATATTATATTTGAAAAATTTCCAATAACGTTGAAAATTTTGGCGTCTTGTCAAACATTTGAATTACTCATTAAACATTTGTTTAAATACATTCCGATAATGGTCCGAATTAAAGTTGGATTGTTATTTATAGGTAGTTGAGAAAACTATCTTAGTCTCAGGTACTGACGTCAACTTTGCTGCTATTAGAATGAACTAAAGGGGTAAATAATATGACTAAAATAAAAATATTTAATTTTGAATTTAATTATTTAATCCCGTCGTATGGAATTCTTAACCTTTGATCATGGGAAAAATGAGGTGATGTAATAATTACTAACAGCTATACTTCACTATGTTGTTAATTATTGACAATCCGATTTACACATAATGAGATCGCCGAAATGACGTGTTAATCGGATCTAAGGTTATGTACAAGCAGTAATAATTTTCTGCTTACCTGGTAGATGATCTTGGCGCTTTCTCGACAGACTTTTTTTGATGAAGTATTGTCGCACATAGGAATGATGCTTTTGTCTTTGTATCTTCTCAAGTATCTTAAAGATGATGTTAAACTCTGAGTTTTGTAGGTAGTCTCAGAGATAATACAACTTACAGAGAGGATCAAGCCCCTTCTGCTTTTTTTTATAAATTTATATAATAAAAACCCAACTCATAATCCAATTCTTCGTACTTATAAAACTAGATTATGTTTAATATTCAGCACTTGATCTAAACACTGGAAAATTTGGTTAAAACTCCCTCCAGACTTTGCGAAATTTAATCAATTTTTTTAGTAACTTCACGAAACCCTTTATGTAATACAATGCTTTGAATAGCCAAAAAAATTATAAGACCCACGCAATATTGAAAACCCACAAGTATGTATAAAGGAAGTTATTGAACCTAAATATTATGAGGCAATATCTTTTAGAGAGGGTTTATTTCCACAGATTTGTTTGAAGGGGTAGGAACGCTATTGTTGACAATTTACATCAAACGATAACTACGAATAAATTATTTATGACTTTAACTACATAGTTATACCACACTTTTACTTGTGTTATCTCATTTACTTTTTTTAAGAACTGAGGTATTTAATTGACCTAATAATTGACAGAGGGTCAATTAAATTCCTCAGTTCTTAAAATATTTTCTCAACCCGTGCCCAGTAGTGACTGGGCACGGGTTGAGAAAATCTTTAAAGCATGCAGGTTTCCTCATGATATCTTCCTTCACCATTTGGGCATGCAATAAATACGCACATAACTTCTGAAAAGTCAGTGGTTTTTCACTCGAGATTTTTGACATCTCACACCACTAGAATGCCACAGCTCGACAGTAGGTACAGCATTTATATCCTCTTTTATAAAGATAGTGACTCAAGCCTTGATCTTTTCTCCACTGAGTTGATATTAAAGCTCACCAGCCGTTTAAATAGACATACGAAAGTGTTAAATTTTTTCCTGTAATCAGCGGCGCCTAGACATTATCGTCTTTATATTCTGCAATTGACACTTCAACTACTAACAACTCTAATGAACTAACTCTAACATGCAATTTTTTTTATTCAATTATTTGTAAATTGTGTCTCAAATGTTATATGAAACTTTATAATTGACTATACCTTTTCATTTATGTCTCCCAATGTTATTCAGATACTATGTACATCCTAAACATACCTGTAAAATCACAGATCATCAGTTACTTATTACTATTTATCGGAAAGAAAATCCCAACACCATGGCTGCAATTTACAATATCACCACAAAAACCCATTAATTTTGTTCTATTAAAAATAAAAAAGTTTTGCTTCAAAGTCCAGATAACAATACTAGATCAATGAGACAGATATAAATATTACCATTTCGTTTGAAGCTTAGATACCAATCAAATATATTAATATTTGATGGATGGAATGGA
Organism: Craniophora ligustri; assembly: GCA_905163465.1. Lineage (NCBI taxonomy): Eukaryota > Metazoa > Arthropoda > Insecta > Lepidoptera > Noctuidae > Craniophora > Craniophora ligustri. The sequence continues at coordinate 14,650,575 of LR990965.1, forward strand.
TTGCCATTGTACAATTTAATACCATAACAGCCTACATTACCAGCTAAATCCTTTAATCTATTACTGGAAACAAACATCAACATAATGAGATAACATTAGCAAATCACCAGGTCATGCTTGGCCCGCGTCCCTGTACACACTGAAGATAGTTGTGGATCATCCATCATTGGTCGTCACTCGATTAGATTTAGATTTCGCTTGTAATCCTTCGGTTTTGATAAAGTTGGGGTGTTACTGTCTTTGAATAATATATCTCATATCCATTTTTTGTTACCATTCGAAGCATACGTTTTCATGCATGTAATTATACCTACTCTTACATGGCAATTGTATGTATACACGTATGTATTACTAACAAATACATATTTTATATACTGACAATTCCATAAGCGAAGCTGTAGTAAAGGCTGCCTTCTGTTGTAAGGGTCCTGGGTTTGAATCCCGGTAGAGGTATATGTGTGATGAGTATGGACATTAATTGACCTTAGTCATGTATATTTACAAAAATATAATCCATGTCATGTAAACCATTTAGTATTCTTAACACAAGCCTCCGTCCTTAGCTCGAAACTAGATGACGCTGTATAAAAATATTCGGATATATGTTTATTGTTGATATTTAATTGATTATTTTCACAAAGTAATCATCAACAATTAAATACCTGTGAAGAAAGAAACACACATAGCACATTTTAGTATGATTAAAATATATATCCCTTCGTTTACTCGAAAAAACAGCAAGGTTCTTTTGATATTTAAAATGATCACAACAAAACAAATTTTCAATAAAACGAACAGACCCGAACAGAATTTCATCAACACATTACTCGCTACATTACCCTCTCACACTGGAGCCGCGTACCCATCACATTCAAGGCCCCGGTATTAATCTTGTGCAGCGCCCGCCTGACAATCGTGAAGGTTGCATCATTCTTCCTACATATTGGAATTTCGGCCTCCGAACGTATTCTTTCTTCCCAAGGCCACAACGTGCATGTAATTTGGCTGATATCAATATGCCCTGACAGCTGTTTGACTTATGTTCGTGATTTTGCCGCGTTTCCTGTGATTTGATATGCTGCGAATTGATAAATGATGTGCGGGATATGTTGATTTTTATCTCGAGATGATGAGGTTTGTTTTGAGTTTATTTAATAGGTTATCTATGACAGTAGTTAATTTATGATTTTCATGATTGAAAGTAGGTATTCTTTTGACACCATATACATAGCAAACGCTTTTTTTGTATTGCAGAAAATGCTCATTTGAATAATTCAAAATTTGATCCAATTAGCAGCGTAGGTACTTTGTGTTTCAAACATAGATTCTGTGCCGCGTGTTGCGGTATAGATTTTATTAGATATGGCCTAAAGGTAGTTGTTCCGGGTATGTTTATGAATTGTTGGATATTTGTGTTTGTAAACGCACACACAACAAACGATAAATTCCTAGTGTGGGACAAGTATTCCAACAAAAGTCTTAATTGAAACATTTGTTTCGAAATTCCAACGAGAATATCTCTATATGTATCGCCGTAATACTTTATAAGCGTACTGTTTAAACACCCCTGCCGTATAACAAGTTTATAAAAAGAAAAGTGCTATAAAATAAACATATTCGCAAACTTTATGTGAACATCGTAAATTGAAAGAGAATTTGGTATAAGACGGAGTATAATTTTTACGAATTTGTGCCTTTTTTAGGCCATCAACCTATTTCTTGGTTAACAGTTACCTCTCAGGTTGAAAAGTTAGGCTGTAGTCTAGTACCACGCTGGCCTGCGAGTTATCAGATTTCACAAGCCGTTAAGAAAATCCTTGGGTATGCACATTTTCTCTCGGTGTTTCCTTTCCCATCTAAGCCATATAACTTTATCATATTTTTTTAGCAGTAGTAGCAATAAAATGCAAATATAAATATCAAAATAATAAATGTTATTAATATAATAGCAAAAAAAAACTGCTATTCTACCATTATTTCATGAACTATGAATATTAATATAGAGTATTTCTTTTAATGTAAAATCTCATACTAGGAATTTCTCCTGTGCCGTAGATGCATTTACAAACACAAATGTTCACAAAGTTCAAACACCCAGACCCTGAACACTACATAACATAATATATACATAATTGATCCGTGCGGGTATTGAACCAGTGACACGTGGCGTAGAAGCCGATCGCTCATCTACTGCATTAACCAAGCCGTCAAAGTTGGAACTGAAATCTGCGTGGAGTGACGGAGTTTAAATTAAGAGGTTTTTAAATTGAAAGAAGCGTTTTAAATATTCAGGACTATTTGGATTGTTAATGATAGACAGGTGGAACACACAAAGAGATGTCAGCCATCTTCTATTTGAAAAGGAAGCCATTTAAACTTCGGTTTTAATTCATATCACAAGGTGTTCTTTCGAGAACCGTACCGGCATTCGTACGGGCTGGTTGTGTTTACCGTCGCGATTTTAATTAGTATCCCCACCGCGCAGTGTTGTTTACGCACTTTCACGTGTCAGCGGCGTGCGCCGGACCACCCAGGTGCGCGTACCTTACGAGATCGAGCCATGACTGATAACGTGAGCGCTTCACCGCGACCGCGATGTGCTACGCCCGCATTTAGTAATGATATACAGACCTTATTGAATGATTCTTCGGACATGGATGCAACAGATGATGATGGTAGAAATAAAGAGGAGTTATTAAGAGCATCAAAAAGGGGAAGACAGGACAGTACTGAAGAAGAAGAGGGTTGGACAGAAATTAAGGGGAATAAAAAGAAGATTTGTCATGGCAGTAGAAACTCAGTACAAGATGAAAAGTACGAAGTCTATGTTTCTTCTAAGGAACGTCTTCCAAAGCAGTTTGCAATGGCGCGTATTTTAAATGAGAACAAGATAGATAAGATACGCCACGTTAAGTATTTAAGTCCTTTTAAAATACGATTTGAATTTGAATGTGAATCAGCTGCCCAGAATCTTTTAATGTGCGAGAAACTTTTAGAGAAGGGATGGAGGTTTCAAAAGGCTATGCAGCTATCTGTATGTTATGGCCTAATCAAAGACGTCGACCTGGACTTTAAAGATGACGAGATCCTCAGCAATATTTCATGTCCAGCTCCTGCTAAGCTTTTATCATTTAAGAGGCTAGACCGCCGCAACAGGATTGACGGTGGTTGGTGCTCCAGTGAAACCCTTCGGCTTTGCTTCGACGGCGATCATCTGCCTGCGTTTGTTCGTGTATGTGATATTAGCATAAAAGTTTTGCCATACATTCACCAGGTGTCCCAATGTTCCCAATGTTGGAGGTTAGGCCACAGTAGGAAAATGTGCCCTTCCAAACATGTCATATGTCCAAAGTGTGGTGGGCATCATGCAAATTGCGACACTTCATTTTTTTCATGTGTCAATTGTAAGGGTGACCACATATCTCTCAGCAAGTCTTGTCCAATATATAAAAAGGAGAGGAGGCTCAGGGAGATTATGGCTGAGTTTGGATGTACCTACAGAAAAGCATTAGAATGTTATGTCCCACCCGAAATTCTTGTTACTCCCGAAATTGACTTTCCCCTTCAAGCCCCAGTGGTCACAGAAATGCCTTCACAAGCTAGGAAAAATAACCCGGAAGCTTCTATTCATTCCACTTATGCTGACATAATCCGCACTAAGACCATAGCCCACAAGGAACAGACTCCTATCACGGTTAGAATGGAAAACCAACTTCCTAAACCTAAACCAGTAAAGTCTCCAAAAACCAAGGAAAACCCTCCCAAAGACGACTGGATGTTCTGGAATCAAGATACGCCTGCAATCGATCAAGTATCCGATGATAGTGAGGGTAAAGATGAATGTCCATCTTTTAATGAGTTGTGGTCGAGACTAAAGGAAGTCATTTATCTCAAAAAGACTAGCATAATTTTTAAGATAAGATGTATTTACCAACTGTGCCTAAAATGGTTATGTATAGTGTCTGCGAGTTTTATTTCAGAGTGGCCGTGGATTAAAGCAATGTTTAACTATTTTTTAAATTGTGATGGCTAACAAACAAATTAAATTAAACATTCTGCAGTGGAATGCCCAAAGTATCAGGCCTAAGTTGGCATCGTTCCAACATCTTTTATGCCAGGAAAAGGTCCATATTGCAGCCCTTAGTGAGACATGGCTTGAACCCGAAAGTCACTTTAAAATTAATGATTACGTTGTTTATCGTTCAGACCGGGATGACTCATACGGCGGTGTAGCTATCATCGTACACAAAACTATTAAAGCGCAGCTGCGACGCGTTCATGTGAACAATACCGGTATTGAGGTTGTGTGCGTGCAGTTATTTAATTGTGATCCATATGAAAACATTGTGTCTATCTATTGTCCATCTAGAATCGTTATCTCTCAACAGGATTGGGATAGTCTGTTATCGTTATGGCCTTCCAAGAGTTTAATTCTAGGTGACTTTAATGCCCATCACGACAGTTGGTCTTATAAAACTGACCACAGAGGAAGTCTTATTCACGACTCGCTTATTGACAGCAATTTTCTTTCTTTGAACGATGGAACACATACTCGAGTCCGTCTAGTTGACAATCATTTACAACAATCTTCCCCTGACATATCTTTCGTGTCCACAGATATTGCGCTGAACCTCAATTGGACCGTTTTAAATGAAAATTTAGGCAGCGACCACCTTATAATTAAAATATCAACATTATGTACGTCACACCTCCCGTCAATTATTAAAAGAAACTTTGGCAAAGCAGAATGGACTTCATTTAAAAAGCATCTAGAACATAAATTTACAAATTTATGTTTACCTAATGACCTGCAAAAAGCTTATGATGTATTTTTAAGTATTCTGAGTGAAGCTGCAGACAAATTCATCCCGACCTTAAAATTTAGCCAAAACCCCACTTCCCATTTCGTTCCGAAACCGTATTGGACGGCAGAACTATCACACGCTGTGGCTCAACGTAGGCTTGCATTATCCAAATTTAGGCGTAATCCCTCTCCCCAGAACCTTGACACTCTTAACAGTCGCATCAGTATAGCGCAAAGACTAATCCGTCAGGCTAAGGGAGACAATTGGCAAAATTTCTGTTCCTCAGTTGACCACACTACAACGACTAGTGATATGTGGCGCAAAATGAGATGGTTGAAGGGTTACCGTTCGCCTAGACACTTTGTAGACGCCCTTAGTACTACAAATCTTTTAAATTCCCTTACCCCAGATTATGTGTCCCCTTCAACTCCTACGGTCCACCATAATAACCCTGTCTTGGATAGTGAGATCTCCATACAGGAGCTAGATAAATGTATCAAGTCTAAGGATACATCTCCTGGATTAGATGATATATCCTATTCTATGATTAAGAATTTACCTGATGTAGGAAAATCTGTATTACTTACTTTATTTAATAACTTTTTTGAACACAGTTTTGTCCCCTCCCAGTGGCGCGACATTTGTATCATTCCTATTCCAAAACCTGGTCGCGACCCTAGTAACGCTTCCTCACTCCGACCCATATCCTTGCTGTCATGTATATGCAAAATTTTTCACTATGTTTTATATAGAAGATTGGAATGGTTTTTGGAGAAAAACGACACATTTTCGGTAAACACAGTTGGCTTCCGTAGGGGTAGGTCGTGTCTAGACGGTCTCAGTTGCCTTATCTCCACAATACAAACTGGCTTTTCCGAGGGTTGTTCTACTATAGCTTGTTTTTTAGATATAAATAATGCTTATAACAACGTAAATAATAGTGTTTTAATTAATGTTTTGGATAACCTTAAAGTAGGATCACGTATCTGTAAATATTTATGGAATTTTCTTCATAGAAGAGTACTAAAAATAAGATCTGGGAACAGCTGTATTAGTAGACATTCGGGGTGTGGTTTGGCTCAGGGTGACCCACTTTCTCCACTTTTATTTAATATAATAACCTTGAATGTATGTAAAAATTTGCAGAACAACATTTGTATATCCCAGTACGCGGATGATTTCGCTATTTATGTACAGTGTTCGTCGACTAGTGAAGGGCAATCTAAGATCCAATCTAGTCTTGATTTGATTAATGACTTGTTAAAGAATGTGGGTTTAGATATTTCTCCCGCTAAAAGTAAAATCTGTTGGTTTAGTAGAGGTTATCGTAGACCTACTATAGAAGTTCGATTAAATGGGACTTTGTTAGAGTTAGTAGACCATGTGAAGTACTTAGGAATGTGGCTGGACAAAGGTCTTCGATGGAAGAAGCATATTAATGAGGTCCGTGAAAGAGTACTAAAACTGATTAATATTTTTAAGGTTTTGGTGGGACCCGGATGGGGAATACATCCCAACCATTTAAGACGACTGTACATTTCACTTATTCGTAGTCGTATGGACTTTGGTAGCTTTCTACTGGACAATAGTGCAGACACACATTTGACAAAATTGGATAGGTCACAAAACGTTTGCATGCGGTTAATAGGTGGATTTATCAAAAGTACGCCGATCCACGTGATGGAATCCGAATTAATGTTACCTCCCCTTTTTATTCGCCGCCGATACTTAGCTGGTAAATTCTATTTAAAATCGAAATGCTTAGATTTTCCTGTGATAGACATACTGGATAAGCTACATCGTCTCTGCGACAGTAATGCCTTTTGGAGAAAAAAGAAAAAACCTCTTTTAGTTTGGTCTCACGATATTCTTAAACAAGAGCATATGTATTGTAGCAATAAAATGGGCACGTACTCCATGACTACTTGGGTCAGCAATATGGACTTAACAACTATTGTAAAACCTAATTTAGATTCAGTAGATAAACCTAAACACAGTTATAATGTCTGTAATTTAAAATCAATTTGTTATAAATCCCTAAATGCACTTTATTCTGGATATTACTGTGTGTACACGGACGGTTCTAAAGGGAAGAATTTTTGTGGCTCGGCCTTTTTTGATTCACAAATAGATGCTTTTTTTAAATTTAAAATATTAACAAAATTGTCAATAATGCACTTGGAGCTTATTGCTATTGCTGAAGCTTTGGCCTATATCGAGTCATTGGACGGTGATCGGTTTGTCATTTTCACTGACTCGAAAAGTGCTCTTCTTCATCTTATTGGATGCACAAGTTCTCCATCAGTTAGAGGGCTACCAATAGCATTTACTATTTTAAGAGGGGTTATTGAATTTGTTGCCAAAAATAAAAAAATTGTATTGCAATGGATCCCTTCCCACGTTGGAGTAAGGGGTAATGAAGTGGTTGACCGTTTAGCAAACGAAGCCGGGTCAGATGGTGAAATTTATTCGTGTTCCCCTTGGCATACGGAGCTTCTACCCCTAGTTAGAGACAGATGTATTGAATCATGGTCAGAATATTTTGATAAAAGGTCTTTAACGAAAGGTATTTGGTACAGGACGATTCAACCATCTCTTCCACGTACTCTTTGGTTCAGCGAGGGCGGGATGACCAGACAGGAAGTCGTGACGGCTTTGAGGCTCCGATCCGGCCACATACCACTCAATAGTTTCGGATTCATGATGCGCAAAGTTGATTCCCCCAATTGCGTAGTCTGTGGAGTAATAGAAGACGTGCATCATATCCTGTCGGAGTGTGTTCGTATTGGAGCCCAAAGACGGCAAGTTTTCGTCAATAGTTTTAATGTAGGTTTCTTTAATAGCGTTCTAGCCTCACCGTTAACGGATGAAGCTAGAACACTTTATCATATGATTATTATGGGTATAAGGTTGCGGGTAGGTTAATTCTTAGATTTAAATAACTTGTATGCAATCATCGGGGTGACATATTCTACATAGAAAAAACCCTGTAAATAAGTAAAGATTAAAAAAAAAAAAAGGTGTTCTTTTGTCGGTTTTATTCTTTTATTGGGTTTAATATAAAAGTAATTTACTTTTATCAAAAGTAGCGAAGACAGACTGGGTATCGAAGGCAGAGTTTTATGGCACGGTTTGGAAGAGGCCTATGTCCAGAAGAGGACTGCGATAGGCTGAGTTGATTGAATAAAATTCACAAAGACAATGCAAAGGCTTTAGAAAGCGTGTGAAAACATGTGTTATGAAAGAAAATATGTATCAGATAATAAAATGGCGCGCGTGTAATGTTGTGAAAATACCGATAGATAGCGCCACGGGTAAATGTTAAATTGAAGCCGCATTGCATATTTTTCTTGTGGAAACACTTTAATATAAAAGTAGGAATCCTTGAAGCATTGAAAAAGATAAATTAAGTTACCTTTCTCATTGGTCGAGTGACGCCAAACGCTTGCTGACTGAGCCAGACTTCGATTACCAGATTCAGCAAAATGCAGTTAAAATAAAAAATAAAAATTTAATCACCACGATAAAATCAGTAAACAGTAGTTTTATTCAGTATATTGAAAAGGATGCAAAATTTTACAGAGTATTTTACATTCCAAATTAATATTTTAAGCCAAAAGGTATAGTAGACATACACATATAATTTCCTTCGCTATATTTAATTAATCCGTGCTCAATCCTAATAAATCGAATGAAGTTTATTTAAAACGCCTCCAGTTCAAGAAAATTGAGAGGAAGATATTTTCATTCAATATTTGGGCCCTAAGAAGCCTTAATATCTCCTTTTAAAAAAGATTTTGAAGATGTCATAGCCTACTGTTGTAACCAGTGGATTGTAAAGATCTCAAGTTAAATCCTAAGGCACGGCACCAGTGAATTTTCCAAGTTCCGTGCGCATTAAGCGTCTTGCTCGAACGGTGTAAGGAAAACATAGTTTAAAGCAAAATACAGTAAGTTGTATAACATCGAAACATATTAACCTCAATACGAAAAGCCCTAACAGGCTGTCACAAGTCCTGCCTATAAGTTCCCAAAAACTTAAGGTCCTCAGGAGAGTATATCAATCCGTGAAATGGTTCTTATCGAGGCCTTCGTCTCTTAAACTAGGTGTTGGAAGTAGGGTAACGTGCGAACCAATATTTTATACGGGTTCTAAATTTGTCTGGACCTCACTTAACCGCTTAAACTGCCTCGTTCGTCTGGTGGTCGTAAGTGAGACCGCTGAGAAAGAACCGAACCGCAGGTCTTGGGTTCGATTGCCAGGTCATGCAATGGCGTTTGGATTCGTTCCCAGTTCATCGTAATAAGCTCACCCTTTATTACATGGGACCTAAAACCTACCGGCGAAGTATGATTGTAAATTAGTACACCTCTGGCTCACCCATTCGGGACGATAGCGTGAGGAAAATTACGAGAATCGACTTCAAAATCATTACGAAAAATGTCAGTAATTTAATTTAGTTACCAGCACAGTAACTAATGTGATTAGAAATAAATTGGTTCAACGCTTTTAAAATAATAATTATTACGACGTTACTAATGCGGTTATTAAATATTTACATAATGCATTTGTTATCCTTATGTATATCAAATCGTTATTGAATACCTATCAAAACTTTAATAGCGAAATAGTTATAAAAAGATTTTCATTTAATATTTTTACAACTCTTTTGCCGGAATATAGAGTTGAGTCTTGCTTAATTTTCTTCACTTAACTAACGAGCATTACAGGTAAGAGCAGACGCAAATAGAATAACAATAATGTGATGTAATTTTTGTTAATTTTTCATCTAAATATATACCGTGTTTACTTTGTGAACTCACTCTCTTTACAAACATAAATCATCAACCCAACGGCTGTCCCACTATTGTACACGGGTCTCCTCTCGTTTGAGAGAACTTAAGCTATAGTCCATGCTAGCTTGCGGATTGGTACTTCATATGCCAACGAGAAAATCTGTCAAGTTTTCTCATGATATTTGCCTTCACCGTTTGAGCTAATGATAAAACTGCACATCATATCTATAACTTCGAAAAGTCAGTAGTGCGTGCTTTGGGATCTAATCGACCCCAAACTTCATAGTTCACACCACTAATCTACTACAGCTTAAACAAACATAAATATATATATCCCTAAATGCTACGAGGAAGAAATTATGGTATCTTATTCTTTCATATTTCTATCCTAGAGTTTTCATTATCAAGGTCACATTACGCATAGTCTTTATTATGTCTGTGACATTCCAGCACAAAAGTATCACAGCTGAAGACGATCGTCAGTCTAATTTATCAGTGTTTAAGTCAGTCACTTGAAGTCAAATTAGTCTTCACAATACAGATCGTAAATCTTGCAATTTCTGCTCGAGACATCGAGCAAGGTTATCTGAAATAACAAGAAACAACGCCTAAGATTTCGTACATTACAAAATATCACGCGTAATTTAAGACCTTCCCATCCATTACCAACTTAAAAACTCTCGAAAAAAATCCCCCTACTTATCTTCTTAATAACAGACTCGTTTGGAGTCTCGTATATAATCCCATATGATCCTCGGACGCACCTGTTCAGATCGCAACAAGTCTTGGAGATGCCGTCCCGGCGACCTAGTTCATCGACCTACATTTGTGCCGCCCCCACCCCTCAGCCCCGTGACCCAGCCAGCGACCACCTTAACTTGGCCCCAGACCATCATAATGAAAAAAAGGAAGTAGAAGGTGCCTTGAGACAAGTCGTACGACAATATCTTTACGTGCATCGCAATTTTTTACACGCTATAAAAAAGCTACAGAAGCTTTTTGGCAAAAAGCGGGCGATTGATAGTGTCAATTGGTCGTAGTTAGATAAAGCTGACTATTGTCGAAGTAGACCTCGGTCGTATCTTTCCTTCGCTAAAGTAGTGATTTAAAGTAAAAATCGATGTTATTTCGATATAAAATATAAGGAATATAGAGCACATAGTTTTGCGTAGGCTTCATTCAGGCAGCTGTTCGCACTGATTCCAAAGTGAAAATACAAAACTTTAATTTCAATTATTATATACGTACTAAGGGTTTACTTCAAGGGTTCCAATAAATTTAATACATTACTAGCAACAGATTCGAAACACACACCAAAATTATGGTTTATTCCTCAGCAATAGATAAAATGTTTTTATATTTTTGGAAATAGTCAGAGGTTCAATATTATAGTCAAGCGGAATATGTATTGGTGTATAATCTAGGGTACAAATAACGTTTCTAACTCCTCACAATCGTCCCCAGACTCTCTGCATTATCGGACGATTATCCTTTCATCAGTCTAAACTATAAGGAGTTGTTGTTTCAAAGACAACACAAAAGTTTAATGCCATTTCAAATTAAGAAGAACACTCAAATTTTACCAAAGAGCATAAAAAAACACAGGAATATAAAAGATTTTAATCCAAGACAACTACACAGACAACGCAATGAGTTTCCCAAGGCCGCGGGATCCCGGATCCAGTTACCCTGGCCGCTGTTCTTATGCATTATACACGGGACATTGTTCGCATTGCCTGGCCATTCTCAGTTATTTAATAAATGTTTTGTGGACATATTGAAATAAACTCACAATTAAATTTTGGAAATTTCGCTAAATGTTCTTGTTTTGGTAATAAACTTGTTGCAGATTAGGGAAATATTGAAACTAAGGCCTGGTATTTTATTCCTGGTTTAAATTTGTAAGATCGCTTTTAATTTGTATAAAACTTGATGTATCCTGCGACGGTTAAAAAACAATATTTGAAGTGGGCTGTATATCTTGTCCAAAGTTGAGCTCAATCGGTGCAAATATTTTGAGTATTTTGAGATTCCAAATCTTACACGAACCGACTTAACATTTATACATTATGTACAAGCATAGATTAGAGTCACATGAACGGAAATATAAATTATGATAACTTTGAGCTTACTCCGTCTGCATTATTTAATGAATGATGCAAAAAATACCACTATAAAATCTGTTTAACTAACGAACGATTCAAAATAGCTTGTCGCTTAATAATTGATGGCATCCAATTTTGTCTAGAAAGTAGGACAATGTAAATTATTGACTGCTTCCATTGAACCGAGCAGGCATCAATGTTTGATGGAGGTGAGTGGCCCACTTACGGGCACAGGCAAAGACCTGCAAGCCTGTAATTTACTTACCTGTCACATGTCGCCTTTATTATTGGTCGTCATGCATTTGCAATTTTTCAAGAGAGACAACATAATGTCTTGTCAATTTGTGTTTTTCAAGATTTGCATATAAAGGGGCGTTCTGATTATAAATAGATTTTTTTGTCTCTTGTACGTTATTTTTTTTGGGTATTAGGTTTTTGAGAATATTTTAACGGTCAGCAACGTTGGTTGTTGTCCTAGAGGTCCTTTTTGATAGGACGTTAAGCTAAAATTATAGTGATATTAGCCATATATTACCGGGACTAAAAATACTTTTAACTTTATTGTACATTAACCTGATGAACACGTAAATCTATTATAAGCAATAAGATCAAAAATTTAAAATTTCGTTGTAACCTTTCGTAATTCGTATAACTATGTAATTCATACATGCCTTAAAACGAAAAAGTATAGTTTGACATAATTATATTTGATACATTTCATATTGAATAAGAGTCAATTATCTGTAATTGACACTATTCAATAGTTACATTTAGCAGACAGTCGACCTGATGCGTTCTTAGTCAATGGAATGAGGTTCATATAAATATCATCATCATCATTATCAGTCTGTATCAACCCACTGCTGGGCATAGGCCTCCCTACCTTTCAGACAAACCTCTCTATTTTGCGCACTTTGTAGCCAGTTTGTCCCTACAATTGGTATATTGTGCACCCATATACATAATTATGGAAAAGGTAAATCATTTTTTTTTCTTATATCTTTATTACGTATATCATTTATTTTCTTATAATTATTCTAAAATATATCAATATGGTAATGAGCTTAGTAACCTATTCTATACAAAAGGCATATATATATATACATGTTCTCATACATTGAGTTGCACCATAAAAACTGAAGCCCATTGGCTGTCATGTCCCAAATACATAATTTTAAAGACATGGCAACATTTATTCGCATCGACACGCATGATATGGTCCGGGTCAGATTGTGGGTTAGGTTGCCATTTTTTTATATGCAAAATAAATAGATCCAAAAATGTATGGGAAAATTCTACAAATATATTTGTTATACTTTTTTGCTACTAGATACGTAAAATCTATGTACCTACTTTGGAAAACCACGTGCAATTAACTTTTTAACAATAATAATTTGTTTTAGGCAAATACATCCTTTCAAACTATCGCGTTTTTAATATTAGTAGGAATAGTAATTAATTATTTTTTTATATTTATACATATATGTTTTATTCTATTACCGTGAGATTCCAGAGGCAATTTGACCTCAGACCTCACGGTAGGTGTTTAGATTGTCAATTTTTTTCAACAATATGCTCACGACTGTGCAGTCACGACTTGTATAAAGGTTATAGTGTTGATAGGCGTTATTATGTGGTTTTAGTGTATTTAAGAGAAGTTTATTAGTTTTGCTGGATTGTGTGATATCGAAACGTATTTAAATAACTGTAGAATTTAAAAGGGATACTAATTTTTTAGGGCTAGTGGCATGGCCACTGGACTGTTAAAGCTCAAATCAATAAAAAAAGTCAAAGGATCGATTCCAAGGCACGCCCCGCTGATATTTCGTATATAGCCTAATCTCTCTCAAAATGAGAGGAGACTGGTGTCCAGTGGTGGGAAAATAATTAAGTTGATGGTTCTTTATTTTGTTTATTGATCTAGTACTCTTATGTGTGTGACGATGAGGTTCGAATTTTTAGTTCAAGAGTTTAGTTTTCGTACACAAGTAATGACAATAAGACCTATATTACAAGAGCTATAAAACATACTGTAAAATATGTCAACAATATAACTTTTAAAATTACTATACCTCACTATCATAATCCATATCAATGATTAAATAGATTCATAATAAAAACTGATATTTTTTCAAGAACCTTGAGTAGACCAATTTGGTCCCCGATGGGCGTATAATCATCCGATTTCCGTATAAAATTAATCACACTAATGTTATCCATCTAATCATAGTTCAAAATTATCGAATACTAATATTTTTTCCAGGCCAAGGCCTACAAAATATAGGTTAAGAAAAACTAAGGCATCATTAATATATATAATACAAATCAGTTGTTACAATTTAAATCGATCTCGCTCTCGAGCCTGCAGAGCTTTAAAATCAATCTCAAGCTTAATACAACAATAATATGATTCAAATTAAATTGAAAAATGCTTAGTCATTTCCGACTTTTGTATTGTAATGGGTTGGTACAAGGTTAGGAAGGAAAAGGACGGGTGTATAGGGGGTTGTGTTGGTGCGAGCGGGAGGGGTGGCGAGGAATGCAAGGCTAAGAGGTCGCAGGTAGTACAGTGACCTGACCTACATTTGGTTGCAGAGTGCCGTGTAAATATTGATTTAGTGACTATTTCCACTTGTTGCTCCGTGTTCGAATATGTTTCCAGGGTTTTCAGTACATTATAGCTTATAGCTTCCTTCCTGACTTCATCCGTAAGGATATCCCTAATTTTATTGCGATTTATAAAAAAATGGCTGTTTATAAAATTGTTTATGATGGGTTAAAGCTCACCGCTAAGGTTTGCTGCAGAGAAAAGCTGCTTCCTTCTGATTCCTTTACGTACCATCACGCCTGTCGTCCCCGAGGGGTTACGCACAGGTGTACATATTGGCATCAATCAGGCACGATCGAATGGAGTGGGCTATCTAAACCCATATTATGTTGACTTATAAAGTTTTATGTTTAGATACCTAATATATTTTAATATGAACTGAAACTTCCATTACATTTAATTTCTATTGACATTAAATTTATTTGATGTTAATTCGTTTACAAACAAATTAAAAAACTGTTGTATTGTGTGTTGTTGTGTGTTTTGGAATAATGAGGGCAAAGTGACTGAAAGCCGAAACACAGGTTCTTCCCAGTTCAGTTTCAGAAGCTAATTATATTGGTGTCCAAATACGTTTAATCAACTAATTGTATGTACTTTGTTTTTGAAATAAAATGTGTTATTATTATTATATAATATATTACATACTTTTACGACCCAATTAGTCCAGAGGTAGTTAACACTGCCTTCTGTGCTATGGGTCCCGGGTTTGAATCCCGGTAGGGACAAATGTTTGGGCGATGAGCATAAAAATTTGTTTCGATTTACAAAAAGAAAACAACTAGTATCCGTAACACAAGCCTCGTTGCTTAGCTCGGAACCAGATGGCGCTGTGTCATAATGTTTATGGCGACGTGTAATTATGTTGTAGTCCAAAATAAAATAAAAAGAACTTCTACTTAACTAGACTAACCAAATAAACCCATGTAACGCAATCTAAAATAACACAATATAATAAAACTGACTGATAGATGTTTAACAATCAATGTTCATTTCAAAACAAACATTCTGTTGGCCGCCATGGCACCTCATGGTTCAGCTCACGGTTGTTCAATCCATGTCAAACATGACAGCTAGCGTAACAGCCTATTGTTCCATGGAAATAATCATAGAAGCGAAAGCACCCAATGCCCTTTAAGTCACGTAATAATTCAACATTAGAATAAAGACAGGCGATCATTATTCATTATCATACCATGTTGTCGTTACCTGTTCCTTACAGGTCTTTTTTGAGGTTCAAAAGGGTTAGGACGTCATACTGGCTTGATGCGATAACTTCCAAACACATAAACAAAGTGTACTGCCTACTTCATCATTATTGTCATTGTATTATTGTACGTCTAGAACAAAAGCATACCAACCAATTGATCTGTCAATTTCATTGGAAGTCGACTGCATGCAGAAACCTTTCTGACCCAGTAGCAATATATTATATTACAAAAGCGTTCCACAACTGCGCGATTTTAAAGGCACTATCTGCACTGCATCTCGCACTACTTTGTAGAACCAGTTGTCACCAGCGGTCTTTTCGAACTGATACGACCTGGGAACCTTCAAGTAGAGAAGATGTTATTTTCTGAAAGGGTGGCAACGCATTTGCAAGCCCTCTGGTGCTTCAAATGTCCATGGACGGGCATTATTTACCATTAGGTGAACCTCCTACCCCATTATCACTATAACAAAACTATGTATGTATAAGTTTTAAAAGCCTATATTGAACAATAATATTGACGTGAGTATCTTTGTTTCAGCTTGGGTGCTAGGCTGGCTGATGTGCAAGACTGTGCCATACGTGCAAGGGCTGTCAGTCGCCGCATCTGTCTACAGCCTGGTCGCAGTTTCACTTGACAGGTAAGAACCCTATCTACTTATTGTAAACGGCCTAGAAGACCAGGAGTGGCCAAACTACGTGAAAGATTAAGAAAAAAAGATATTAGCACAAAAATTAAAAGGGAACTCGGGCACATTTATCGAGAGAGAAATAATCCCTTCAAAAAGCTGCATGTGGCTTGCAAGCCGCAGGTTGGCCTTCCCTGGCCTAGAAAATTAGATATTAAGTACAGATTTATCATCAAGACATTGTGCAGTAAAGATAATCTACAATGGTAGATAGCTATTGAAATTTTATGTCCGTCAAAAAACGAACTATCAGCCGAATTTTATGATTTCCTAGCTGACCCAGCAAAGGTTGGTTGGCCACGTTATAGGCGTTGGTGGTAGAAGAGTGAAAATTTAGGGTTATAAGTCTTTTTTAATGCCAAATCATAAAAAAAAATACAAAATATATTGTTTGTCAAAAATAAAATTTAAAAAGGAACTGGTGAGGAACATCCTTGTCACCCAGAGGTGTAAAAAATAGCCTACGGCCGATTCTCAGACTTACCAAATATTCATACAAAAAAACCATAATAATCCGTTCAGCCGATTCAGAGGAGTTCAGCGACAAACACCGTGACACGAGATTTTTATATATAAGAAGGTTAAGCCGCTGCTTTCTATTATAGCAACATATGTTTTTGAAATACTGTGATAAGCATTCCAAAAAACAAGAAGGAATCTTGAAGAAAATGTAATTTTGTTCTTTTTATCGAACCGTAATTAGGTATTATCTACTTACTTATTTATAAAACATCTCTCCATTACTCTGGCTCAAAGGATGCTATTTTTATCTGAAGTATTTTGTTATAAACATATTTATATTATAATGAGTATTATGTTATGATCTTCATTCAAGTGTTGATAGGTTTTGATTAAGTACACTGTGTTTGTAAATCAAAACAAGTAATTATAGCGCCATTTTAATACCCCTACCGTTAGTTTATTAATACCTAATATGAGCTCTACAAACATTATTAAGTTAGCTTTTTACATAATGGTTATTAAGCACACAAAATAACAAAGTTTGCTGAAACTTTCTATATTTAACTCAACATACAAAAGTTTAAATAGAAGAAAGATAAGTCTAAATTAAAATATTTCAGAACATTTTCTGTCATATGTTTATTTAATAATCAAAGGACCAATTTTTTTATGTTCTGTTTATAATCAGTTATCATTTTCTACTTCATATACGATTGTATAATTATTAGGGGTCTCGAAATAGTCATGATTATCTGAAAAAAATATCTCATTCAACAGAAAAACATTTTTATCAAAAGTAATACAGACCGTTTAAAATTCTAAAATAAAAAAAGAAAATTAATAATTTTTGCCCTTGTCATTCAGATATCTAAAATATTAAATGTCCAAGTCATCAATAGCTTTACGTCCAAACAATCAATAAAATGCAGCAGTTCTAAAAATACCCTGGAATGCGCTAAAAATAAATGCGGCAACCCAAAACGCGACCCAAAAATACCTGAAGGCAGGCCTTGACACGGTAGTAGACTTATTATAATAACGGGCCTATTCTACGGAAGGACCAGAATTCCAAGTCAAGGTCTTTAGAGCCAGAATAAGGCAAATATACCCAAAGCTGTCAAAAAAATGCACGGGGAATTTAGATTGATCGAGCCGAGAGCATCTTTGATGGGGTGGCGCTAGTGATTTGTCATTTGAACAGAGGTCCTTGTGTCTTGAATGAAATATTAAAATTTTTGCCAGAAGAATACTGCGGTTGTTTATATTTAATTTTCCGAACAAGTTAATAATAACATTTGTAGGTGTTTCTCATAAAAATTTAATTAATGAAATAATAATTTAGAACTACATAGATAGCGATATATTTCTTTTATCTTAATTAATATTTTTTGTTCGATAGTCTTACCATTATATTCAATAAAATTGATTTCTCATATAAATACACGGTTGGCACATTGACTGAGAGTTCTGTTTCTACGTCCAGTCGTGGATTCAATCCACACATGGCAAAACTTATGGCCCACAGATATTTGCTCTAGAGGAAATGCAGCTGTGATTGCCTAGTGGTACTCCAGTTGACTGTGAAGTCATAGGTCTTGAGTTCAATCCCAAGGCACACTGACTTATTGAAGTTACGTGCGTATTTATCATATGCTCAAACGATGAAAGAAAACATCGTGTATTACATGCATACCTGAGAGATTTTCGCGATGGCGTGTGCAGTCTATCATCCCGCACTAGGCTAGCGTGGGGGACTATGACCTAATGCCTCTTAAATGAGATGACATCCGTGCCCTGCCGTGGGACAAGATATGAGATATTTGTTCTGAGTATAAACGTTTAATATAATATGTGTTTGCAAACGCTAAAAACAGCACAACATTGTCAGACCTAAGATTTATTTAAAACAAAAGAAAAAAGACGGGTCGGCTCCACCAAAAACAAACGAAAAAGGATGTATTGAAAATTCCATCCAAGATAAATTCCTTATCCCAATAATCGTGCTTAAAGGCAGAATAGATTTACTTCCTTTGCCTTCAAACTAACCTTGTAACGTTTATAGAGTTATAAAGGCCTTTCGTGTGACTTGCGGTGATTCCGCGAGCGTTGAACAAATCCTTATACGTTCGTAAATCAAGAACATTTGCTTTTATAGTTTATATTTATATATGACTGGTGTGATAAAGGGTTAGATTTGCCCTGTGGTGTTGCCTGCGTTTATCACTATTTTGTTAAACGCTTGGGAAGTTCCTTAAAACCTTTCTTATCAATAAATTATTAAGGATAATACTTAAAATGGGACATGGGTTTAAACACATTTTGTCAAATTTCAATGTTGTATGTAAGGTTCCTGCCCAGAGCCTGTTAGATTGTAGTAGATATATAGTCCTATATTCCGAGGCAATACTTAACAATACTTGACCTAGGAATAGAATACAAGTCCTCACGCACTGCTGCCATGCCGGCGACCACCAATTCTATGAGTTGGTTTTCAAAGTATGAACATTGTTTAGTTTATCCCAAAAGTTATTTCCCAATATTTCATATTGGATATATTACAATTGTTTTGCGCCGACTAGGGGTTTAAAAACTATTGAAATACTTTTTAATTATTCAGGAGTTTTGGGCAATCCATTTAAATATATTATTTATGCAAAATAGCGTTGTATCATTATCGAAAATTTATGGTAGATTGCGTTAATCCTGGATGTTTTAAACTGAATTTTATGATTTAAATAATAATGACTACTTCTCTCCTATCTAAACAAAATATCTTGATAAAAAAAATTGGTTGTCTGTAAAGTCGGTTTACTGACGATAGTTGAACGTGACAACGTCTTAAGAAAATACTGAAGGAATGGTAGCATTTTTCAAAAGAAAATTTTAATTTTAATTTGTTTAATAGATTTGTATGTATATAGAGAAGGAGGACCTTTATCGCTGTAATTATCGTTGCTATAAACAATTGACACCACATTCACATTTCACTGCACTTGATACTCGATCAAAACATGTAAATGTACTATAGTATAGCAGCTGTCCACACAGACGCATCGCTCACTCAAGTAGGAGAGAGACGGATGTCGAACGCTGCCGAACGCAATGGCCGATTATGCTTCTTTGTCGCTCGTTCCGCGCTCTCGCTTGCACTTCAAGCCTTACATGGAACGCCTCAGAGCGAGGTAACGCCGCATGCGTCATGTTTTTTCGTGCGTGCAGCCGGCTCTATCGAATTATAAGACGTTGTCACGTCAAAAAAACTTATGTCACTTGTTACAGTTCATTAAGAAGGAAAAAAAATTGATAGTAACTTCATACACGCCGAGCTGCTACTATGAATTTCATAAAAAACCCAATAATACTTTTCTCGAATTGGGAGTCTAACCCATGACCTCTTGTCCTACACTGTACTTACGTCTACTAGACCGACGAGGCAGAGATGACCAGTGTATTTGATGTATAAGTACATATATACATATTATATTCATGAGGTCAGTAAGATAGATCAGGCGGTAGAAATTAACATAATGAATGAACATGAACAAGGCACCTTTATTGAGTAATATGGAGCAAGCAATATGGCCTACTCACTGTTCCTATATCTGTAATTTATTAATAAGTATTTTTGTGTGTATGGAGGGAAAGAGGTGTTAGGCCATCTATTAGAAAAACAGGATCCCCTAACCAGGCATGGTGTTATGCCTGGCGGGATGCTGCCTAGCGGCCCGTCCCGGCTTCGCACGGGTGAACATTTATTTTTTAAACATAATTTATGCTCTGTTCCTATTGGTCATAGCGTAATGTTCCTCGATAAATAGACTATCCAACACAAAAATAATTATTCAATTCCAACCAGTATTTCCTGAGATTAGCGTGTTCAAACAAACAAACTTTTCAGCTTTATATTATTAGTATAGATTGCGCTTGTAAACTTTACTATCGCGATGTAGGATGAACTTCGTGATTGGTACGTACATGTGTCATGTGAATTGACAGTTGACAGTTCTCCGCCGTTCGTAGGTACGTCGTTTATATGTAGCGAGATAGATGTCGCTACATACATACATATGTACTTTATTTAGACCGATGCCATTAAGTATGTGGTCTTAATATATTTATTTAAAGAATAAAAGTCTCTTATTTTATAGGATTTTCTGCTATTTCCATGGGTGCATTTGCAAACACATGTATACATAAATACACTCACGCCTTTCTCCTAGGGGTAGGCAGAAACTGTAAAACGCCACGCGCTACGATCTCTGCATACCACTTCTGCTTCGTCCACATTAATTTGTGTGAGTTCACACAAATTATCACTTATTTAAACCCGGAAATACTAATTGTAGCGTAGAAGCCAACCACGCCACTCACTGCGCAATATGTGCCATTGGGAAAAACTAGTAGTTTTTTTTAGAAAGTTCTGAGTTAATACCTACCTACCCACATATGAAAACTCTAAACTTTTTGGAGGAAAACAAGTGTTAATTATGTGCTGTGGTGTATTTTGTTCTAAAAATACTTTGCCTGATAAGACACGTCTCTTTTGATGATAATAAATAGTCCGCTCCCTCAGGGATCCGACATCTCACTATAAAACTTTAATGTACTCAAGGAATATATTTTTAGAACTAAAGGTTCTAGCAGTAATGTACTAAACCTTGGAGACTGGTAGAAAAAATAATGTACGACGTTCAATGAAATCCCTATAGAATAAATCTAAGAGCACGCTCTTTTGCATCGGGTGATGAAAGTTGAAATTCGGGACAAATAGGTACCTACACAACTTTTAATTTTTTCTGTGGTCTTGTCGACTCATCAGTTAAATTCTCGCTCAGAATATATTCAACTGAAATAATAGATAATTTTCTTTAAGTGAAATATAAATATATTCCAATAGTCGATATAGGATCAAGTTGTAGTCAATATCTTTTTGATAATATCATACATAAAATGAATACTAAAATAAAATTTGTCCTGCACTAGGATTTTCTTATATCTCTTGACATGCGTTTACAAACACAAGCGCTCAGACCGTAAAAACTACCATTCCGGTAGATAGTACAAATATTCTCTGTGGTGTGCAATATGTGCCGTGTGGGAGTCGAACCCGCAACCCGTGACGCACAAGCCGATCGCTCAGTCACTCCACCCCAGTCCGAAAGAGGAATCGTATTTTAATAATATTATAAACTCGAAGGTTTGTATTAATGTTTGTTATTCTTTCACGCACAGTTCGCTCAAGGGATTTGGATGGCATTTGGCATACGTACATATAGTATATTTCCTCTTTTAACACATAGGTTTTTTGTTTATATATACCATGTGGACAAAGCCGCTAGTGGATGCTAGTATATCTATCTATTATTATTACTAATCTATCTATTATAAACTAAATTTAAACTTTGAACTCCCAAAATACGTCAAAGAGTGTAAGGTAACAACAATGTATCCAATAAATGACGTACATTAATGTATTGTATGTCGTAACATTGTTGTATTGTGGTAACATTGGTACAATCGCTTTCAAACCATTGAAAGTCTTTCAATAAGAGTATTGTTAATGAATCCATGTACTGTTGTATCGACTGAAAATTGACATTCTAACTGCTAAAAAAAAATATAAGTCTCAAAATAGAATTCCGAGAATATGATTACTCATTCTGAGAATAATTTTATAACATATTGTCATTTTTTGACTGGAAAATACGTTGATGCAAGTTCTTTTTGAGGTCTTTTTGTGCTTCAAAGGATTTTATTTCGTCTATTGCAGGATTTTTCTCTAATATTGCGTAGGAGGTGAGCGAAGAAAAAAAGAAGAAACATCCCACACATTCTTTTGTAACCTAATCCCTGAATTGCAATTCATCTACATTTTTATCTGAAAATATAAATTATGAAGCTGTTTCACAAAAATATTTTAAAGGTTGTATGAATAATTATTGCTACAAAGAAACACAATACGTTTCCGACGATTAGTTTATTAAGTTCATAATATAAATGATCACCAAAATAAACCGTATTTAGAGAAAGAACATTGTCTTAACAAGTGAATGAACCTATTTGCGATACATTTACATTTTAACATAAAATCAAATTTAAATCTGTATACTAAGTAATATCAAATTTAAATATCAGCTAGTCTACGCATAAAGAAACGCAGCATTAAAATTTGTTAATAGACGGTTTCAAAATATGAATCAAAATGATTTATTTTGTGGATGAAGATTCTCCATTATATGCAGTAAAGTAAAGGTAAGCTTGTGATGACCTAATAGTGTCACCAGTGGACTGCGAAGTCAAAGGCTTTAACTTCAAATTCTAAACACCGACTCTTTGAAGTAAGCGTATTTATCACATGCTTGAGAGATTTTTCGATAGAGTGTGAAGTCTACCAAGCTACACCAGGCTAGCGTGGTGGACTATAGCCTAATCCCTCATTTTAACAATTTTGCAGTACAGACATACAGACATGTGGTTCATGATAATGATGTATACAGCTACAATTTATGTACGGCTAGTACTTAAAATAGGAAAACCTGTGCTATAAGTACCAGCAACCTTCCAGTGACACAATTTATATACAAACTACTGGTTGTATATTGGTACATTTATAAGGTTACATCTGAGATTACATGTAAGTATTAAAAAGTAAGAATTAAAATAAAAATAAAAATGAAAAAGTAATTTGATAAGGTGGGATGATAATGTTCATCTACCCTAGTAAAACCTAATATTCATCAACCTTTGCATGGTAATTTATGTAATATATAAATGCGAGTATGAGTGTATATGTGTGTATGAAGCGTGTAGTGTGTGTGTGTGTGTGTGTGTGGTTGTATGATGTGTATGTGTGTGGATGTTAAGTTACTGGATGAAGTAATTTCTCCGTATCTTCATATGATAACTTTAAGAGAAATTTACTAACATTAGCTTTGCACTCATGTTTGTTATTGTTTATTATGCCCAATATATTATTGATTTTATTATAAATAAACCGTCCAAGAAAACAGAAGAATCTTTGACTGAAAGAGGTTCTTCGTGTGGCAGCAGGTGGAAGTTTATGTCTACGAGTAGCAGGCTGTTGGGATGATAAGAGAGTAGGTCTGATATTAGAGAGGTAGGAATGTTGTTTTAATATGATTTGTAAGATAAATAGTTGTCGTACGGTTAGAACCTCACAAAATTCATACAGATCCTTGGTAGGGTATCCAAAAGGCTTAAATGTCGATACTTTTAGGACTGCTCTTTGTGCTCGTTCAACGTTAATTAAATGACTTTTGGAAGCACCTCCCCAAGAAGAGATACAGTACCCTATAATAGATTGGCATAGAGCATAGTAAACCATTTTTAGCACATTGGGGTCGGCAACATATCTTAGATGTTTGAATACAAAGATTAGTTTTCGTACTCGACTCGTCAATAGGTCTGTGTGTGGTATGAAACTTAGTCTCTCATCCAGAATCACACCTAAATACTTTATTGTAGTAGCATTTTCTAATTTTGGACAGTTACATACGAGGTTGCTACTCCTTGCATGTTTGTGTGCTGTAATAAAATATTTTGTTAAAGACGATGTAGGTAAAAAGGAAGGAATAAATGAAGTTAGTGTTGACGGAGATGAGATAAAAGTAGTGTGATACGGTATTCGATAATAAAATCTATCTATAGATAGATTGACGTGTAATTCAAATAACATCATTCCAATATTTATTTTAACCAACTCCAAGAAAGTTTCTCAATTCAGCTGTATTTTATTTCTGTTTAAAAAATGTATGTTAACTTTATGCTAACTATATATATATAAAAAAAAATGCTTTTTAGTTGTGTTGGCGATTGTAAAGTACTTTTTGGGAGTGCTTTTTTAAAAAATCCGTCCCTACTTAAGTTTAATAAAGTAATACGTAAAAGTGTCTGTCTGTTACTTCTTCGCGTTTAAACCGCTGAACCAATTTATATAAAATTTGGTATGTAAGTAGGATGCGTACAAAGAAAGGATATAGAATAGATTTCATTCCAGAAATCATTCGAAGCGAAAAGAGGGGTTTTATAGCAGACGATGTCGGGGTAAAAATCTTGTTTTTATAAAATCATCACTTGAGTTATGTCTGTGAAAATGATGGCAGAGGTTAATTATCGATAGGCACGAATTTAATCGCTATTTGAAAACAAATAAAGGGTTTCCAATTTATTTTAAATGTGAGACCAATTAATTGTCCCTTTGAAACCGTAGGAGAAAATTGATTATTTATTATTATAGAACGCCTCTAAAGGTCCTCATTGATTTTTCATACTGTTGTTAAATTAGGAATTTCGGAATAGGCTTTTAATTTAAAATTTACTTTGTTAAGAAGCTTTGAAGGAATTAGCTATTTTTGGGTCCATTTATGATGTTGCTTTTATATATTTTAATCAAATCAGGTTAAATTAAAAATATTTTTCTGAATCAGTTGTTACTAGCTTAGTGGTGTGACCAGTGGACTGTGAATTCAAAGGTTTGAAGTTCAATGCCAAGTCACGCACTGAATTTTAAAAGTTACGTGCGTAATTATATGATAAATACGCACGTAACTTTTCTTTTCTTCTCTGCTCAAACGGTAAAAGGAAAACATAGTGAAGAAACCTGAATGCCTGAGAGATTTTCTCGATGGTTTCTGAAGTTTGATTTAATCTCTAATCGAGCAGTAGGACACTAATTGGATTAATTAAAAACATGGATTCTTACTTTATATGTTCCTACGGTAGGTACCTAATTCGTGGACAAATGAAAATTATGACTAACCATAAATATTCTCTTGATAAGTCATAATTACTTAGTAAAACATACAAAGAACCTTAGTTCTGAAAATTTATTACAATGTATCTATATTTATGACTGTAATTTACATTTTCATGTCCAAAAGTACGTACGTACATAATCATGTTCAAAATAACCTACGCAGATAATATAATTGCTAACACCTACAGTTTCTTCAAACGTGTCTGACTTTTGTTTTATGACTGTTTAGTAATTTTATCGTGGGTTTGGAGTTAGGTTAACTTGACATGCTACAAAGCAATGAATATATTGAATATATTAAAAAAAAAAACTTTTTTTGACTACTTTTATTAATTATATTTTTTTTTCTTTTTTATGGTGATAAGAGGGCAAACGAGCAGGCGGCTCATGGTAAATGATTACCGCCGCCCATGGACATTTGCAACACCAGAGGCTTGCAAATGCGTTGCCAAACCCCTTAGCTACTCCTAATAAAGTCAAATAATAAAATACCTATACAGAACTATCAACAACATCACACAAATATCTTACGATGAGAGCTGCCCAAGTCCGAAATGATGGGGGCTCTTTGGGGTACGACCAAAGTTCAGCAGTGGACGGCAATTTAGGCTTTTATATGTATATTAGATGTTCTATGACCAATGGTAACTATGTAACATGAAACACCAACCAGTAATTGTATTAATTACCACCATACACATGTATTAGTTCTAATAAAGATAAAAATACGAAACTTTCGGAAGTAAAGTTGTGTTTGTTTGGTGTTTGTTGTTTACATGTTTCATAGGACCGTAGCGCATGGCATTCTGTAGTTTCTGCCTACCCCCATGGGAAAAACGCGTGAGTGTATGTATGTTTTATCAAGATCATTTCTTATACTAAAATAGTTTGTTATAAACACTTTTTTGTGTACCACTAAGGTGGCAAGAAGGCTTACGGAGCGCCTGAAAAACTGTTTTAGGTGTCTTAAAATAGGGGGGTTACTACACTGACGGCAAATGGAATTACTATGTTGTCAGCTCAGTCACTCCCCTAACGAGCTTGTACTAGTAAAATTGCAAATGTGGAATATGATCGAAGAAGCAATTATATAGCATTACATCTACAAAAACAGGCATTACTTAACTAGGAAGAAAACAATATTTTATCACATTATGTAAGTAATAGATCGTTTTCATTTCATTTCTTCGTGGAGATCATTTATCATGAAGCCATTATTTTTCTATCTTATTCCCATAACTTTCACTCAAGACGCGACCTTCAAATATGTCTGTTGTGCTTGTGCATTTAAATATTTTTTTTCTGTTGAGAGTTTCGCAACAATTCCTATCAGTTCTGTAGGTTAGTCAGTCAGTAAGGCCTTGGAGAAATAGAAGGTCACAAAACAAAATGTTTTTATCTTCACTTTTCGAGGCTGCTTTGTTTTTATGTGGTCCTTTTATACGGAATAGTTTTTTCGTCACATTATAAAGTTGCCTTGTTACTGTGGCTTATAATATATTATTGTCCTATTATAAATATCCCTGAGTGTCACAGAAATTTAGAGTTTAAGAAAAACTAAATTTATAGCGCGACGCTCATTGCAATGGAAATTTTTAAATTGATAACCTTTTCTTAACATTTATTCTGCCTTGCATTGCACTCATCGTCAATAACAGTACCGATCAACGTAAGACGATCAGTATTTTACACTAAGCGAGCTTAAGTATTAGCAATAGGAGGTTTTTATAGAGAATCGATACATTTGCAACTGATATGAGTATCATTTAGCCAATGTAAACATCCGGCAACACAAAGATTACCGAAAGTAGGTAGTCTATGAAAACGGAAAATAGGCACTGAAAAAAGAGGCTTATCCTGCGCGATAACACAGTATTGTACAATATCATGTTTCTTTACAGACACAATAAGTGTCTTAATCTAATTTAATGCTTCTATGTGTGCCACAATTAATATTTTGGATGATCCCCGTAAATCTTTTTTAAAATTAACCTTTTATTTTATTTTAAGCAATGTGTAGATTCTCCAGAAAGATATGTAGTATATTTCTTAAATCGAAAACAGTTTTGAAGTTCTTTTAAGTCTCATGTAACATTATCCTTATAATAGCGTATACAGTTTAAATGCTTATTTATCAATAGGAAGGTTAAGGAAGAGTGAAAAAAAAACACGTACAAGGCAATGATACGCGCGATAACATCTTCTATTACGGAAGTCGGTTGGTCCTTGGAGTCAAAGATTTACTGTGGAACAATAGACCTTCGATTTGCTTACAATACCTTTCAATTACCTTGTATTTTTTTGTTATAGAAACATGAACTTTTATTTTTGAAATACCTATATACATTACAAATTTCCAATTGTATCGTTAGACATTGCACTACCCAGAATTTTATTGTTATTTTTATTTCTAGTTAATACATATATGTGAATAGGAGTTTTAATAAGGTTTTTTATTTTCTTTTCAAGTTAAATCCTGTTTATTCGTCTTCATCAGATGCTCAAATGGTGAGGGAAAACATAATCAGGAAACTAGCATGCGTAATAAATTTTCTCGATGGCTAATCCTCCTCAAATGAGAGTAAACCCGTGTAAAAAAATATTTATACACACCATAAAACAGTATCCAAATTTCCATCGCCCTTCAAATCAAGCATCCCCTTTGAATCAGGAAGCCATAACTCTCAATAACATAGCTTCACCCATGGATGGGCCTAATGTATTACCTTGAGGGATCCCATGCGATATCAAGGCTAAGCTTTACGCCCCATTAAGAACTATTATTTTATCTATGGATATAGGTAAAAATGGATGGACAAAAGTTTGTTATATTTATTTTTTAAATAATTTTGAGCTGTTGAACCAGTTATTTTGTTTTTAAGTTATGGTTTTAAGTTGTGTTGTTATGGTAAGTAAATATCATTTCCTATATCTCCGCAGTACGGCCTTTAAATGTATTTTATTATGGAGCGATTTTAATACATTGAATTAAACCGAACCTGTTTTGATAGCAAACTAAACGCTTGTGCTTGTTTTACAATACGGAAATGTAATAAAAATCAATGGATGACGGCAATATTTGTAGGTTTGTTTTTCCGGAGAGTATAGTAGTAAATAACCAATTAAAAATTAATAAAATTAGTTAATTAACACGTGTTATATTTTTTTTTGTACCTAAATGTAGTATACTTACTTACTTCAGTTTGCCGCTCTGTTTACATGTCCCATAAATAAAAGGGGACTCTACGACCAATTAACGGGCACATATCAAAATTCTAGGAATATCGTAAAAACACCTCTTAATTATATTATAGCTAGGTACTGGTCAATTTGGGAATTGATCAATATAAGCTCCACCTAATCTTAGAACCTGGTACTGTATTTTTGGTCTACACACAAATAGTTAATGTACCTATGTCAATAAATATTGTTTGCTTAATAGTATCGTTTCGATTTGTAGTAAATCACGATAGTTGATAGGTAGGTTAAGTACGAAGACTAGTTCGGATACAAAACCTCATAGAAGAAATGAGGACGATATAAACAATGAATTTTATTGCTTCCGACGTACGTGGCGGGGTGAAGTTACCTACTTCTAAGAGGTCAATAGCCAAAAGAGCATAATTACCATAATTTTATTCAATTGTTGGTATTGCGAGGACCTTAAAAACAAAATCTTGCTAAGTTTCGTTCGATTTTATACATCACTAGTTGACTCGGCAAACGTTGCGCTGCCTATAAACATTGCGATTAAAATGAGGGTGCGATAAAGATGTTGAAAAATACTTTACGACTTATTCTCAAACTTGTGAATATTTTTTTTTAAATTGGTCGAACCGTTACCAGGTAGGTATTTTGGGACCAATGGTTTAATGGAAGGATTTCATTAGGAATCAAACGGTCATCTAATCCTAGGCGTTGGCAACTAAACCTATAATAATTATTCTGCGTGGGTTGGGTACTCAGCCGCTATATTATTATGAGCCCCTTAATGTAATAATTATCGAATTCTATATTTAAGTAGGTATTCCTAAATCTGTACGAGATAATTATTATGTTCGAAATAAAAATTGGTCCATGAGGGCCATTAACGCGCAATGGCAATCCATAAAGAACTCGATACAAAGAGGAGATTAATGCCTATAGCTCTGCCGGGCCCCCAAGTAATTATCCTTGAAGATACACTTTATTGGGACGTAAAAGCTTTTAGGAGGTTAAAATGCATCATAGTCAAGGTTTTGTTGGTGATTCTAATTGGAGCTTAGTTGTCACTTTATCAAGATCGGTTTACGTATGGCTGGAATTTATTTTCAGAATTAC
Source organism: Craniophora ligustri (assembly GCA_905163465.1). NCBI lineage: Eukaryota > Metazoa > Arthropoda > Insecta > Lepidoptera > Noctuidae > Craniophora > Craniophora ligustri. The sequence continues at coordinate 14,680,347 of LR990965.1, forward strand.
TAATACGTTTATACCACTGGTAATAATATAATCGTTGATTTTCATGGAAGTACTGAAATTTTCATTATTATTATTAATGAAAAATGGGTATTTGGTCAACCTATTGACGTCCACCGTAGGACATAAGCCTCCCCCAAAGATTGGAGGACGACCGGTCCAGCGCCATCCGCAATCAGCGAATTCCAGCTACCTCTTCAAGTTTATCGGTCCACTTTGTTAGGGGCCTACCCACGTTGCGTCTTCTATATATCCTTATTTTATCTATATCCTTCATAAAACATGTCCCTATAAACACAATAATTCTTTTGACAAAGATGTGTATACTAAGAACTCTAGCAAATGACCCCTCCTGCAAGATGTTTATGGTAAGTAAAGCCTGCAAATGACTCTCCCTGCTATTTACATCCCGTGTCATTGACACCTAAAGGATGAAATAAAATAGCACGAAATCGATTCTATTATCCCTTCTGATGTACGACCTGAGCCTATTTTCATAATACGATAAAAATCTCTGTCTTTGTCAGACTTGGGGACTTATTTTGCCAGGGTTGAATGCGTCTGTTATGAGATAAACTAGTCTGGAACGCTTTTTCGTACAGATCTTATGATAGATACTTCAGTTTTTGTTTATTTGTATTGTTTTAAGCTCCATAAAGGCATCTGATATAAACCAGTTGAACTTATTCAACCATGATGCATAAAATAGTAGATATTGATCTAAGAAAAGAGATACTATTGTTTCATACGAGTATAATATATGTATAAGATAATAATCGTGTTTACAGCAGAATGTTTGGTCTAAAAGCCGGTACATCTGCTTGAGATCCCACAATTCTCAAGTAATTTCTTCTTCAGTGTAATATTCAAAATGTGTGCCCTGATAATAGCCCTACGTTTTCTTTAAAATTATACATCAGTACTTTCATACCTAACCACTCAGTGATATGTACCTAAGCTTGGTTATGGCTTAATACCATTCAAACATTAAGACATTTTTCCATTTAAAACTTTAGACAAGTTTTTTTTTTAAAACAAAACTTGGTCCTATATTTACATTGTCTCGAAAAATATTTGAATAATTGACATGAAACAAAACACGAATAGTTACGTGATCAAATTGTTTACTGCAATAATGTTAGTTCAAAGTTAGAATCAGTTTTGTTTTACAGTCATTAAGTTTATGAGAACTGAGTCAGTTATATATCTTTCGTGTACTCTGTTATAGCAACATTATAATAGTTGATTTTAGTGGTAGCAGTGCCATTGGTAAAATATTTTATGGCAAGATTGATACTAGGCGAACGAAATATATTAGTTGCTATAGTACCCTTGACAAAGAGGTAAACGTTGACTGGATGAGAAACGTTGACTAAATATATTTTAATGACTTTGTAAATATACCTATATATAGTAAATTATTATATAAACTGCTTACTAGCTTTACCATGACCGGCTTCACATGGGCAATACTAAATGTTTACGGCGTACTCACCCTTAAAAACAACTAAAGCATTTATAAAAACACTGCCTTAAGAAAAATTGCATCGTTGTTGTGCATCATCATAGTTGCATTAATTTAATACATCGACTTCTTTTTTTGTTGCTACAACAGCACATATAAAAGCCGTATTTTTATATATAGATACTATACCTATTAATAGATAATTAAATTGAAACGACATATATTCAACTCAATAAAATTTAATAAAAATCATTCCAAACAACATATCACTGAATTGAGTCTTGATATTTTAATGGTGTACGGCAATGAGCGGGGCATGTCTGACCACGGGGACAATTGGGGCTGCATGGACCACCGGCGCGTGGACCACTGGTGCATGGACGATGGGGGCGGGGTGGATCACTGCGCTGTGGGACACCGTGTGCACTGGGGCCACAACGGGATGTGCCACTACGGGGTGGGCTGGGATGACGGGGGCGATGATCCCTGCGTGCGCGATCGCGATGATGGCAAAGAATATCGTCTGAAACAAAGAGTTGGGTACTTTATTAGGGAACATAGGTACTTCTTTACATTACGTATAACTTTTTGCGTTTCATAATAAATGATCAGCTGATTGCGTCATTTTGTATGTACCATCAGCTGATCACTAATTGTAGTTTTCTTTATCACATAGACGATAACATTTTACGGATACTCTTTTATTTTACCAATAGACTGTTTCTAACCATTAATACTGTAAAGTAAAACGTCGGGAATAAAACGGTATCAATATACCGCGATAATATCCAGAAAAAGTTTTTTTTTTATCTAACCTTTGCGTGAGTATAAATGTAAATTAAAAGATTGATAGAGTATTATTTAATGTACATACACCAAAAAGACAACAATATGGAATATACAGAAAGTATGAAGTACAGTAGGTTATTATTATTTTGAAATTAACCCTTGTGGTACCGTCAAAAAAAGGACTCAACTTTTTTTATTAGCGTACCTACTAATATACAAATGCCTGTTGTAAACTACATATTAAGTGGGTGAAGGTTTCTGGAATTTAATGCCATAAACATCGAAACACAATACAAAAAAAAATTGTCCTATTTTTTTTATACTTCTGCTTCAACAAAATACTAAATGGAATGTCGAATTATTTTCATTACGCGAGTGAAATTTGACCTAGTAACCATTCTCTAGAATGTTATTCGAAGTAAAACTTGTATAGATATTTTTATTTTATTTTTTCAACTTTCTTCCAGTTTCGATATAAATTCTATCCGCAAGTTTTGACTGGAAATACTCTTAAGTCGTAAGTCAGTTGAAAGGAGCTATTTTGATATAAAGTTATCGCGCACTTGTGTTGTCAATGAAGTTTATTTTTAAACGTAGAAGCCTCATAAAATAAAATGACAAGTAGGAAATATATTGACTCTCTCGTTGGTAATGGTCGCAAGTGCTAGTGCTGAGCTGAGGTTTTGGGTTCGGTTCCCCGGTCGAGCAAAGTATAATTGTGTTTTTCTATAAAATTCTCAGTAGCAGCTGTTGCTTGGACTCGTGTCCGGTTGATGACAATATTACTTAGGTACATACCGGCAAAATGTAGGTGTAAGTTTTAGTCATTAGAACACATCTGCCTAACCCCTTGGGGATGATAGACATGATGGTATGACATTTGAAAAAAATATCTTTGATCTAAAAATAGAGAACTCTATAGTGTCGTGGGTAGCTGAAATAGGATCCTATTCATAATGTTAGGAAATATCTTATCAAATACCTATCTAGTGGGAGTGACATTTAAATGCACATGTAAATAAGTTCCTTCAAGTATTCCGTAGGTAGATATTTTTGCTTCGAGAATGTTCAAATAAATGGACTAAACTGATTTCTTATACACTTACGCGAATAATTACACTGGACATGGAAATAAAACTACTTGTTTTATCGATACACGGTCAGTATGCTCGTGGCCATGAACGGGCCGTGGCGGGATTAAATACTATCAATATATCTCGATAAAATACGTTACAAATACGTAGATTTATTCCAATAATAATATGTATATAGAGTTTTTCTATAATTAAATTGCTTAAATGTCTTTATAAATGTCACATTATAATCGGATCTAAATACACAACTATGACGTGTGTATTCTTGAAGGGATAGACAGAGAAGTACTAAATGTACTCCCATATTTTGCCGGTACACATTAATAATATTGAAGATAAAATTCATAATAAGTGTGACAAAATTAAAAAAAAAATACTAATATAATCAATTAATTAATAATCAACAAATGTTTTTTAAATAATTAACTATTATATAATATTAAATAATCTTACCAGTTTGTACATTTTGCAGGATATAATAATGAGTCTTCTTGTTTGTGTGTTATGCCGTTGATACTGTCCGACTGTGTACCTAGATCACCTAGGCCTAGTCCTTTTATAGTCCTAATGCCTACGGTCTAGGCTATATGCATCTACCGTAATAAATCTTGGCGTTTGGCAATATGCAACCTGAGCGCACTTCTATAATATAATGTGTTTGCCGAAAATTGGCCGCTTTGAAGCGTTTATTCATCTTCAGCAACCTACTTATTATCCCACTGCTGGGCACAGGTCTCCTCTGAGACTATGTAAGTGTGGGTTGTTAGAATTTACATATTATCGAGAAAATCACGCAGACGTACAGCGTTTGAGTAAATGATAAACTCACACATAACTAGAATACGTCTGCCTATGGGATTGAAATACTAACCACTCACCACTAAGATATAACCGCTAAACTGATAACTTAGGAACGATTCTTATATGAAAATAATCTAAAAATATACCTATATGCCCAAAGTCCATAGTATAATTATGTAGGTTTAGTCTAAGTATTAATAATAAATTGTAAAATGTTCATGTAGTGGTTTTACTAGTTAAAGTAGAACAAATATTAATTATTAACACTTAGTTAATAATTAATATTTGTTCTACTTTAACTGTGAATAAGTTCAAAGAAAGTTATAATTAGAATTAAAGGAACTCTTAGCAAATTTATTTCGTTAATGAACTAGAGAATTATTGTAAGTGTAATTTCTCGTTACCCTTTTTATTTTCATGGATCAGCTATTTTCTTCAATGCCTTGTTAATTTATTTTGCGGCTTAAAAATACACAAAAGTTTATTTATTATATAAATTATATATATTTTGCTCTAAATATGTTCTTTTGAATAAACATGACAGTGTATAACATACGAGTATTATAAACGTGTTTTATAAGTTTGTTTCTTGAAATTTTAGTGTACGCTAGTCGCGTTCAATAACTTTAATTGTTTTAATATATTTTTTAATTATTACTTTCTTATAGTTGGAGAGGGAGGAAATGACGTTACATTATAATAAAATGTATTATTATCAAAAGTTTTATATATGGAGTACACAAAAATACATTCTCGTATTTTCAGTTGCGATAGAGTGGTTTTATTTAAAAAACTTTCGTTTTCCAACCTTTTGAAGTAACAAAACCCTTAAAAAAGACTTATGATTTGACGAGAATATAGATAGAAACATATCAAATTATTCTAAATTTTTTATCACATGAATTACAGTGTACCATACAGAACCTTAATATAAAGGAATAAAGTTATTATAATTAAAGAATTACCATTTAAAATTAACTCAAACGCTGTAAACTGTTGACAATATGAAAGAAGAAAATGTGTAAAAAAACGATAACTAACTTAATTTATAAGAACCTCAAAGGAATCGAGTAACAAATTATCCCGCAGGCAACAATTTAACTAATTGCTTGAATTCTATTCAAAAGTTAGACGAGAGCTTCTCAAAGAAACGTTAGTTAAAGTATTTTTTCTGCATCTGGTTTTCATCGAGCCTTTCTTAGGAATGAAGATTTATTACCTAATTAAGTTTAGGCGCCTTCTTTAAATTAATTATGATTGGCTACATAGTAAACAGTCCCTGGGGTTATTGAGTTTTGGGCTAGTTCTTAATATTATGCTCTATAAATATTTGTATTGTACGATAGCACCTATTTAAATCACTTTTTTTTGGTAATCAGTTAAAAAAAAGAATCCTGTCAGACGGGCATTTGTACTCATTACCATCATCAGTTATGTCAAGTTGTGTATGATGGTAATTAAGTCAAACCTACATTGCCTGCGATGGAATCGATGAATGAAAGACTAAATAATGAGTGAAGCAGAAAATAATACGAGGATTTCTGGAGTTTCCTACATGATTTTGATAAGATTTACTGCTTAGAACTGCGCAATGATAGAATTGGTGTTATATGAATGCTTGAAAAATATATATTTAAAATTAAATCTTCTTGATTTTGATAACTAAAACACTACCTCAAAAAAAAAACAAATAGAAGAGCGAAAGATAGATATAAAATAATGAAATATTAATATAACATTCACGATTGGCATTATAAAACCATCTGATTTGAAAACAAAATATATTTCCAGTATAAATAATTTACCAGTGGTCAGTTCTCACCAACGCGACTGCACACATATACAATAATTCATTGTGTTACCGTAGTATTGCGTCGCCGTCGATTCGTTCGCGATATTGTTGTACATAACGTTAATTGAAGCAAGAACTCACAATTAACTAAACTTATTATTAAACTATTTCTTTTAATTACAGCCATTTGTACAGAAGAAATTTGTACTAATTAAGATGGCTATAGGCTCGCCCACTATTAATATGAGATCTAAAACATACCGGTTAAATGTGGGTGTACATTAGTGCACCTCTGTATGACCTTTCGTGAACGAAAGGCGTGATGGTATGTAGCTATTGCTTATAGTTATGATAATGACGACCGATTAATCCAGCAGTAGATAACGCTGACTTCGGTGTTTACAAAAAAACGTACCTACATAATATAGGTATAAGTAGTATAATATAAACCTTTTAGTATCCATGACACAAGCCTCGTTGCTTAGTTTAGAACTAGATGGCGCTGTGTAATAACGTCCGGAGGTATTTATTTAATTCGGTGTGGTATGACGACTATCAACTCAAAACACGACTATCAATTGGAACCTCCTCCTTTTCGAAGTCGGTTAAAAAACACATTGGCTTTAAAATGACTACAATATAGTTTATAATTAATAGGAATAGTTTTATTTCACTCAAATTAAATTTGAAATCGAATTCTTCGACGTTTCTCAAGTTGTTCAAACAAAAAGTCTGATTACAACTTTTGTGAGAAGGTAGTACAATTGATTAGAGTGTGAACTAAAAGGACTTTTGAAATGAATGTTTGAAACAAAGGACTGAAGATCAAATCAATGAAATTAAAGTATTTTAAACATTAAATTAAACTGCACAATTGTGTCTGAACTGTTAGCAAGAATTTGTTGAAGTAAAAAAGACAATCACAACGCAGACATTGAGTTTAATTTGACTGTTTTTGGCCTTTTTGGATCTTTTCTCTGCCATGATTGCTCTACAGAATGCGACACGTCAGTATTTAATAATATGTACTTACAAAAAATCATGCATATATTGCAAATATTGTATTGGTATTGAGGTACAAATTTTATATACACAGTTCCAGTACTTTAAAGTCCCACATAATAACAAACGCATACCTATAGCCGTCATAAAACATTACTTCGAAAATTACGTCAAGAATGTCATAAAATAAAACTTTTGCTCGATTTGAAAATGCAACCCAGCACATGTCGCTCAGCAGTCAGTCTTGGTACAACTTAACCAATGAGGCTTTGTGATTTTCTAGAATTAATTATTTTTATTATTAATTCATTATTATTACTATTCTGTCTAGAATTAATTGCCTCGTTGGTCGACTGGTAATAAAGGACGACTGCCGAGCAAGGTCTTGGGTTCAATTCCTAGGTCGAGCAAAGTGTAATTGGGTTTTTCTATGAAATTTTCGGTAGCAGCTTGGAGTTTGGATTCGTGCCCGGTAGATGGCAATAGGTTCGCCCCAATACATAGGACCTAAAACATACCGACTAAATTTGGTACACCTACATATCGCCGGTATGTTATTAGTTTACATTAGTACAGTTCTGCCAAACCCTTCGGAGACGACAGGCGTGATGGTATATTATTTCTAGAATTTTCTCCAAACAATCACGTCTATGCAGGGTGAGACAGAGGTGTAAAAGAGTGCGTTTCCAGGGTTCAAATTTGAACAATACCACCGCACACTTGAATGTTGCCAAACTCCCACCTCAGCTGAGTTTCAGCCACTTGATAGTTCATTCGCCTCGCCGTGAACTATTGAGCCGGTGTAATGGCTCACACTCCGACTTAATTACAGCTTTGTTACTGACAGGATTAAATAACGAGTTTAGGAAGTTTTGCGGGTGACTCATTATGTCTGTCTGGAAGATCGTCTAAGTATTCAACAATTATAATTACTATAAACTTTGAGTTACGAAAGCGTGGGATTTGGTAGAAGGAAAATATCTCTTAGATAAATCTGTACAGAGTAGAGAATCCTATGTGTTGTAGGTTTTGAAGATGTCTTAAGTTCTTGACCAATAAATAATGTACCTAGTCTCCCATAATTCGAAGAGGAATCTTGGGCCTAACAGTAGAACTACGTTCATTCATCGTCAACCCATTTATTGTACCAGTAAGCACAGTTCCTCCTCTCATTTTAGAGTCTATAGTCCACAGTAGGCTATTGCGGATTGGCAGACTTTACACGCCACCGATAATCTCTATCAAGCATGTAAATTTCCTTACGATGTTTTAATTTACCGCTAGAGCATGAGATAAATACAAACGTAACTTCGATGAGACAGTAGTCTTTTCAAATATTGATATTATTTTAACCTCAACGTTTAGAATCCTCGGACTCAATAGAGATGTCAATATACTGCTATAAAATCTGTAAGAACTCTTTTTATGTTAATATCTTAGTATTTTGCCTCACTAATCACACAATTTAGCATTTGTGTGTGGACCATTGTGGAGTGAAGCAATTGATCCAGTTTTAGGATTCACCGCCGCTTCCGGGCTTATAAAACGTAAAGCCATGAAGTATCCAATAGTTATTTAGCTAAAAATATAAATAAATTAGCTAGGTGAAGTTTTACCACATTTTCAAACTGCGAAGGAAAACACCGTGAGGAAACCTGCATGCCTGAGAGATTATCTCGATTGCATGTGAAGGCCGTCAATCCGCACTAGGCTAGCGTGGAAGACTATAGCCTAACTCTTCTTAATCAAGAGGAGATCAGTGCCCAACTGTGGGACAATAAATAATATTATTTTTTTTTTATAGACTTTAGTTACGAGCTAATTGATTACCAGTTAGTTGATTTGCTACGTAATTTGTAAATACATACATATTATACATAGATACATCCATGACTTGGAGATACATGTTTATGTTTATCACACAAACATTTTTGTCCCTTCCGGGTTTCGAACACGGGACCAATAAATAGCACAGAAGGCAGGGTTAAATACCGCTGGACTAATTGGATCGTCAAACAAATGAGTCAACAATGATATTTTAAGGCTATTTCTGTGTATCATCCAACTATTAATATATTTCTCATAACAAAAAAAAGGGCGCCCCGATCTATTTTCTTGGGAACTTATTTATTACAAGCGGTGGGATTTTTGTTCACGTCTACAGCACTCCCGCTCCCAATATTAGATACAATGTTCTGCCCCAAATACATTGTTCGTTTATTCCGTTCAGATTTGTGTATACGTGAGATACATCTAACAAACGATATTAAGTCAGAATGGGTCAAGTATAACTCTATCTAGGGTTTTATGATAACGAAGCAAATACATTGATTTTGATCGCTTTTTCGCTAACAATATTATGAAAGAGATTTTGTTTTTATATGGAAATTGATCGCGTTTGACAGCATCTCACCTGATGGTAAGTGACGATGCAGCCGAAGATGTAGCACGCAAACTCAAACAATGTCTATTCATTCTTGCCTTGAAGATCCCTAAGTTATAGGATTCGGAAAACATTGACGCGGGTAGAGAATTCCACTCTCTGGCCGTTTTCATGATATTTGAAGAAGCAAAACGGTTCGTACGATTGTGATTGAGATTTGATAGTTTGGAAGAAAGTGAGAATGACTTAAAAGTAGCTACATAAAATTATATTGGTATGCATCTGGATCACAATAAAAATAGCTTATACAATTTAAAATGTGCATTACAACGTGATTCATTTTTAAATTGAGTCTTATGAGTCTTTAAATAAGGTGAATTTTAAATTGCAAAGCATTGGTACAATTTTGCACCAAAGCTGCAACAATTTTTAGTATGCTTGGAAGCTTAAAATGGTAACATGGTATTTTAAGTGATTTTCGTTAAAGCGATCACGTGTGGCATGGAGGGTGGGGGGTAGTCAGAATGTGTTATTGGCTATTTAATCTGCTTGCAAAGGTCTGATGGTAGTAACTTCGTGTAAATACTGAAACCGACAAACTCACAACTTATTCACGATTAGGGCTGGAATGGTGGTTTTATTTTTTTGAAGGGCGGGCGTTTTTGGGGCCTGTCTTTATTATCGACGTTCAAAAACAGCCAGTTAATTTTGGCCTACTTTGAATAAATTATATTTTGACTTTGACTTCAAACTTCAGTACATAATTTTGTTATGTACAATAATTTTTTAATAAACGTTGCTTCTCTAAAAATTAGGCGGAGAAGCCGGTCGGTGGACCACGGGCACCAAATGCGGTCATTCCATCCATTAGTAGTAATAAACAAACAGAACTGTGTTGCTGGGGAGTTTGTTGCGCCGCTTCTTCTTCCCAGCAAAAACACTAGGAAGCGGTGAAGGGCGGGCGCTTTTGGGGCTTTTCCTTTATTTCGCTTTTTCTTTATTGTCAACGTTCAAAAAGAGCAAATTAAATTTGGCCAAATAAATGATATTTTGATTTTGATTGATTCTAAAGTCTTTGTATTGACCTGTGTGTCAATACAAAGACTTTACATTTAACAGTCACAGTAAAAACTATCTCGCACCACAAAAATAAAATGCTGTATATCCGCCTACGCTGGCTTCAATCACAACGTTACATAGGATTCGTTCTGCGAATCAATCATGTGTGCTGATAGGGGTGTCTACGACTCCTAATAGGTACCTATATGCGGGACTAGTCGGCCATATAAAGGTTTAGCCAATTTATTTCCTATACTCTTTTGATAAGACTTGTGAGTATTTGAAATAGAGAATGCCAGTGGAACGTTAGTTATTTAATGTCATCATGCCTGTATATCTAAGGGGTCAAGCAGATACATACTGATTTGCTCACAGTTCACCAGTATATTTTTAAACTTTATTTTGGGTCTGTATAGGTTCAAAATATAGTACTAAATGAGGCATAGAAATGTCAGTGTTCGTGGGTGAACAGACATTTTAAAACAAATAGGAGTTTTATAAAATAGGTACCTAAATTAAAACTATTTGCTTGAACGTGACCTTAGACCTACTTAGACGTACTAGGACCTCAAACTTAACTATCGACCACTAAACCAAGTAGAACATTTTCCGATCCAAGAAGCACAGTCCATTTTTAACCGACTTCAAAAAAGGAGGAGGTTCTCAATTCAACTGTGTTATATTTCAGAACTATTGACTGGGTAAACTGATATTTTTTATTCGAAAAGCTGGTCCTTCTCGTGTAATCTCGTTTCAATTTGGTCCAGTTATGACATTTAAGGATTTTGATCACGGTTTAAAAAAAAAAAGTTGGTCGTCAGTCCTTTACTCATGCCCTTATACATATACTGTAATGTTCTAGGGTTACTATGTACTTATATAAAACATTTCCTTGTTGTACGTGTCACATTGACTTGATACGTTTATGACTCGCTGTTGAATATACGAGCCTAAGCACATTAGATTTATTTGTTTAACAAAATCTCATGCTATTTTATGCTCTAATATTTTAGCTTAGGACATGTTATTTTTTTTTATTGCGGTTCGGGTCAAACGAGTAGGAGACTCACCTGATAGTAAGTGATCACCGCCGCCCATGGACATTTGCAACACCTGAAGGCTTGCAAATGCGTTGCACACCCCTGCAGAAACCGTTTTGGTTTCTTAAAATAGGGAATTACTAAACTGACAGCAAATGGAATGGCCATGCTGTCAGAATAGTCACTCACCAACGAGCTCTGGTAACCTTACTCACTCGCAGAAAGACAACTATTGTTGATTCACTGCCGTATTCTGTAAGGCGGAGGTACTTCCCCAGTCGAGCAGCTCAATTTGAGCGAGGAATCTCGCTATGCCCTACCTCCATAGTAGAAAATATCTAACTATATTTTCAACAACAATGTATCATCACGCTTGTCGTCCCCGAAGGGTTAGACTAAGGTATATAATATATACCCACATTTCGCCGGTATGTTTTAGAGCCTATATCCATCAACGGCGCACCAATCCAAAGAGATTTCCTAATTCTCGCATGTGGCCATCAAGAAAATCTGTCAGGCCTAATTTACCTAACCGCTTTAGCATAATATAGTAAATAACATATCTTGGAACATTTTGTAGGTACGTACGTCCCCTTAACATAGAAATCGACACCTTTGATTTGTCAGTCTACTAGCCACACAACTAGGCTTACACATCTTGCGTTCTTGCTCAGGATAATTAAAATGAAAAACCAACAAAAAAACTTCAAATCATTTATTCAAAATACGTGATAATGCACCTTCTCTCGATACTTGACTAGCGGCTGCTGTATCATAGGTATAGGATGTACAGCATGCCCCACAGGTACCGAATAGAATCCATGTACCGCTACCGGTTGTACGGCAGGTACTAGCGCGGAGTGGTGTACGGGCATGTGGTGAGTGTGGTACGAAGAGTGGTAGTCGTAGTTGTACATGGGTAACGCTGTTGTGATGGCAAGCGCGGCCAGGATCTGAAACGCAAAACCTCTATTGTTTTATGCTGTCCTAGTACTTTGAAATGTTTTTAATGTGTCTTCGTTCATTTGGATCAATGTCAAGCCATTAAAGCTATCTAAATATTGTAATGCATAGAGAAGTAGGAAACGAATTGTATTAAAAGAAGAAGACAGAAGATAGAGAACAGCGGTAATCACTCCACTCTAAGTGAGTTAAGAAGTACAACTATGTAGAATATGGGATTCGTATCGATATGTACGTTCACATGGGATTTTTGCCTTATAAAAATTGTGCTGAAGTTTTTTTTTCTTTGTAGGTATTAAATATACCGTCTCAGCAAACTTTTACGCAAAACATAATGTAAAACAATTCTATAAAAAATATATTCTAGTCAAAAAATAACACTTTCCCAGAAAAGTAAATAGATGAGGTTTGTAGGCAGATATAGAAATAAAAGCATATTTCATTTTTTTAAGTTGTTTAACCATTTCAGTATTTGACCTATTGTCCTAGCTAAACTATAAATCCATGTTATTTGCATTGGGTATGACAGTATGTCTGGCTCACCCGCAAAATTGATAGCCTTGAGTAGAAAAATATTCTTTTTCTGTTTAGTACAGCGAGGTGCAAAAAAGATTAAAAGGTCAGATTAAAAATAAAATCTTAAATAAAAATAGTGTTTAATACTAAGCTTAGATATTAGGATAAAAATAATTGCAATTGGATTCCAACATTGTTGTCATAGCTATAATTAAATAAATTTGATTAAATTAATCAATCAATTAGGTATTAAAATATACTACTTAGATCATTTTTTTGGTATCTAACTTATGCAAATTAAAATAATAATGCATTTAGTTTATACATTCATTTATTTTATTTACACTTTTGCATTTAAAAATGTTTTTAATGTCGTCTCGTATTGTGGCTAAATAATTGTTAACAGACCAATTTATTATTTTTTTATTAATTTCACTTTTTATATGATTTTTTATGGTGTGAACTCAAGAAATACTTATAATGTTTCTTTTTAGATTTATCTTCAAACCTGTACTTCACTCACGTCACAATTACTTATGCATCGCACAGACGTCGAGCATAATATTTTTTTCGCAGATTTTGTATATCGTGAGTCTTTGTTTTATTCTAAGGGTGAGCTAAAACCGAAAAGCGATCTGATAATGGGCGCCTTTTTAAGATAGTCATAAAATATACAGCATGTTAGGTTATAGAAAGATCATGTATTGTGCTAGAGTATAAAGTTCTACTGTTTTACCATTATGAGTTTACAAAATAAATATTGTAAAAGATATTTTTCTCTTCACATACAAACTTGCCATTAAGTCAAAGGACGTTAAATTTAAATTGAAAAAAAAAACTAGTATTTTACAACCTGGTATTAAAAAGTCGTTAGTTTATATTACAAGAACCAAATCCTAAAATAGGTCCCTTCCTCGACCTAACAGCGTATATAACAGATTTCAGTTGGGAATTTCATTTCATTTGTAGTTTTAAGAAACCTCAGGGGTGACACCTGAAACCTCAAACCAACGTGCGAGCGACACCTCTGGTGTTGCAAAGCACCATAGATTAAGGAAACTTATCATTAGGCGCGTGGTAAGCTTTTTTTGCCACCCTTATAGTAAAAAAAATATATTAATCCTGCATCTGACGACCCAATTAGTCCAGCGGTAGTTAACATTACCGTCTGTGCTATGGGTCCTGGCCCAGGACCCATAGCACAGACGGCAGAGATTCGAACCCAGGACTCCTGGGTTCGAATCTCGGTAGGGACAAATGTTTGTGTAATGAGCATAAAACATATATTTCAGAGGCATGGATGTATCTATGTATAATATGTATGTATTCACAAAGAAAATAGTATATAATAATATGTAGTATATGAACCAACTAGTATCCGTAACACAAGCCTGGTTGCTTAGCTCGGAACTAGGTGGCGCTGGGTCATAATGACCAGAAATATTTAGAAATATCTTTCGCATCGCCCGTTCAGTGTGTACTAACCTCTAGTACGTACATCTATCTTTCATACAGCGGGCAACATTGAGTTACAGACTTGTAAGACTTCTAAACTGAAGTCTCGAGTCAGATAAACGACAGATATCATTTTAGTCTGATATATATTCTGACGTGCTTCAAATTATTTATTTATGTTATTCATTTTACAATGAATTTGAGATTTTCGGCCTTTTAGAGTGGCATATTTTAAGAGACATTACTAACATTAGTAACTTAGTCTCCAGATTAATGGAAATCTGGAGACTAAGTTACTGTCGAGCGCACTAACTATATCATTATTAATGACTACTCGGGTATCGCAGCGGTATTAAAACCAGCCTTCTGTCGTGAGAGTCAGATGGGGCAAATATTTGTGTAATGAGCATGTACATACATACATTTGTATAATATGTACATACATAAGTCTACATACTAAGTACATACATCTAAGTGTATCAACCATCTGTATCCGTAACACAACCCCGTTGCTTAGCTTAGAACTAGATGGCATAAGGTCCGAATATTTCCTTTTATCGTTATCGATAACCAAAACATCAAAGATAAGAACGATTCGCTACTAAGACTACCAAAAGACTAGCAAACTAGCTAACAGTCCTCCTACGGGATGGTAAGCGATCACAGTGGAACGTTTGCAACACCAAAGTTTTGCAACCCCAATATAGCCGTTTTAAATTTCTTAAAAATAATGGAGTTACTATGCTGACAGCAAACGGAATTTCCATGCTGCATAGTGAAATATATTACAGTCTTAATTTATAAAATGAAATAAATGAAATATCAATATTGCAAAGAAAATCTTACCAATAAAATATGCCTGTCCATCTTGTGTCCTGATATCTTCAACACTAACGCTTGCAGTGTTTATATGTGAGGTTATTCCGCCGACAACAATGGCTTTCGAAACAAATTGATGAGCGGTACATTTGAAATGTATCAGTAACTACTAGTTTTCTTCATTTTTCCTTGTATTGTTAATCGCTAAAGCGGTAATTTGTAGTGTTCCTGTTTGTTTTTTGCATATTTATTCATGGTTCATGTTTCAAGTGGTACCAAAGCTTAAAACAAAGACTGAGTATGATCCTGAAGTAGATTACTCGGTGCTGTTATTTATTACTTACTTTTTATTATATCCAGATATTATGACACAACGCCATCTAATTCCTCCATTTAATTGATACCAGATTTCAACCACCAACACTACATATTATATACTTTTTTTATAAATATATAGCTAGTATTATTTATATAGTACATCCATGACAAAGTTCAAATATCTATCTTCATCCCACAAACATTTGCGTCTACCGGGATTTGAGACCAGGACCCTCGTCGCACAAGGCTGATCGGGTCGTCCATTATAGAGTTACCCACACACCCACACACACACACACACGCACACACACACACACACACACACACACACACGTAAAAGTATAGTATATAAGATTTTGTTATTATATTAACGCCTATAAATCTTACATTTTGAAAACACGATTGACGCAGCTTGACAGAACGCTATAGGATGTGAGTTCAAATCCCGAATTTAATGTTGTTAATATGGAAATTTGTTATTATGAGGAAACCTTTAATGTATGTGTAACTAATACTAAAAATAGCAATATTTTACTACTTTTTTCTGAGTTAGAATCACACTCACGGATTTTCAGCTAAATACTCAGCTATTGTGCCTACATTATATGTTCTTCATATTTTTACAAACTTATTTTATTCTTTCTCGCCCTAATTACATAATGTTTACTTGTAGTTACCCGACATTATTCGCTTGACTTCCCCTTCAGGAAAAAAGCCATGTAATAAGGATTACTTGGAAATATATTATATAACAACCTTTTGTATTGAAATCGTATTTTCGTATCTGTATTTATCAGACTAGAAAAAGTCCCAGATGGGTTTTCCGATGTAGGTCAAAATAACTATTGTCAAATTTTTTTTTTTCAACAGATTGTAACCCAGATACAATAATCCTTATAATATGAACAATAAGTCGGTATATTACCTAAATATTTTCTGAATAAATGTATACTTATTTTATTTATTTCCACATTTTTTTAGAGTACTTTGCTCTTATTTAGGTACACTGAAATTTTCTGTTCTATAGATGTCTTCGTCTGGACCTGAAATAATAACATTTTGGCCATACAAATATTTGTAATGCATGAGGATTGAACCCGAGACCCGAGACAGACATCGTTCGATTAACCACTCGAAATCAAAATACTAAACTGATTACTATTATTTTTGAAATAAAACTACATTTAACAGGTTTTATCGCGGTGTATAGATATTAATTTAATCCCAACATATCGGATCCTTTACAGCATGCTCTTGAGCAAACTGCTTGTAAAAGTAGTTTTATTTTCAATGTCTTATACTCGCCTAAGCGTAAGAAGACTATTATGTTTTATGATACAAGTTATATAGTTGTAAATTAATTAAACATACAATATCTATTCTAGTCTAATATCCTTACATGTATGCCCTGCTAGATAAAGTCAATGTCAAGCCTTTAAGGCTGTTTAACTAATGCGGTCACGATCGATTTATTTAGCATTGGACAATTATTTATCGGTACAGTCATTAACAAAAGCTCATTATTTTTCCATTAATGAAAGATGGTATCTATTAGTAATAATTAATTAATTACGAAAGAAGACAGAACGGTTAAGGAATATCTTGAAGGTTGGCATGTGAAGTTTTAAACCTCTTAATCTAAAAACACTTTATGCTCGGCAGTAAAACAGTCAATTAATTTATGATAAATAAATATTATCTTTATTTTAAATATTATTATTATTAACGATGTGATATTCTAGTGCACTGAAAAGTCAAAGATTCTATTTCAAAGTAGGCAAGCACCGCAAATTTTTCGAAATTCTGTGCATATTCATCACAATATACTTATACGGGGATAAAAAACATTGTGAGGAAGCATACTTGCCTAAGAGAGAGATTATAAGACATTTTCTCAATAGCCTGTGAAATCGCATTAGGTAGTACCTATGCAAATTTTCTTGAAAATGTTATTTACGACGTAATTTTATGACATTCCAATATTACCTATCATTTTTTTTTGAGGCCCGCCACCTAAAGTCCCTACTACTGCAACTCCTGTAAGCCAACATCCATTTCTTTAATTTGCTACTTTTCATCAATAAACATACATATATTTTGATATCGACAGTAATTAAATTACGTACTCATTCAAACGTCTAATAGTTACTTAGCCCTTATAATTATTTATTACAAATGACAGTAATGAACGCTTACTTCTATCAAGCACTTTCTTCGCTAATATAAATCATATTGGTATTAATTCAAACACTTTATTAAGATTTATTCGTCGTTATAACAATCCTAATTATGATTTGTGAAGATCAGTAATAAAATATATTAAATAAGCCAAATTTTATGTTATATTAATATTGCTCAGGTATAATAACAAACATAATTGTCTTTATTACTTTAAATACACGACTTAAATATTTTATTTTAAGTAGATTAATATTACAGTTACTATTAAATTGTTAAAACTAGTTGCATGGTCCAAAAAGTATGTCTTATGGAGAAGAGCCTTAAAAGAAACTCCATAGATCTATACCTTTTTTAATAAATTGTGCGTTATAAAATAATTGTTAGTATCCCAATATGAAAATAATACAGTGTGATGTGCAATTAATGTTTTCCAAACGGCCATATTGTTTTATTAATTAAATAATTCGTCTTAAAATTTATGCCTGTTTTTTATTAATTTTTATTCCAAAAAAGTATTAAGTTGTAGCAGCAACAGTGACTGACGAAAGTTACAGTTAATGGGCACATTGTTAAAACTTCTCCATTTACCCTCTTCCTTCTAACCTTACAAAGTTCGCTGTATTCAGAACTGTTTATGCGTCCCATGACTTCAGAGAGCCGAGTTCTTCCATAACAATTGCAAGAACTTGTGAAGCAACCTTGCACTTCAATTCATGCCAGTGTTTTTATGAAGAACTTCTGAGTCCGGAAATAGGAACTTTGTTGTGAATTGAAAAGTGTCATAGGTATAATAAATATAAATATTTCACACAATAACACATCGACATTTAGTTCCGAGCTAAGCAACGAGGCTTGTGTTACGGATACTAGTTGGTTGATATACTACATTTATATACTTTTTTTTTGTAAATACTAAATACAAAATAATGTTTATGCTCATCACACAAACCCGGAATCCTTAGCACAGAAGACAATGTTAACTACCGCTGGACTAATTGGATCATTGTCTGTATGAACCTTGAATCTTTACCCTTAAATATAATAAGACATAGTAATTTAAAAAAAATACTCTCTTTTTATACTTAATGTGATTCAATTCGCATACTTAAACGAATTTAACAATTCCACCAAACATAAAAAGGTTATCCAAAAATAAAATGCTTCTCTCACAGTATAATTTAGTATTTCAAGTTGTTATCTAGATTTAATTTTCCAGCCTAAATCGCTTGAAACGTTTTGACATACACATACAAATGCTTGTAATTTGTGGCTATCAAAGTAATTTAACTTTATAATTAAGGAAACAATCTTTTTTAAGAAAAAAGTTTCTTAATTAAATCGCTTGAGTGTAATGTTTCACTGGATAGAATATTATTTTTAATAAATATAAAAAAGTTTGAACACTCATCCGTCTTCAGATTTAGGTCAATCTTGAACAATACGCGTGAATAGGCGTGATTATCACTATACCGATTATTATAATTATTAACAGTTCTTTGAGTGTGCTTTGTCTCAAAATTAACCATATAATAAGTACATAAATAATACATTAATCATAAATTTTAAGTTGGTTTGAGTAAGCTTCAAAAACTCAAAATGTTCTGCACCGATTGAGTTAAAATTTTGACAAGATATTCAACTCGCTCAAAAGGTTGTTTTCGTTTTTTTGCGCGAATGTAACCACAGTGTGTCACGGCAAAGCGTGTGTATATATAAATCTAACTTTTATATTAATCTCTTATAAAAGTAACGTGTTTTCAGCAGCGTATATGAATAGCTTACATAAACCGCTTACTATCAGGCAAGCTATAAGCTTATTTTCCACACCTGTGGTATAAAAAAAATACCGTAAAACAATTAGGACTTAAAGAGAATGGAGCTCAGCACTTGTCTTCACAACTGTACGCCTTAATCTGATCGTGATTTTATTGTAACGAGTGTAAAAATGAAATGGCAATTATTTGTACTAGAAGTGTTCTAAGTACATAATAAGTTGTTATACATAATAAAAAAATAATTTTGAACCAGCATTGTTTTTTTAGTGTCACTACTCTAACGAGGTATGTTATAATTTAATAGAAATGAAAGTATAATACCCATAAATTTAAACTTTTTATTAATTAGAGAGTAAATACCATTTGTACGGAATCGGACACCGTATAATAAATAGGTATACCATTTGAATACGGCGGTCTTATGCTAATGAATTTACACTCTGGTACATAAATCGTACATACTACTATTCAATAGTACCTAAATCATATATTTATACAAAATAAATTATAAAGTTGTAATATTTAAACACAAGAGAATTTAAAAATTAAAACACAAGAGTACCTAAGCTAAATTAAATATTTTAAAAATATATATATTCAATAACCTTTTGAAAATGATACTTTGCTGTTAATTCTGGTTCATTATACATATAAATATAATGAATTCCCAATCTTTTATTACAAATACAAATTTATTATAATAAATGAATAATTAATTTCATAAAAGTGCTCTTTAATCTTATAATTAGTATGATAACATGGCACATAAAGAAAAGAAAAGATAGCAATGCCCTTGCGCAAGTACTATTAAACTCGCTTATTAATAAGTTTGTAACATAAATTTTATAATAAATTTCACAAACAGGTATAAGTTCCTACCTACATCGAAACATCAATATATTTGAAACACGACATGAAATTGAAAAACATTGAAACATGACACTAATACAAAGTACTTCAAAATTATACTTTCATCGCTTATCATTTTGAAAAAAAAAAACAATATCAAAATTGTGGCCTTTTGCTGTAAATATGATAAGATAAATGTAGTCCGGAAATCTTTATAAAACACAAAAATAGCATTATCGGTTAAAACAGAATAGGCGAATGAAATCCTGTCAACAATGGCTCAGCATGGGCTAAAGCCACTGGATGGTGGATCAGCGGTGCGTGGCTGTATATAGGCGCATGGTATACTGAAGGTAGCGGGTAGCCAATAGATCGGTATACCACAATAGGCGCTGGAGCCGCCTGGACCGCTGCCAGGAGACAAAGGACTGTAATCTGCAAAGAATAAAGAACTTAAATACAAAAAAACACAATAACTTCTATCCCTTTAGCTAAGATTTCTGGATCTCGGGGACATGGAAGGTAGGTGGTTATAGCGATTTAACTTTCTTAGAGGTAATTATAACCACTTCAGTGCAAAATTAAAACAATAAGCTAAACTCATAACTTGACACAGTCAGCCTCAAAGCAAGTTGTAAAAAAAATACTTCGTTGAGATATAACTTGACAAATATTTCTTTTGTATGAAGATAGAATTTCGCATTCTGCTGAAACTGAATGCTGACCTACTGGGCCAATCGGATCTACAAGGGTCGTTAATACGAAGTGAGAAATCAAATAGAAGTCATTCCAAGTCAAATTAACGTTCAACCGCATCTGACTAAACTGGACAGCTATAACATTGTTATTTTTAACGAGGCTTTCAAATCAAATCACCAATATTGGCAGAACACTTACCAATCGATACATTTCCGTTTCCGTTCAAATATCCGAATAGCGGTCTCCTTGCCTGTCGACTGGCACATCCGTGCTGGTCCCCTCAATTTATAGGAGCGTGAAGTTAATTTTAGCAGTTTTTCTTTGCTATAAATGGGCAGGAATGCCTAATATGTTCTGTACGCGAAGACACGTTAGTTTAGGTAGAAACACGTATACATGACTGACGACCCGTTTAGCTCAGCGGTAGTTAACGCTGCCTGCTGTGCTATGGGTCCCGGGTTCGAATCCCGGTAGGGACAAATGTTTGACAAATGTGTAGTGTAACTAAATTCAATTAAATATGACAATTCAAAAGCACCTGTATTGGTCTAATTGAAATAAATGATTTGATTTGATTTGTGTGATGAGCATCAACATGTATTATATCAACCATCTAGTATCTGTAACACAAGCCTCGTTGCTTACCACAGAACTAGATGGCGCTGTGTAATAATGTCCGGAAATATTTATTTTACATATCTAAACCGTAATATCTATCCGCTAAGTAATCGCGTGATTACTTAGCGGACATAACTATGTATATATATATATGTTTAATAGGTTGTATATTTTATATTTGTGTGTGTGTGGATTGTGTTTGTTTTAAATAAATGATATTTTTTTTCTAATACGTATGTTTGGTTAGTTCATAGAATTTGTATAAATCAATTTAAATAGCTAAACAACAAGTCTTGTGTTACGGATACTAGATAGTAGACATCACATAGATATTTTTCCCGGTGGGGATTCGAATCTCGAATTCCAATATCAATCAATCAAAAGGTTTTTATTTCAAATAAACTTTTTAAGGACTTTTAAAACGTTATGATTCTAGTTGCACCTACATTGTTACACTAACATTATTGTAATCTGCATCTTCAAAGATACCTACTATGATTCACTAAATTTTTTTCGCCATTTCTTGTCATTAATTAGGAATTTTTTGGGATGGTTTTTGGGTGGATAGTTCTTGTGAGACTTCAAAAGATCTATTTATTTGCAGAAATAAATATCTTTTATCATTATTACTTATTTTTTCATCTACCGTTTCTTGTCTACGACAATTTTCAAACTCATCAGCGTGTTATAAAAATTGCCTCATTTTTTTTATGAAAAACTTCTTTGTGTATAAAGCATTTATTAATTATGATTCCCGCGATTTCGTCCGCGTGCAGTTAAACGAAAAAAAAAAAGGCATTCGAATAACTTCAAAAATAGCAAAGTTTCATACTAACTTCGCAGCCCCGTTTCTACACCCTTAGGGGGTAAATTTTCAAAAATTATTTCCTAGTGCTTGCTCCCTTACGTTTTAAAGGGACCGCTGCGCAAAATTTTAAGTTTCTGACCCTATAGTATATTCTATTTTTAGTTTTATAGTTGATATGTCAGTCAGTCAGCTTCTCCTTTTATATACATATACCTACCTATATAGATTCTCTTCTTTGAAAGAATAGTTTTTATCTTACAAATCTTAAATTTTCATTTTCCTTTGTGCATGTTTACTGGCGATTTCCGTAACAGATAACTTGAAAAAATCTATAATCCTTATACATTCAAATGCGTACTCCTAGTATGTATGACCACTTGCGATAGCTGAATGGATTCGCACATAATTTCCTTTTCAACTAAACCTTTAAGTCTCCTTTAATTTAAATTAATAAGCAGATGTTTTAGACGAATGACAATAAGTTAGCATGTTCTTTTTTTTAATTGTGTATTATATATTTTACTAGCATAGAAAATGTTTATTGCCTTTAAACCCAATAACCATTTAAATATACGTAATTGGTAACTTATTACGAAAGTCGTTTGATCTTTTATTTTTTGGGTGCGTTGACATTTGAAATTAATGTTTTTCTTAAATTATGTTATTAAATTACATTTTACATTATGATTAACATTTAAATTTATTGAAAATTATATACTCCATAGAAATAGAATAGAATAACTTAAAGCATTTCCAGTAATTATATCTTATTTGAAAGAATTTATGCTGTAATATTATTGGTTAAGGATTTATTTTCTGTAAAAATACATTTTACTTAACTAATCTTTTTTATTTAAATCAAAATACTATGTAGAGCGTGGCGATTTTCTTAAATATATTTCAAAAAAAGGTATTGGATACATTTTCAACTGCAAAAATAAAAATATTTAAATTGAAATAAAAATCAATGATCTAAGTAGGTAAGATTGTAGTAATAATAGATTTCAAAATGGATCAAAAGTTTCTTTTTCTTTAAAAAAAACGTTAAAAAAACGAAGATATTATCTTGCACAAACGGCCATACACGGAATAAATATATATCATAGGCCATAGAAACACGTGTCCCGTACGGGGATTGACGTCGCGACAAACACAGACCACGGCGTAGAAGCCAATCGCTCAGCCATTGCACCAATCTGACGTAATTTTCATTATGTTAAATAAATATAACTGGACATATTTAGAAAAGAGAGAAAAATATCGCGAGGTGGGTTAGTAAACCTCCCTACATCGCAACGGTAAATACAAATTATATACTTTTTTATTAATATTTATCAAAGACTCTTCCGAAGGTTTCTTGTGAAACAGTCTATAAGTACCTTCTTATACTATATTGAAACAAAACTGCTTTTGACAGATTTTATTGCGGTGTAATTTCCGAAATATTGGATCCTTTATGATATAAAATTGCTAAAATATGGCTTTATTTGTATTGTATTTATTCGTGCTATAGCGTTATGTTCAATTTTATAGTTAACATGAAGTATATAATTAAAAAAAGAATAAAAAATAAAAACACCCATAGCTTATGTCAAACACCGCCATTTTATGAACATACCATAGATAATGCTTTGCAAACGAAAACCGTTAAAGATAAAGATAATGGTTGAACTCTACCACGCCATCATAGATTCTAATAAATTTTAATCCGAGCCTAAAATTGCACAAACAATGATACAGAGAGCTCGTTTTTAAATTGGATTGTCGATAATTAACAAAATATAGTAGTAATATCAGTCACCTGTCTACCCGTGAATACACGTGAATACACGTGAATTTAAACAATGCCTCGATAATTGTTTTATCGATAAAACAATAATTAACTTAATTCTTTCATCATATTATTATTATAATTCTTCAGAAAGCCTCTGGATTTTAGCTAATCTGTACACCAATAAAAAACTACCTATAAATAATTCCTAGTAACATCGCATACGCTGAGATGCACCGCGGCCGTGACCGGAGCAAATATGGTAACAGCCGGTGTAGTGCATTCAAGCCCATTTGATGGTTTGTAAGTTATTGCTATGACTTACTTATTTGTACTTAAATAGTTTTTCCTCGTGACTAATACGAAACTGTTAATGTTGAACGTGTTTTTAATTAGGAATTTAAAGCCTAATTGAAGTAATTACGAAAGACATTTTTCTTTCAACTTATTCGTATGCAACTTCATAACCGGTATTGTGATTTTATTCATTTTAATATGTAGATATTTTAATCACACTAATATAGTATGTCATCAAAAAATATATACAAAAAAGAAATAATTTCTATACCCGAATATACATCAAAATAAATATATTTTTACGGATTTTAGTGTGGTATATAGACATAGGAGCTAGTTCTGTAAAAATCTAGAGTAGCGGTTAGTAATTATAAAAGAAAACATCAAGGCAACCGATAGTTTGCCATATATGCTGTAAAGGAACCTAAATATGTATTTACCACAATTAAAAAAAAAAATTAAAAGAAACTTCATTCATATATAAATTTCATTTGTGAATGATTTTATTATGAACAGCGTGTTCAAAAAGATCTGACCTCAAAATTTAACTTCATTCCATTATAAGATTTACAAACAACTTAATAGTGATGAACTTAAAAAAAAAATCTGGATAAGTTCGAGTTGAGCTGTCGTGGATAGGGTTCCGTTATGGCTGTCATAATGCATAAGTTACAAGACACTGTTGTCAATAAGGCGATCATAGATCTTCCTATAATTTCCTACAATTATATTCTGCTACATTAAATTATTAGATCCTTCAATAGTTTATAAACTCCTGATGATACCTATCAAAATAGCCTAAATATATCCAAGTCAAATACTACCTAAATAGTTAACCTTCAACGATATCTGGTCGTTGAAACTTTCGGAAACTATATTTATACTCGAGTAGTATATATATAATTGAGAACTTTTACTTTAATCGCTAACAGAACTTAGGTAACTTAAATAAATGATAACTAATTTATTTATCTATAACAATTTATTTATTAAATTGAGTCACATTTGACATTTCATATTTATTTGTACTGTATTTTCAAACTAATTGATCCAGTAAATTCAAATTAAATCAGAGGTTTTTTTTTTCAAATAAACTTTTTAAAGGTTCCAAGAACGCGAGTCGCTAGGCAATCATTTATTCATCATTCAAATAAGCGGTATAAAAAATTGGTCATGGTAGATGGATAACCATACGAGTGATCCTATACGAGTTTACTTTGCCGTGCAATTTGTACGGATCCCTAAAAAACAAATGATGTCCAATTACGAGTAGATTTGAAGGAGTCATTGTTAAGGTTTCTTTAATACAATTTTATATAACAAATGCAATCAAATATAGTATTGAATTAAAGTGATTGAGAATATTGTCAAGCGCTTTACTTGTTAGGGGTCAGCAGTTCACTAGGTCCGTGTGACCTTTTTATCTGTTTACTTATGATAAATTATTATCTATGACTTGGATTTGATATTTTTATGATAAGCCTTGTTTTTATAATAAAGCTCATGGAAAACATTTTTCATTTCATTCATCCACTGATCTGATGCTCCTCGATAAAGCACTAGAAACAAAATTTTGATCGTAATTTTATACAAAAATAATAAGAAATAAGTTATCATCAATAAAATAAGTTTACGTTGCGATAACTATGGCAAATAAAATTATAAGTTACATTAAAATTATTTATTCTTAAAAATAGTAGGTACTCTTAATACCATCGGAATAATGAATTTGAAGATAACAAAACAAAAAAATAAATAATAATAATATGTATTAATTTATTTTAACCCTTCATTGAAGGGAAGTTGGACGTTGGCAAAATCAGTGGAGGGCAATAATTGGGACGGCATGACCATGATGCACGACGGAGCTGGAGTGGGCGATGGCAGAGGGGGCAGTCTTCACGATGAGAGGGGAAGCATGAACCACTGGGGCGGCGTGAACAGTATGAACCACGGGGGCGGCGTGTACAGCATGAACCACGGGCGTAGCATGAACAGTCTTAACCACGACAGGAGAGGCAGCGATCACGGGAGTGTGCACGGTATGGACGGCGTGCACTGGGGTGCCGTGGTTCACGATCTGGCTGGACTTGGTGATGGTGGTCTTAGAGCCGACCACGGGGATGGCGGCGTGGACTACCGGGGAGGACACGGCAACCACAGGCTGGTGGGCCAGGAGGAGTCCAGGGGCGGCAGCGGCGCAGGCCAGGATGGCGGCGAAAGCAACCTGAGAACCGAAATAAATTTACTTTAAACAAGATATAAAAAAGAATATCATATGCTTTTGTTTTAGATAGAAGTCAATACGACGCGCGAAGGTAAGAAAAACAAAAACAGCCGAAAATATCTAGTTTGTTTATAAATTCAAACACTTCAACATAAAAATAGCTTTAACTGAACTTTTATTTTCAAAGTAACTTTTGAGTTTACACTAAACAAACTTAGAATGCATTTAAAAATGCATAAATACATTTGCATATCAATATTATATTCACAATCCCTTAAAAAGTTCGTTACAAAATAAATCAACCCGGTTTGAACCCAAAACACTCTTATAAACTCTTTATCACTTACAAAGGACTTCATGGTTTAGAAAGTAGATGTGTATACGACGGAACAGCCGAGTAATCTAACTTACTGCTGGCCAACCGTGGTTTATATACCGGACCGCCGAAATATTGACAATACGCAATGAACTTGAGGCCGTATAAATTATAAAGCTTGATGGAGGAGGCAGTTTGAGAGGCGTAGCAAGCGGTTCCGTCGCGCTGTATGAAACAGTAGTAACTTAAGACAAAATAATTGATTGATGTTTCCTGACTTTAGTGTTTCGTTCGGTAGGCTCTGTGATAGCTAATATGTTATAACATAAATTAAATCACAATCAAACTTATTTTTGGTAATAAAATTAGCCAGTATTGTTATTGGATAGAAAATACGGGGAAAATAAATAATAACATTTGCTATCTTATAACAAAAATACTGCAGCAGACTCCAAATATTACAGTCTAATTATTCGAATAAATAGTAGGTACTGGGCTTTCAATAATACTGAAAGATTCGATGCATAAAAAATGGGGCGCAAAAAACCTATTATGGAAAGATAGAATGAGAGGAGAGGAGAGGAGAGGAGACACTTTAACTAAAATTGCATAAAATTCTCTCATACAGAGAGAATTTTATGCAATTTTAGTTAAAGTGCTCTCCAAGGTACGTAGTGGTCTTCAATCTCAAACTCTTTTTTTTTGCAAGTATACCCATAATACAGGTGCTTATGAATCAATAAAAAAAAATATAAATATAAATATTGACATAATACTGATTGAAAATAGTGCAGAGTTGTGGCGTATTTACATTCCGCCATGGTTTATTTTTAACACTAAGAAATTCTGATTCCTCTGAAAGTCGAAATACATGTGCCGGCGACGCATTTATAAGCCCTCTGGTGTTGCAGATGGCCATTTCACTTACCATCAGGTATGCTCCCTGTCCGTTTGCCCCTTAAGCAGAAGTGATTTAGGGTATCGATGTTACATCAGGCAAGAGTTAGAAGTTAATACAAACCATTTAATAAAAAAATTGAGAATACCCAATGTACCGTAAGTTTTAATCGCCACATAAATCGGCTATACTCTTCCTAAATAAACGAATAAAAAATGGTTAAACTATACGATGATCATGCAACCTGTACTTTACTGTAGGCACCCTAAAGCTGTTACTATAACTGGTTTCTGGTAATCTGTTACCACCAAGACACCATTACAGACTCTTCCTATATAGTGACATTCGCATATTAGATGCTATAATGTTTGGACCTAAAGAAAACATAATTCTCTGAGTATGTTTCGGTTTTTCCTTTGATGATTTCTTCTCTTTCATCTAGTTGATTAAAACATTGACTTGTAAAAGTGTCTTTCAAATAGATGTATTATAAATAAAATGTCATATCATTTCATCTCAACAATGCAAATAGTACCTTATTAATTACGAGGTAGTACGTAAATTGCACGCGGTGCCCACTTTCACCCGATCCACATGTGGCCGCCATCAAACTTGTCGAGATTAATGAATGCATAAACACAAACATTGCAGCTGTATTTAGGTTGATGCCAAGGTTATTATGTGCTCAAGGACTTTTGTAATGCTGAACTACTTAATAACACGCAGTAACAAGCTAATACGTTAATGTAAATCATGATATACATCAGTCAACACTGCCGACACTGAGCTTTTACTGTTATAAACATAATTAACTCACGTGCTTAAGTGTAACTTTGAATTTTTATATAAATAAAAATATTATGCTACACAAGGATTTTCTTCGATGTCTACAAATAACAAAAAAACATTTAGACGTGGAAGCAGTACATCATACCAATTTTTACTCCACCAAGGTTAACTTGATGACTTGTTATGCTGGAACCGAAGCGAAATCTATTGCGCTAATCATATTAAAAGTTTAGACTTAAAAAGATTTCTTTTTAAGTCAATATTTGTTTATGGTCTTTAATAGTTGGCTAGATGTCACTTCAACTGAAGATTTACACCTTTTAAAACTCATAAACTGTAAAAACTCACTTATATGACGTACCTAAGTGATGGAATATTTTACTTTATCGGACGCAAACTCGATTTACGATTACATAGTCATATTAATAAAATTAAAAAAAGAACATAAAAATGTTAATTTCATGTTAATAAATAAGAAAGAGTCATGCCATTAATTTTCTCAGTGCCATTCAGGTGAACCCAAAAAGTATACAATCCAATTAATATCGTTTTAAAGGTGTTAAAATTTAAGTAGCCGTTTAATTAAAGTCAAAAGGTCACTGTTGTTAGTGATAAGTCTTCGAGTAGAAATAAATGAATCAGGATTACACATTATATGCATCAGTGGAATGAGACCACCGTGCAATATTACTGATATAACAATAAATTGTAACATGTCTAACTTTTTTACTACGGCCTATTCTACATACTCGTATTTGTCCAATATCCTATTTATAATGACCACAAACCCCCGTACATGAAATAACTAGCTGTAGATTTTACAAAGATTTGATCCGTACGGGGACCGAAACTCAAAATGAGGATATATTTTAAGAACATTTATGTGTGTGTATAAATAATGTTTTTTTGAGTCTCTAGTGTCCCACTGCAGGGCAAAAGCTCCCCCCACTCTTCTTCGACTTTTCTCTGTTTGTAAGTAACGTTTAATAGATTATTGGAGTTTACAGTATTCTGTTACGACTATTAGGGTCGCGGAGTACATATTTAGGGGATCCACCGATATTAGTGATGATAATACGAGTTCTCATCACCTCCCGAGGTGACAGAGGATTCATGAATTTCATCCTGGATCCAGGATCCTGGATCCAAAATCCTGGATCCACTAATGCAGTTAACACACAAGTTTTTTTCTGAAGCTGAGTTTGACACGGAAATGGCAATATTTGGTTCCAGAACTGTGAAAATTACATTTTTAAACATATAAATTAAATTAAAAAAGTAAACACATTCTATCACATGAATATCCCAAAACTTTCTTCAAGTTTCTTTTGTGTGGATTAAATAGTAACACTCTAAGCTACTAGTGATATGAAGAATAAATCAACTTCGCAACGTCTAGACAATGCTGTTGGATCTTTTAAAATTAATGGCGTGTCTAATTTTTATTTCCTTTGCAGAGATTGGAGATATTTATTGCTATTCTTCTTGATTAAACGGATTGCGTCCAACACACCTAACAACATGGTCTTTAGTTTAAAATAAATGTCTGAATTTCCCGTGTGAATGCACCTTAATGAAAGTTTTGTCTTTGTTCATCTTCGTGGAGTTTAAAAAATCCATTTAATCAAGAAGAATAGCAGTCTGTATTGATTTCTTATCTTTGTCTTGGGCACTGGGCTCGACTTCTATCATAAGTTCTCTTATTTAAACAATCATGCGCAGTAGGTACATTGGAGTACCTATGCGCAGTCGGCGTGGTAAGATGAATGATAAGATCGAATTGATTGATTGATCAATTTTTTTTTCATTCACTTTATAAAAAAAATTACATTACCTAGTACCTAGGTACGAGACCTAGTCACTCAGAAATCCATGCATTAATTTTTTTTATACGAGTTGGTAACTAATTTTATTTATTCCTTAGTCTGAATATCCTGTACTTATTAATATTAATTATAAGGTCTAAAATCGAATGCACCGATCGCTTCCCAATTCTTTGCCTGTCTAACCATTTCGGGAGTCTCATCAACAATATATATTTTGAACTTGCATAACACAACTCGTAATCAATTTCACTGTCTTTTATGGCGTTCCCAAGGTTCTAACGTCTCATTACGAATTCATAATTCAATAATTACTTTTACTGACAGCCGATATGTATGAATATTAAAGAACTAAAGGTTTTTTTGTTTCAAGGGGATTCGTAAGGCAAGGTCGTGTATTGCTGCGATTAATAGATACAAAATAATTTGAGGTCAAAATGCCAATTTTTGTTTTAGCATCGGCGATGAACTCAAAATAAATTGTTGGAGAATTATGTGTTTATTTAATTTGTTAGTTTAACAGTTACGTTAATGGTTGTGTGAATCATGTACTTAGATATTATTTATTTGGTTAGAATTACATTTTTGGGATACATAAAAATCTTAGATAATTCCAACCCGTCTCGTAAACGGGTTGATATTTCTAGCAAAAAATATGAGGGATCCTTGTAGACCGCTAAACAGACTTTTATTTACAAGTAGAAAACCTTTGAATATTGAAACAGACAAAATGAAACGATAATATTTCTTCACGTGACTTCAAACTGAGCATATTTCACCAGCATCCCACTAACCTCATAATTTAAAAGCAGTGATATCATCTTGAACATTATTCTCTCGTGATAACCTAAAATGTTGTCCACATCACGGCGCCGCCATGATGAAACCTTTAAGTATGTTGCGCATCATCGTTTTACAGAGATTACGATGAATTATGTCACGTCATATTACCATGATCGTCACAGCTGCGACCCCAAGACCATAACGCAACCATAGAGCACCCAAAAAGAAAGCTGTGGTAGCCTAGTGGTGTGACCAGTGGACTGATATGTCAAAGATCTCGAGTTTAAACCCGGGTATCCGGGTAACAATATAAAATTGTTAAATACCACTGACATTTCGGAAGTTATGTGCGCATTTATCGCATGCTCAAACGGTGAACGAAAACATCGTGAGGAAACCTGCATGATTGAGAGATTTTCTCGATGGCATGTGAAGTCTGCCAATCCGCAGTAGGCTAGCGTGTTGGACTATAGCCTAATCCCGAGACCCGAGACCCGTGCCCAGCAATGGGGCAATTATGGGTTGATGATGATGATGGGAGCAACCATAAGCTCATTTGAAACTAATGAGCAGTAGACACCATTCCACACACCTGAAATTAGCAAGAAGGGAATACTAACAGTTCACCGTATGTTTTTAGGTCCCTTTTATCAAAAGACAAACTTTTTGCCCTTAATAGGCTCAAAAGATGTTATTAAAAATTCCAAAGTAAAAACTAATAATAATAAAATCCGTGTTTGTGACCACTAGTGTAATGATTTAGTAATGATGAAAGTTGATGAACTGTAGCTATACTGCAACGTGCATAATCTATTTTCCATTGTAAAGAATATTAAAACAGATATATCCCAACAGAGATAAGAATGCTGCTTAAGATGGCCAACCCACCTAATAAAAAAAATCTAGATAAACACGTAAATTAAAAAAAAATCCTACCGCTAAGTGATTTCGTAACATTGAATGGCCGCAGTTCATCACTTCTTGAGACAAACTGCAATAAATAAATCATCGCATAATTGATGCGAAATCCAATTTTGACAATAGAAATTAATTACCAGAAGTTCTTGTCCAGTTACTCTTTAGTCAGACTTTGTTATTAAGTAAGCAAGCCCTGGATCTATTCGCTCTGGGCGGTGGTTTCAGGGTTTGCCAAAATAATAATTTAATTATTAGTTGATAGCTTCTTATTGCCCCATTCACGAAAAATGTCAACCATTATTTTGCCATTACTATAAATTTTCTGACCCGGTTCGAAAAAATCGTTGAACCGGAGCTGTAAGCAACAAGATAGTAAAATTATTATCAATAAAAGTTTTAAATCTACTCTTAATACTATATTAAACGAGAACTAATTCACTGATACTGAACTTTAATATATTAATTTGTAACATATTTTGAACTCCTTTCTCCCATTAGATAGGAAGTGAGCCTTCTGCGTCCCACAGTCTGTGGTGTTGCGTGCGCTTGCGCCGTTTCGTAACATGTCTCTGAATGTCAAGTTCAGGCACGCTCAGATGATTATTTTACAACATTTAATGAATTATTTATATTCTCTAGAGAATTGTTTTATGTTTTGTTTAATGTTATAATAATGTTGCTGCTATCACAAAAAGAAAAACCAACTTCAAAAACTAAAAAGCAAAAAATAACTTCATACAGTTTTACCTTTTTTTTAGTTTAGTTTTAATGGTATGAAGTCGGTGCCAAGCCAAACGTAATAGTAAGTACACTCTCCGCGAGTGACCTTGAGCGGGGTGGTTACAACCACCACATCATCTGCACCGACTTCATACCTTTAAAACTAAACTAAAAAAAAGGTAAAACTGTATGAAGTTATTTTTTGCTTTTTAGTTTTTGAAGTTGGTTTTTCTTTTTGTAAAAAGTTAATTTATTTTTTTCATTTTAGTGTTGTAGGTATATATTAAACTTTTCATATCAGGTCAATCTAACAACCTGAAAGAATACAACTATCGATCCATATATACTTAAAATTATGAAAGATTTTTCCTTCAACTCCTAACCGTTGAGGAGTTGTACCTTCCATCATCAGATCATTACATGAGATGGTGATTTTCAGATGCAAATACTTGAACAGCTTTGGAGAATACATGTTAATGTAATAAATGCCTATAACTGAAAGAATTTTCTTTTAACTCTTAACTGTTGAGGAGTTCTACCTTCCATCATCAGCTCATCAACATCAAATGATGATTATCAGACGCAAATACCGGAACAATTATAGTAAATATATTGAAAATGTGATAATTGCCTATAAAATTTGAGGGTTGCCCTCGATTTCCCTGGGATCCCATCATCAGATCCTGATGTGGTTACAATGGGACCATCTGTGAAGTCTACCCTTTTAAACAAAAAAAGAATTTTGCAAATCGGTCCAGGCGTTTTGAAGTAATTCGTGAACATACATAAAAAAAAGATTCCGACGAATTGAGAACCTCCTCCTTTTTGAAGTCGGTTAAAAATCTACTTTAAAATGACTGATGAACTGTCAGTTTTGATGGCTGTTTAATTTGTCATAGCAATAATTTGATGTTGTAATAGTATACTTACTTACTGCTGCATTAAGGCCGACATCATTGTAGTATATTTCTACGTCGTCTATTGCATTGATTTTATTGAAATTGTTTTCCATTAATTTACCAGCATCAACGCTTTCCTTTCTTTATCCTTCTAGTGCAATTTTTTTGTTGATCCATATTTGCATACTTACTTTCATCATCGCTTACTTTATTCCCAGCTATAAGTTTTTTAGAAGTAGCTGATTTAAACTTTACTTCCGTTGTATTGTGTAATGATTTATTTACTTATTTACTTAAATGCCTTCCGGAATCTAAGAAAATAAACAAGTTCAGTACTTTAGATTGTAACTTCCGCAAATTTAATGTTTATGGTTATTTTATCTATTTGTGAGTGGATCAACTAGTTTGGATTTACACGGTACCCTTCATTGATTATGATAATTATGGTGTTAATGTCATCTTTAACAAAACAAGACGGACTTCCATTGACCTCACAAAACTTATTACCTGAATATTGTACTACAATGATGTTTGTTTTACTTTTTATTTTAAAATAATATCTTTGGAGCCTTATCGGATTCTTCTCCACAATTATTAACTTCATGAAACCGTGCAATTAGAATCATAATGATTCATAAATGCTTGCAATTAATTTTAAGGGACAATATTCTTTAAATAAAAATATCATCATATCAAGGAATTTCCTATATCAGCCATAAGAATAAAAACCTTGTTATTTTATTTAACTTCATATATTTATCAGCTTTCATAAACATTAACAATGTCATAACAGTTTAATGCCCGTCTACACTCGTTACTTCTTACGATCTTGTCAGCGTCTCTTATCAGATCTATATTTCTGTTCTTTGCAAAGCTTTGCAACATAACCTTGAACAGATCAGACAATAATTTGATACTATTTAGTAATAGTATGACATGCGATTGGACAATTAGTGTTACTTTATGTTCCAAGGACTGGATTGAGTAAATATAATCATAATTGTTGCATCAGTTTGCGATTCGATGTTTTAGATGATTAGCGTTATATACATATTATTTATTCATCATTTTTCCTTGTAGCGAAGTAATAATCATAATAAATGACCCATTTTCGATCCCATTGACTGCTGGACCTAGGTCCGCCCAAGGGTCGCTACGACGACCCGTTTCGCGTCACCTGCATCTCCAGTGAGCTTTACCTGGTCGTCGTCGGCCACCTTGCTCACGCTGCGTCTTCCAGTACGTGGTAGCCACTTGCTCGCTATGCCTCAGAGACCTGTTAATGTTAACCGGGTGGTTTTAGTTCATAACTTGAATTTTGGCAAAACACGACAAAAAAAAATGAAAATGTTCCATGATCTTTTTACATATTGATTAATGAACTGGACACCTTACCAGTATTTTCCTATATTTTTAATAATAATAGGGCTTTGATTTGCAAAATTAACACTCTTCCATAACTTACTTCTTCTTTTTTAACTTCCCTCCTATCGTCACCGGAAAAGAATGACTCATTTACTTGTGTAACGAATTGTTGAGTTCAACGCCTTTTATAGTAATAAATGCTAAGTAATTCGTTTTAATCACTTAACGTATTACATTATGATTTTATTCTTATCGTATGAGTTATATCTTCATAAAGTGGGGCAGATTCTGCTAAGATGTTTTCTTGATTTGTAAGAAAAGTTCTGAGTAGTTCGATAGATAATTAGTTTATCTTATTTGTTTGTCACTTAAATCTATGTAGTCTTTTGATCACAGTATATCATTAAAGTTTTCATGTTTATTTTAATTCTATTCATCACATATACATTATTTGATAATGATCTATTGAGTTGGTAATTACATATTTCCTGAATATCATATTAATATCTATTATTTCAATTGTTTAAAAAAATTAAAGATAAGAATGTTTATGGTACAACTGATTAACGACATACATCTTTTTTTCTGTACAAAGTGATTTTATTTCAATGTCAATCAATAAGATTATTTTGTTCGAGTGATGAATGCCTACCATGGGCCTGCATAATAATAATGCATAACTAGGCTGTAACAATAATAAACGCTGTGTTTAGAATACACCTTAATTCATTTCTTAATCTCATTCATTGTATTGGTGCAAGTTTTGCTTCGTGAGTTCTGAAAACATTAACAGCCGCGCGAAGTTTCACCGTTTAAGATAGGCGAAGTTTCAATACGGACGGATTTTATTGGTTCCTCGGATCTTTGCAGCTTTTGTAGCAATCAGAGATTGTGGACCTTTAAGTATCTGGAATTACACATAACAGAAATCTAGAATTATATTCAAAGTATCTTAACTGACTATATCTGTGTGAAAAAATTATTCTGCTTACCAGAAGAACCTATGAAGGACATGTTATCTTCTCCATTAAATTTGGTTGATATTTAAATGTCAATAGCCTCACCAATTGTACTTTATCAAATCCTATGTAATGCAGGACTATTATGCAGGTCTATGATATGTTCATAAACTGCTGACTTCATAAAAAGTCCGTATTATGCACCAGGGATTTGTTATTTTACGAGAATAATTCTGCTTATAACCGTGGATGCTGTAGAAGATCCAAAACGGTGGAATAAAAATAATATCAATAGGGACACCGCGATAAATCCCAAAAAAGTAGTCATTCTCGCATTTTTTTTTCCTAATCGATTTGTCCCAGCGTTGGGCACATCCCAACCTTCCATCTTTATGTGGTTATCCTTTTTGTTTTGCCCAATCATACTCGTGGGAGCTGAGCACGTAATTCTTAGGGATATTTATAACGTCACCTTCATTATTCCAAAACTTAGTAAAATCTCAAATATTATCTTTCAAACTCGTTTTAACTTTGCAAGTTTTTTTGTTTGGAAGATATTTTTCATAATGTTATTATAGGTGGTATACTTATTACAAGTTTATAGGTGAACGTCCTATCAATTACATTAATAAATATAGTTTTTTCTAATATTTACCTCATCGTTTTTTTTTATATTTCATCGTTGAAATAATAATTTTGAGGATTTTGAAAATTAAATCACATCTTTGCCAAACAATTAGTAAGTCTACATGAAAAAGAAATGCAAAGCAAAACAAAATGTAACTAATAACTGGTAACCACATAAAGAAAGAACAAAAAAACAAATTCAGATTAATAATAACATTTATTTATACGAAACCAATAAAAAAAAATCAATGATGATAAGTAATCAAAGGTACTGAATTAACAACTGGCACAGTTTCATGTACTGTGGAACTGTGATGACTAACGGCAGAATCACCAGTCTTCAGGGTTACTAGGGGTGAAGAGTGGTACACCACAGGGGCATGAGCCACAGACACCACGGGGGCATGGACCAGGGTGGTTCCTCCATGATTCACAACCTGGTTGCTCTTGGTGATAGTGGTCTTAGGAACGTGGTATACTTCATGTACAGGCATCACACTGATAGAATGGACTGGGTGGATGTAAGTGCTGCCATGGTTGACCACTTGGCCAGCCTTCGTGATGGTAGTCTTGGCATGGGCCACTGGTATGGAGTGATACGTAGTAACTGGGTGGAGGACGTGAGTGCTTCCATGGTCGATGACTTGGCTGCTCTGGGTGTACGTAGACTTGGAGGAGGTCAAGGGGACGTGGTAAACATCAGGCTGCTCTGCCAGCAAGTAGGCTGGAGCCGCGGCACCGCAAGCCAGGATGGCGCTAATGATAATCTGGAAAAAAGAAAGAAATATATGTATTATTAATTTTAATTGTTGGAAATTGTAAATATTTTTAGAGATTTATATTTTAGAAAGTCTATTAGATGAAAACTTTAGACTGATTAAAAGTGAAGAAAATCCAAAAGATTTCAATTAAATTGACGAAGCCTCATATAAAATATTTGTACACAACACTACAATATCTTTTTTATTAAACAGCCAAAGCTGTTCCATTAATCCTCGTTAAGCTCAAAATATGTTTTATCCCAAAACTTACAATACTTTGCATTGTCGAAGTCTCAGTTGCAACTGATGGTAGTCCAAAAAACAGCCACCCTTTTATACTGTTCATACATAATTATTGATTGGCCTACATTGCGACAATTATGTATGTACTTGTATTTTTTGGTCTTATTTCGCGAAAGGAGGGATGTTGCGACACAACGCGTACGGTGCGTTTCATATCTGTCACTTTGTGATTAGCAAACTCATTTGTGATTTGACGACATGTTGGCTACGGTTGATTAAATATAACAAACTTCGATAAGCTTGTATAATTACAGTGTTCTTTTAGTAATGTCGAACATAATATAACGTATTAAATTAGATGAAATCGTTATCCACAGGTTATATTTTGAGGATAAATAAAATAAATATATCCGGACTTTATTAAACAGCGGTATCTAGTTCATAGAAACATCTATGATCCCTTTGATCCATGACTCTTACCACTGATCAACAAATAAGTCAGTTTCGTTCCTTTAACAGCAATTATAAGTACATATTGTATATTTTAAGTCTCTTGATATGTGTATAAATTTGAGTCGTAATAAGAATATCACTATGTTATTCGTAGGGATTTGCAGATACACGAATCGTATACACGTACCTACGTGTTATGTTGACTCATTCATACATATTATTATGTTAGAATGGTGATTTTATATGACGTCATTGTTGCAAAAAGGAAAGATTTTCGACATTAGTCTCTTAATTTACTTATTTTAGTTTTCGAATAATGGCGCAACAAGAAAAACATGGATTTTTGCGTCGAAATAGTTTGAATAGTAAACTATTCACTTTTTTTATTTAGTCTCCAATACAAAAGATCACGTATCTTCCCAACACCAATAAAATTAATATAGGACCATTTTAAAAATACACTTTATAAAATCGGTTCCCAACACTATTTTATTTTATTTATTTTATTTTATTTTATAACTTTTAGAAAACTTACAGCTATAATAAAGATTACAAAAACATTAGTGAATGATGGCCATTTACAAGTTTTCACAAATGCGTTTTCAAATTAAAAACAATATTGTAGACAGGCAAACAGATACACTAATTACTGCATTAATCACTATCATCACTAAAAAAATACTCTGTTAATAGTTTCTTTAGGATACTAACACTGGTACAAAATAAGTCAATATCAACACACTGACACGCTCTGTTGTAAGTCCTAGCAACCCTTATAACATATGAGTTTTGTCGATATGTGCATGGCGCAGAAGGACAGTATAAAAGTTGTGGTTTTCGCAATAGTGCAGATGGTATACGAATTCCAATTTTACTCATCAGCTCAGGAGAGTCAATTGAACCATTAATTAGACTGAGAAGAAAGGATAGATCAGCAATTTTTCTCCGCTCGAATAGAGGAAGAATGTGAAACTTACTACATCGATGTAAATAGTCGGGTAGATAAGTTTTTGATCTATATTGAATGTAACGCAAGAATTTTTTTTGAATACTTTCGATACGATCTACACCGTGAAATTGTAGTCGTTGTGGAACCGAAAGGTGGGAAACTTATGATAATTAGTAGAACAAAAAAAAGTCTTAGATTAACTCTACTGTTTATAATAAAAAAGTTGGCAAGTGAAAAGAATATTTTCACTTGATCGAGTTTGCTAGTAGTAGTGCACCAATATTTCATTCAAAATCGGCCGCAGTCGCTAGCTCGCTACTCTGAAGCCGCCTCGCGAGGGCGGCGCGGGCGGCGGGTTCAATGACCCGAACGCCCGCCAGTCAGCTGGTACTACACGGATAGCGGCTGTCCGAGCGAATAAGTAAAGTATTAATAAGTACTTACGCGTTATTTAAAAGTAGTAGGTCAGTACTTTATTGATGTCATTTTATTATTGAAATAAATTGTATTTAGCAATACGATGCAGATGGCGACGAAATTGATGGTAAGTATTACTTTACACCTATCTACGTATTACCTCCAATTAAATAAAAGGGATTAAAAATTAAGTAGGTACCTAGGTTAAGTAGGTACATAGCTTTAAAAAACCTTTTTTTTTGTAACTTTGCCCCAAGCAAAGATTTAACACACACACACACAGACCTAGAACAATTACCTGCAAATCATAAATTTTTGTTTCCGAGCAAGGATCGAACTCGCGACGCCTTGCGCAGCAGTCACTCGTACAGCCGCTGCGCCAATCATTGCGGCAACATTTTCACGGAATAAATTGTACTCCAATTTCTCCTTCATACTTTTCACGAGCTTAGGACCGCCGGAAATACTTTACTTGAACATAGTTTTAGGTATTTACTGTATCAATATTAAAAACACATAGCTGAAACAGTCAAGAGACTGGGTAGGTATTTCAGGCGTATTTAAAAAATTGGAGCTTTTTACAAAATAATCAACTTTACATACAAGTTACCTGCTAAAAGTTTATTTACGACGACGAAGTGGAATCTGCCGCGTTCAATACACAAACCCGTTTCATACTATTGCCTTTTAGCTTTCTTAACGTGTCTCTATCACTTTTCATTCTATCAAAGGCGTCCACTATCGCACTGCGTAACTCGTCACGATTTTCATGTTCACGGGTATAAACAAGTCTTTTGATTTCCGACAACAAGAAAAAGTCCAAAGGCGTTCAGTCCGGGCTCCTAGGCGGCCAAGCCACGGGACCGCCGCCGCGCGCCGTGGCCTATCCACCTATCACCGAACTGAGTGTTTAGGTAGGCACACACTACACTTGAATAATGAGCGGGGCAGCCATCATGCTGATAGTAAATCCCTGCTAAGGCTACAGGGATATCATCTAACAGCCAGCTCTGATATTATCGTTTATAACATGTCTAAAAACGAGCTGTTAGATAGCGTTCAATGAAAATAGTCACTATTAATTGGTCGTTATAATAACTGCCTACACATTAGCACTAAACTGAACTTGGCGATGGTCTTCCCGTATTAAGTATGGATTCACGAGAGTCCATTAATGTGCACAGTACAGCTGAACAATTGCTAAGTACTTCGCGTTCGTATATTCGTACTGACGACACATTTTCGCGTGACGACGTAAATCTTACCGCGCGCGAGTTGCAGTAGAACTAGCGCCCGTCCCGCACGCCGCCGGCGGCGACACTGCGGCGGGCGCGACACTGCGGCGCCGCGCCGCCGCCGCTCAGCGTGGTAGGTAATAATAGGTAGTGCGTCCGAGTGGATTGTCGGCAAATGTGTAGGTAAGTTAGCGGCAGCGCGCGGGCGGCTTTTATGTCTTTGTCGGCATGCTTTACTGCTTAGTTGTGTACTTATGTCGACGCCCCCCGCGAATAATCCGGTAATCGTAAAAGTGTAAATATTCAGGAAAAATAAAAAACCATTTTTCCTTAATAACTCTATTAAACAACAAGTATCAGAGACTTTTTATATCGCATATGGAAGCTAATTTTTTCAGCTATATGGTTATTTCAACAAAATTTAAGTAGTCCCAAGGGCTTCGTTATAATTTAGCTGGATGCATTTTACTATATTAGTGTAGGTCAAGCTCTGGTCAGTAATGTCACTTACGATATTGTTCGTGTAAATTTATATTTTCGGCGACAACAGTAAAATCTTGTTGCGATATTATTCCTGTGAATTTATATTTTCGATGGCAACGGTAAAATCATGTTGCGCTATTATTCGTGTAATTTGTTTTGTATACCGAACATTTGTAAAAAGCAATTATTAGGTTATTCGATTCTTTAACAGTAACGTACATTTTATTGTTATGACTATTACTGTTTATTCGAATAGTTAACTTAAGTATTATTTGATGATTATTATTGTATATTTTATGAAATAAAGGACATTCTAGTAAATGAAACAACTTTGGTTAGTTTGACAAAACACGATAGTTATTATTATCATAAAAAATAGACACTGCACTGAAGACACGAGTATTACATATGATTACACAATCATGAAAATTATAATAAGGTCCTATTACAGTTAAAATCTTAATCAGAATCCTCATCGTGACCTGATTCAGTATCACAAAAGCTTAAGCTCCTATAAAATGGTTGATAATGGTGGGGAATTGCTTGGGAGTTACACAGGCTTAGGAGATCATTATACAAAGCTTTTTTAATAGGGAGGGGCTTGTCGTATGCTGGCTTTAATTCAATACTTTCAATTGTTTTGGACACCTGTTTCTGCCGACGCTGTCTACTTCTGCCTGCATCGTAATCCAATTCAATATAATCCTGATCAAAATCATATTTGAAAAGAAAACAGTTAGGTTTACTGTATGACACACTAACCTCCATCACATCGGACCATCGTACTTTTTCTCCTGTTTTATCTTGAAGCCATCTTTTGGGTTCAACAAGTTCTTTTATGTTGAGGATTTCAGATTGTTGCATTTCTTTTAGGATATATTTGTCTCCGGAGACTTTAGCGTTCATGATTATACTATATACTTGGTCCGGTGTGTACAAAACTTTGTTTTTCAGAGCTTTTTCAATACATGCGTGCATGGAGTCGCCTTCATTTTGGCTATGCCCACCAACAAAAAACCGATGGGTAATTTCAATTTGAAGAGTCATTGCAATGTAAAGATACAACGCAAAAATGTATCTGTTTTTATTCTGGCCATAACAACCATCAGAGTAAAATATAATTTTGCGTATACCTTTTTCGTGTACGGTCTTGACAAATTGAAACAAGCAACTCCCTATTTCGATGCACCCTTTTTTTCCGATTTGAGCTTGCCAAACGTAACAGAACCCTAGTTTGTTTAGAGCGTCAAAAACTGTAAAATTATAAATCGGGTATTTACGTTTGTAGTGGAAAATTGACACTTCAGACTGTGGTACATTCAAAACTTTTTCTAAATCAAAAATGGCCACAACGGTGTCATCTTTATTTAGTGTTTCTTTTTCTTCTTTTTTAATTTCACGAACTCTTTCTTTCATACTCAAATGTTTCCTGTAATTTTCTTCTAAAGACGCCTTTGCAACGGAGTCAGCTTGCTGATATTGAGAACATACAGTACACTGATCCTTTTTAGGTTTAAAAAAGGAATAGTTGTAGTTAGTATTAAACACTCTTTCATACTGTCGTTTTGAAGCCATCTCAACAATATCTGGATAGTTCTGATTTGCAAACCATGACTTGTAAAGTCGGTACATTTTTGAAATATTAAGAGATTCAGACAAATATTCTCGTTTAGACTCTTTTCTCGTGTAATGCGATTCAACTTTGGGAAACAAATCAATATGATTTCTGATACTGTCTTCTGTATCTAGCTTCATTTGATGTGGTCTATTCTGATGCCTGCCTCGTTTATCGATCAAACTTTCATCTCTTTTAATTTTTTCGAAAGCCGTGTAAATCATTTGCTCAGTAATAGAAAGAGTGTTTAAAAAAAATACCTTGCATACTTGGATTTCTTCATCTTTGAGGGGAAAATAATATTTTAATGTTTGAGATCGGTTATTTTTTCTATTTACGGTTACCCTTTTAACATCATTGGATTTAACATGTCGTGTAATGTATTGCCATTGAAATTCTCGATTGGCAAGTTTATAAAAATTTGTATGTAGGGCTAACCTGTCTTCTGTATTGAATTTTAACCCGCAGCCTTTTTTACAGGCACAATTACTTAAAATATTCTTTTTCTCATGATGTTTTTTATTACGAGCACCTTCGTATGCTTGGCCTGAATTTTTAAGTTTCTTGTTCTTATTATCTCTCCATTCACTTGGGTCTCCTTTACGTTTTCTACTCAGCTTTTTTAGTTGGAGTTCGTTTATATCATTTACAGCAGGCACTTCTACAGGGATAGCTTGTATGGGTGTTCCAGGTTGGCCAAGTCTGTCAGGTTCCTCGTCGACAGAATCCAGACTTGGTTGATCAATTAAATCCAAAGGGTCTAAGTTCATACTATTGTTAATGTCCTGTTCTATCAAATTTTCTTCAGAATCCTCTAAAAATATTCCTACTACGTCTAACTTCTCTTGATCGGCTTCGCTAAGTGTTTGGTTTATGGTCTTTGGTTTTTTTTTGTTGTTTTTCTCTTCGTTATAGCTTATAACACTTCGCAAACTTCTTCGTGTCTATTTCACAGTCATTTATTAAACTATTTTCTGCATTAAGTCGTTCATTTTGCTCTTCATCTGATAGATTGTTTGAATCGGTGTTTATCTCTATAGCTTTATCAACAGTAATGCTATCAGTGTCGGGAGATTCCGGTTCAATTGTTATTTCAATTTTGTATTTCTGCAAAACATAGTTCGTTTTTTCATCGGAATTTTCTATGGTTTCTTGTTCTTTCTGCATTAATTCTGAGTTAGTTATATTA
Source organism: Craniophora ligustri (assembly GCA_905163465.1). Lineage (NCBI taxonomy): Eukaryota > Metazoa > Arthropoda > Insecta > Lepidoptera > Noctuidae > Craniophora > Craniophora ligustri. Next base: position 14,724,507 of record LR990965.1, read on the forward strand.
CAATCAGAGCTGGTAGGTTTAGTTGGTGTTAGTGTTTTTTCTAGGTCATCACTTGTTGACTGAAAGGTTTTCTCAGCAAGGTTATGTATAGGTAATTGTCCGTGTTCATTCACTGGTGTAAGTGTAATATCTAGAAGTTTGAAAGGTGTATTATCTTGCTTTTTCGGAGAATAAAAAAAGTTCGTTTTATAAATGACAGTAGGAGACGCCACGAAAGCAGTTTCACCCAGCATTAGAGATAAATTCGAAACCGTAGATGGAGATCGCGTGATGTTTTCAATACAGAGCAAATTATCTATAACTAGCGAATCACCTCCGAGACTAGAAGTATCATTTTCTTGCAAATGTGTGGTACTAGAGGAAATTTTAATAATATCCGTATCTTGCAAATCAGTAACGAGGCTCGAAGTACTTCGACTGTCAGATAATTGACGCTCTGGACTTGGAATATATTCAGAACAATCAGGAGAGAAACCCTCTGTGTCATTCTCGTCGTCAAAGTATTTTATATTTGATGGTTCTACAACAATAAAAAGCCTTATTTTAAAATAAATCTTAAAATATTTAAGCAGGTAATACTTAAAACGATTAAATAGGTAAGTGCTTAATGATGAAAACGACAATAAATTTTAGGGAACATACCTCTCAGCTTGTACACTTTTGGTTTAGCACCAGCAGTAGATGATTCTGAGCCTGATTGAATGGAATCTGAAACGATTACAATTTAATTAGATTAAAGCAACACATTTTCGTAGCTACTATCTGTATACTTTTCTTCTACTTCTTGAATTCAATGCATTTTCCAATGTCAGTAAATTATAATATTAATTGTAAATTTTAATATTTTAACTACAATAATAAACTCGTTCGACCTATTAAGTATTTTAATTTGAAAACAGCGTTTGCTGGGATAATTTATCTTTATAGATAAGAACGCCAGCGTTAATTTGAGCACCTACCTACTACTATTACACTAGTTACGTTTTACATTTTTTATGCCATACACTTAGGTTATGCTTTAATATACATAACATAACTAACAATTTAATAAACACGCATGCCGGAAAAAAATATTCAGTAGGTAGGAAGTACCTATCTAATTATCCTTTTCAGTAATCACAGTACATAAAGACACTCACCTTTTCTGCTAAGATCTGCTTGTTCCTTGACAAAGTTGAACAATAATTTTCTTCTGGATGTACAATATGATTTAATCTGACGCGGCAACATAATTATTACAGTATTGTAATATAATATTCACTTCACAAAGTATAGGTTAGTTCAAATGTATTTAAGACACAAATTCACTTCCTAACAATCAAATAATTACTTGCAGTACCTTTCACTCGAACGGACTCTTTGAGACTAATATTAGGTAAACAAACATTATTAGGTATAGAACCGAGCAAAGTGGGCGGAGCAATAGCTCTTGCCGTTGCAATAGGCATAACCGAAGACGGTACATGTCCTTACAGGTTAAGAAAACGAGCGCGATGTATTGGTAAAGTCTATTTATGTTTAAATGATATATTATAACTTACACGAATAATATCGTAATATCAATATAGAAAAGGGTTGTGTAAGAAGCCACTCGATAATGAATGTAGCTGGAAATCGTTTTCTTAATAAAACCCCGAATAAGCCTGTACTAGCACTTACTTAGATAAGGTAGAAAACTATTTACCCGAATAATATCGTAACAATTTTTACTGTCAAATCATATTGATATTTTTTTTCGTAAAGATCTAAAACCATATTATTCGTTTAAAATACATTTTAATGAATTTTTATGGAATATACGCGTAGTTTTTCACATCTTCGTAAATAAAGATAGAAAAATTCTGGAAAAAAATTACATGGTGTGTTTTAACTTCTAGATGCCGAAAAACGCATAACATGAAAAACCCCGTAATAGGTCATTACCGGATTATTCGCGGGGGACGTCGATGTGTGAGTAACATTGAATGATATCGATCGTAGTAATCGTAGTACGTTAAATTTTGTGGCGTTACCATGTATCCTGGTTTCGTTCTAGTTTTTTGTATGTCTGTCACATTTTTTATAAAAAAAAATATCTTTATTTCATTTAAATTTCACATAAATGGATTCCATTATTGATATAGAGTCCAAAATTTTCGTCCCAGCAATAGTTATAATTTCACGGTGTATATAGATATTATAATTTGGGTTCCAAACAGGTGAACAATATTCAAGGTGACTGCGAACAAAGGAACAATAAAGAATTTTAAGAGTTTTTATGTTCTTAAAATCTGCAGATATTCGCATAACAAAACCTAACGCTTTTGAGGCTTTTTTAACGGTAATATCAATATGCTTGTCAAAGAGTAGTTTCGAGTCAAATGTTACTCCTAAATCTCTAATGGTGTTAACTCGGGCTAGTGAAGAATTTGCAAGTTTGTAGTCATACTCAATTATATTAGGTTTACGGGTAAAAGTGCAGACGTAACATTTAGAAACATTTAAATCCAGATTATTGAAATTACAATAATTTTGAAAACAGTCGAGATCGTGTTGGAGGTAAATAGTATCATCAATTGATTTAATTTGTCTAAAAATTTTCATATCGTCAGCAAATAATAGAATTTTTGAATTTGGGAAACATAACGAAATATCATTAATAAAAATATTAAATAGAATAGGCCCTAGCAGCGATCCCTGTGGTATTCCCGAAGTAATAAACATCGATCTAGAAGAGAAACCGTGGAGAACAACAATCTGACATCTATTTACAACGTAAGATGAAAACCATCTGAAGAGGTCACCACTAATCCCAATAGCCCAGAGCTTTCGTAAAAGTGTGGCGTGATCTAAACGGTCAAAAGCTTTGGAATAATCCGTATATATAACATCCACTTGCGTACGTTGAGACATGCAATCTGATAAGAAGTCACTCAGGAGAACTAAATTAGTAGTAGTGGACCGCCCTGGTAGGAAACCGTGCTGCTGTTCGCTAAAATTGAATTTGATAGAGGCGTACAGCTGTTTGTAAATAATTTTCTCTAAAATTTTCGCAAATAGACATAGTTTTGAAATCGGTCTATAGTTTTCGACCGAGTCCTTGGGTCCTTTTTTATGGATTGGGGTTACAAACGCCATTTTCCAAACTCCAGGCACAATTCCGGAAGTCAGTGACCGTCGAAACAAAAGTGTTAGAGGCGTAGTCAGACTTTGGGCACAGTTAAATATGAAAACAGGTGGAATACCATCAGGTCCAGCTGATTTCGTTAAATCGATTAACTTTAGTAAGTTATACACTTCATCATCTTTAATTTCAATTGAGTTTATATTAGATACTGGATAGCTTGGATCGGTACTCCAATCCTGTGTGCAAGGGAAAAGTGTGCTGCCAGTACTTGGGTGTTTGATAAAATTCGAATAGAAATAGTCACTAAACATATTGCATATAACCTCTCCGTCAGAGGAAGAGCAATTTTCGTATTTTAACACTGAAGGATATGCATTATTTCGATTTTTTGATTTTACATATGACCAAAACATTTTGGGAACAACCTGTAAAAGCATAGCTAAATGTCGGTGAAGAAATGTTTGGATAATAATTGTGGAAAATAAAGACGTATAGCCCCACTTACTAGTAAGTTAGCTACCATCATTAACTACAAGCATTTTCTACCTCGCGTCGTATCAAACTTTCCTTTTGTGACGTCACGGGCGCCATATTGGTCATTTGACAAGAGTCGGCGTAGGAAATGGACCTATATGGACCAATATCCGATTTTGACAAATGGGCTTCGTGAATGGATGTAGTCGCTTTTCATAAGACTGAGAATCTGCTGAGAATATTTTTAGGGATAGTAGATTTAGGTAGATGATGTTATAGGTTTGATGGTATGACCATTGGACTGTAAAGTTATAGGTCTAAAGTTCTATTCCAAGAGACACCGATGGGATTTCCAAGTTAAGTCTCTAAACATCCTGAAGAACTTGCATAAGTCTGAAGAAAGCCCGAAGTGTTTTATACCCCATGCAATAAAATACCTCCTGTATTTCGTCCAAATGTTTTAAGTTCATTGTGCACTTCTTCACCTTTCTCTTCACTTCACCTTTCAAGGATCACGGCGTGATGGCATGTTATGTTATTGACCCTTTAACTTTAAGTTTTAAAGCATCAGTATAAAACAGGCAGCATGAAAAGTAAATATCTATTATAATACTCAGTTCAAACTCATAGCTTGCAAAACGAGTAGATGGCGAAGATAAATACAAACCTTTATAAGGAAATGGCTGTAACAATAGTTCCATGACTCTACGGCCTTCGCCTGATTACAACTTACCCATTGAATTAAACAGATTGAAGATATTGTTATTGAAATTGTTTGAGCAATTGGTAAGGTTCATAGGGCGTAGATTTCTGATTGATAAACAAAGTATACTGCAAAAATATTTGTGTTGGTTGGTTTCTATTTGTAAAATTAGAATGTAGATACAACAATTTATTCCCTATATTGCGTTTTCCAAATATTTGAGACGTAATGTTAATAAGTTCCAATATTTCAAAACGTAAGTAATACTATTTTTTCGGTTTTTTTTGCGTTTCGGGTCTTCTCTATCGGTACATAATTGTTGAAATAAAAGTCCAAAGATGGTTTTGACAAATTATAGATGTATTATAAGTTTTAATTAACAAAATGCGTACTAATTGCGTAGCGTCCATTACAGAAGGGTAAAAAACCAGAGATAAAAAAAGTTTTACATTGCGCGTCGTGACATTCTTTTCGTTGCGTTCACTATTCTCAACAATAATTTTAGGCTTAAAACAATATACTCAACGCGATACAATACGTAAAAAGTAATTTTATTTCAATGTCTAAAAGTTACTTCAATTTACAGTTTATTTTCCCTTGTAATACACGATTATTTGTACTTATTATGTAGGCTTAAACCTGTGCAAATTTCATAGCTAATTAATTTCAACAACATATCTAATTCTATCAAGATTGTCTCATTGATTTATCTGCTTATCAATCGGTCTGTGAAGACAGACTAGATGTAACGACAAATGCAGCTTTCCTTTGGTATACTTTTAACACAAAAAACACAACAAAAACGTAGAACGTCATTTGTTCAAAACCGTTTGCTCCAACTTCAACTTTACTCTAAACAAATTAAGCTGTACTTTATATTGTAGCCCCGTTGCTACTTATGTTTCCTTTTGTGAACATGACCACACAAGCAGTTATGCTGTAGATATAATCGAAACATTTCTTAATTCAAAGCTTACTTAATTTATGGGAACGTTAATCATATCTTTTACTTTTCGGTATTGAAGTTAAAGTTCGAGCTTTATGGGGCCAATCTACGTGCTATAGTCGTAAATTGCGTTTTTGTTCGTTTAATTAAAGGTTTATTGAGAAAAACGGTGTATTAATGATTAATTGTGTAAATAAACGGGCGGTGATTGGTCTTACACAATCATATCTCGGTGTGACGCTATCGGAACCTGGTGAAATGAAGTCTTTAGCAGAATGCAGACAATAATACCTTTGACAGATTTTTTTATAAATACCTAGGTTCACTCACTAAAATTTAGTTTTTGTCTATGAATTTTACATCAGCCTTTGCATATTCAGATAGTTCTAATGCAACTTAAACGATTACTAAAAATATTACGGGATATTCTAAATTCGAGATGTGATACTTTTGTTAATGTGTTTTGAACATTTTGACGACATAGTTATATAGCGTCCTAGATTTTTTTGGCTATTCCATCCATCCCTTTAGCCAGGATCAAAAATACTTAGATGAGAAAAATATAAATAAGAAACTACAGTACTCGTACTTATTGTTAAACAACCAGACAGTTATGACATGTAATAATTATAGATACTGCATTTTTATTGCTTTTATTATAATTGCTGTCTGTACAAAGTAGTCCACAAAGTTATCAATACCGTACTTGACACTCTTATGTCTATATCAGTAAGATTCATTCTCGGTTAACGAAAGAAAAAATTAAATTGGCATATCCAATCCATTCATCGAATATCTGTATTACTGTATAATTAATTTCACACTCACTTGTCCGCTTATCATTAAAATATTTAAGATAGTTTATGAAACAATGCAGAAAATATTTTGTATTTTTATGGAATATCTCGAGATATCCGCTCGGCAGTTGGGTTGAAAGTTTTAAAATATTTTTTTATTAAATTTTTTGGACGTTTAATCATAAGTAGATCCAAAGGGAAATGCCAATGTATACACTTACAAAGTGTTTCAGCTTCAAATACTCAAAATGTTGTACACCGGTTGAGCTCAAATTTTTGACACGAATACACAACCCGCTTCAAAGATTGTTTTAATCTTAAACCACAATGTGGCACGGTGAAGCATGGTAAGGTACCTACAGCGAGTTATTAGTATAAATAAAATATTTTTTAAATTCCAAACTTAAACAGTTCTTTTCCCTAAATGGCTACAGTGGCCAGTAGTTAAGTAATCAATACTTTTTGGGCAAAACTCTACAGTACATTACACTACTACAATGCTACATTTCAAGACACCATAAAAGGTTGAAAGAGAACATTTAGAAATTTTATGGGTTCCCTGACACAGGCATAAAAAGTATACATTAAAAATAAATAACCCATATCATTTTATTTTCAGAGGCATTTCAATGTTACCTAAAGTTTACAAATGAAAGGAAACTCAATAAAATTGTGGCTTCTTAGAAACTTGAAAGACCGATATATCACTCTCTTCTTTTTTTAAACACCATGATATTTTCCTTTGTTATAGGTGTGTTTACAAACACTAATATTTACAATGTACCAATACCCAGGACAAAATACCTGAACGCCATGCATATATTAATTTTGTACGGGGATCGAACCAGCACATACGGAGCAGAAGCCAATCGCTTGACCACAGTCGAGGTCCAAACGTGCCGTCCTCAATTTCTTCTAAATTAAGTTATTATTGAATAAAAAAAGGCGTCAAATGGCTGTAGTTACCCATCCAATTGAGTCAATGCAGATAATAATAGGAGGTATATTTAAAATAAATACCTATAATTTATACTTACACATAATATTATGTACTAGTTAGTATCGACTTAATCATAAAGCCTGTTCGTAAAATAAAATCTTAATATAGATAACTATAGCAATCTTGACATGAAAACCAATTTAGTCTTGCGAATAGAAAACAAATTTTATTTAAATTTGAACTGTAACACCTTTAAATAAGAACCTAGTGATTGTTAATGGTCGTAAGATTAAATTAGTAAACCGTACAATAAGTATATAATTATAATGGAATTTAAAAAATAAATATGTCAATGTCGTGACAGTAGCCATATTGGTAATGGCGCCAATTTTGACGGCTCGAACGAACCAAATTTGTAGTTCAAGTAGATAAGCGGTGATGGCAAATTAAATGTAATTATATTGATTTACTTACAAGATAATACGTACAAATCATTAAAATTAACATAACAAGGAAAATCGTGTCGTGAATTGCGCATGTCGACTTAATATCCCAAGAACTCGAATAAGCCTCCGAATAACGTATTGCAAAATGCTGCTAATTGGTCGAATTACTCTACAGAAAAAAAAATTGGCAGCTAAATCTTTTCTTTTTTTTTTATTAGTATTTAACTGTTCGGCCGTTTTAACTTGACCTTGGAACAAAGGCTCTCTGCAATCTACTCTTATCTACGGATATGTATTTACTCAAATATTACAAACTTTATAAAATTAAGAAGTAATTACTTCTCAAAATCTCCTAAAGTATCTCAGTGTTAGTATTTAGCGCTTAATACTAACACTGAGATACTTTAGGAGATTTTGTATATAAATGCAAATTATAAGCAGTTTTATGACCTTTAAAATAGAAGTTAAAATTGCCCAGCATCATAATAGTTTTGACTTTTAAAATAAATAGCCATCCATCTACCAATAGATTGCGGCTACCACAGCTTAAAACCCATAGCCTTATTTATCCATACTGGATAAATAAGTAAGCTAATATATCATACTACATATTTATAATATATAACTATGTATTAATATTATAAATACGAATGCGTGTCTGTTTGACTGTCTGTTACTTCTTCACGCCTTAACCTCTAAACCGATTTAGATGAAATTTGGTGTGATGGAAATAGTTTGAGTCCTGGGGAAGGACAGGATAGATTTTTCCTCGAAAATCATCCCTTAAAAGATTGAAAAGAGGGGTTGAAGATAATAACTTAAAGAGGGCAGCAATAATAAGCAGATTGGTAAAAAAACAGATTGGCTACAATTAATTACTAATACTATGCAGACGAAGTCGCTGTTAAAAGCTAGTATTCTACATTTTCTACGCGATATTATTATTGAAGTACGAGAATATCTACCTTATAGAAAGTGGAGTATTGTATCGGAGTCTATTCATGCTCGGAACTAATTAAAACTGCCAATAGATAAAGTTAGTATGTAGTTAACGGGGAACAAAACAGTTCTGTAATTATATTTTAAATAATACATTGAGTGCAAATTTCAGGGCTAGCCACACTGTGCGAGTTTTTTAGAAGATTCGTTTTGTTCTGCTTCATTTTATCTTGTGTAAGAATAGTGGAAAGCAATTCGTCATCATCCCCTCCCCATCACCCCTTTAATGACCTTTTAATTTCTGGTTAGAGAAGAATTATGGCTACACTCTATTACGCCATCAAGAAATCTCTCAGGTATTTAGGTGGGTAGGCCCCCGGCAAGGTGGACCGATAACCGGCAAGGTGGCGCAGGACCGCTCGTCGTGGCGATCCTTGGGGGATACCTATGTCCAGCAGTGGACGTCTAACAGTTGATATGATGATTCAGGTCTCGTGATGGCGTTTTCCTTCACTGTTTGAGCATGCGATCATTTTTTTGTTGTTTTTTTCTAATAACAAAAATACCACAGCTTTGTTTAAATGGGATTGGTATTGTCAGTAATTGAGTAAATATATCTTGAAAGAAGTGCACAGTAGGTGATGATGCACCTACTGTGCACTTCTTTCAAGACATTCAGCTGTAAACTAATCCTTATTCTAATTAGCAAACATCTAATTATAATTAGATAATTGGCTAATCATTATTAGCCAGTCTCAGATGTTGCACTCGCAAAATGAACAACAATGAATTTAGCACTACGTTTATTGAACTCATCACTATTGATTTACCTATCTGAAGTTTAATAAATTACTAAAACTGAGTCTTGATGATAATATATTATTAGATTTTGAAATTTTTTAATCCCAGCAATAGAATCACACCCTAGGGCATAACAGATTATTAGTTAAAACCTATTTTAATTAAAGGAATACTTAAAAGATCTTTTTGTTTTTAAAGATCACGTTAATTAATTTTAAGAACGAAATGCAGTCTAATTAGACAATGAAGATTTGAAGATTCAAATTACTTATGGACATTTAGCATAATTATTATATTCAACACAAAGACCCTAGGTACTGGCTATTACTAACGTGATTACAAGAAACTGAAAAAAAAGAACATTCATATAATAAATAAAAAAAAATTGGTTGTCTGTAAAGTCGGTTTACTGACGATAGTTGAACGTGACAACGTCTTAAGAAAATACTGATGGAATAGTAGCATTTTTCAAAAGAAAATTTTAATTTCATTTGTTTAGTAGATTTGTACCTATGTATATAGAGAAGGAGGTAATTGGAAATCACAATGAAATTGATCAAGTTAGATTTATTTGTACGCATAATCATGTCAATTTTATTTTTACAATTAATAGTTTTTACAAGTATAAATGTGCGTTGAGCAATTGTTTTACAACTTTTAAACATGTGTAATATTTAATTTCTTACAATCTGTGTTATTCTGTTGAGAATAGGCATTCACTTTTCACTGCACTTGATACTCGATCAAAACATGTAAATGTACTATAGTATAGCAGCTGTCCACGCAGACGCATCGCTCACTCAAGTAGGAGAGAAACGGATGTCGAACGCTGCCGAACGCAAAGGCCGATTGTGCTTCTTTGTCGCTCGTTCCGCGCTCTCGCTTGCACTTCAAGCCTTACCTGGAACGCCTCAGAGCGAGGTAACGCCGCATGAGTCATGTTTTTTCGTGCGTGCAGCCGGCTCTATCGAATTATAAGACGTTGTCACGTCAAAAATAATTTTATTTGAATTTTAAGCCGTATGCCATACTAATGTTTGAACTATGAGAAGAACACGAACCCGTGACGCGCTGCACACGCTTGCTCGTTGCTCGTATCAAATCGAGTCGTCACACGCTAACCGTAACACATCAGATCCAATCTTCATACTACTCATTATCAACCCAACTATAGCACCACCACAATTGAGCATAGGTCTCCTCTCCTTTGAGAGAGATTAGGTAATAACCCATCACGTTAGCCATTTGGGTATGCCAGTTTCATCATGATGTTTTATTTCACCGTTTAAGTGAGTATGTGGCATAAATACGCACGTAACTCTCGAAAAGTCAGTGGCCTTGGGATCGAACTCATGAACACACTACTAGGCTAAATTAGTAGTATGAGGTGTGCTGTGATAACTCACCTCATACCACTCATTTCCAACTTATTTTAATAACAACGAAGAATTTTTAAGGCATATTTAATTATTAATTAAGAAAGATGTCGTGCCATCAATTTTGAAAATAGCTATATTTTTTAAACTAAAAAAAAACAGCCTTAATTAGTGGTGTTCAGCAAGGAATTATTATTATTAGGTTAATTAAAAGGTTAAGTTATGCAGTCGGAGAGCTAGTACAGCGCTGATACGGACGATACATCCATGATTTATTCGTGACATTCGCACGTGTCGCTTTCAAAATGTTTATGCAAAATTCAACCGTAGTACCGGTGATTTATTGTAGCATATTTTGTTATTAGTGCAGGAGATGGAACTTGCATTTCTTCCTTATACTTTCGTACTTATTGGCTTTTGGTAGTTAGTATTCATATTTCTTTACTTAAGATCAAAGCCAAGATGTGTTATTTCAACTAAACCAATACTTCAGATACTTTTGATCTATCAAAAACTAGATACACGGTTCCATAAAATGGAAAGAACCGAGGAAAGCCCTTCACAACTCCTCAATTATTTATTGTTCAAAACATGTTACATTTACGTCAACATAAGACAGAAATAAAACTTAGTTTGGATGGATACTGTAAAAACAGTTTTACTGACACTTTTGTGTGACAAAACATATTTTATAATTATACTATTTCATTATTTTTTTTTAACAAAATATGTAACAGACAAATATTTAAAACCAAATCCGGTTATATTTAAAATATATATTTAAGTAAACCTTAATTTTTAAATTTAAAACACTGTCTCCCCAACAACATCGCGTTACTTTTACGATTCAAGATGTCCAACACATAAATCTACATATCAGGCATCATGTCGAAATTATAAATTTTACGTGGTAACACTCGTTAAAAGGCCAGTATGGTGAAGAATAACCCAAATTACGGGCCCAAATGTCAATGAGGGGATTACAATGCGTGTACGCAGTTCATTATTCATTATCAGTGTTGCAAGTGAGAATATTTGAGGAAATTGTTGGGGAATTGCATAATTGAGGATCGATACGACTTAAACTTGGTTATAATTTATCAGGATTGGATACGATCGAGATGTAAGAATTTTATGAGTCCGATCTTGACAAATATACATATGCGTGATTTTACATACCATATAAGTTGTAATGGAATTTGGTTTTGAGAACTGGCAGCGATGTGCAATGCAATTTATTAAAACCTTGTTGAATATTCAATAACTTTACATTAACTTAAGTTATTAAGCAACTGTACTGTATATATACATATGTATATCGTTTATATACAAACTGTTATAGCAATAAGTATTGTATTATACAGTTTAGTATTCGGTGATAGGTCATTTGTTTTATACAAATAGCTATTATAAGACAAATTAGTATCGCATATAGACGTATTTTTATTTTCACTTTTTTTATAACAAAATATTTAAACCTATCAATATCTACCGTTCTAAAATCAGTAAAAGTTTTGTTTCAATAACAGTAAAAAGATAAAAACTTAAAGATGAAAAAGGATTTTTTATGCAACAATCTAATCATTTTTCCAATTGCTATTTTACAATCAAGTTTCTAGTTCAGGTTATCAAGATAGTGTGCAAATATAGCAACTAAACAAAAAGAAACAAACTTTACGTCAGTCGCATTTCCAAAGAGTCAAAATTATAAATTATTTTTGAAAATATCCTGTTAGATCTTAAGACAAGACGTCACTCAAGAAGACAGGCATTACTTCTTCAGACCACATTCCACTTTCTCAAAGATATAAAAATGTCAAGACCATCTTATTTTTATCTTTATTTCAAGTTAAACATCTATCCTTATAAATATAAAGTAATAAGTTGTGTAATCAAAGATGTTAATCATGTGTCTTTTATTACCTTTTTCTAATTGACAGCAGTAACATTTTGAACTTGAAAATAAATGAAAATATCGGAAGTTCTATTCTTTTTCAATTTAAGAGCTCAGCTCTTATTAGTAGGGTAATGACCTTACGATCTGTTTCCTACTTTCTCTTGTTACACAAAACATCATCTAGGTCTTGATATCTGCTTCCAAAAATATTAAAAATGGCCGTAAAGTTGTTTAGAATCTTTTACGCCATATAAATTAAGGTATGTTCATAAACTAAAACAGGTTGCAACTGCGAATTTTTCCATGGTTATTTGATTGATTGGGTCACCAAGTACATCAATCAAATAATAATTAATTAAACATAATTACATACATAAATGATGTATTAATACATCTAATTTGACCTACAAACGACATTCTATTAAAATGTTTGTTCTATCAACTGCTAATCTCTACTCACTGCCTAAGGCATAAAGCTACAAAACAAAAAACGAAATACATTTTAAACTCAATGCTGTATGTGATAGTGTTTTATTTGCAGTACAAGTTGTTAATAGTATTTTTGGCAAGGAGAGCAATCTGTCAAAGGAAATCATCCTACTTGAATTGATTTAGGTCATAGGATTATGTCATATAGGTGGGATGAGCCTGATTTTATCTCTTTGTTAAAATTATATTAAATTACATATATAGTATAAAGACTACTATAGCTTATAGAACTGACGGTTTCATCAACCCAGTTACTATCCCACAGCTGTTTTTGGCACTGCACAAGTCTTCAGTTCACCAACCAAATATGCTAGATATTTGGGATGGTATATTTCGAAAGAATCTCTCAAATGTGTTGTCTCAAATCGTGCAAATTTTCTTATTATGTTTTCCTTCACCGTTTATGCATTAGATAATACGCACATTACAACTTCAAAAACTGGTGCGGGCCTAGGGATTAAATTTGACCTTTGGGTTCAAATTGTGTTGCACACATCTATAGGCTACGGTAACCGTGCTATTATGTAACTACGGTTACATTAGACGAGTCGGAAGCTTGTTTGGGACCCTAACCGTTTATATTACAAAAAATGCGAGGAAGCTTTTGGAAACATACATATGGCTCATGGAGAGCGTGAGGTGATGATGACGTGAGTTTTACGCATTTTGTTCACCCAATAAGTACATATACATATCTCATAATATATAAACGATATTATATATTATATTTTTATCTCGTTCGGTGACAATGATGGGAGTTTCATGATTCATATTTTCATTAAAAAAATATATATACATATTTCGACTCACTTCTTTGAAATGTTAATAAATAAATGTAAAAAGTACTAACTGACAACAAAAGCCCTTTGCCGTTTGAAAATAGTGAATCTGTAATTAATTTACGATAACAATCTTGCTATAGAAGCGTCCATTGAATGGGCCCAAGTCGAAGTTAGTCTTAATCTTATTACGCAGAACTTGTTAGTGCAAGGTAATTTTAGATTTGGAAAAATACTTTTAGCTTTAAAAACTCTTAAGTTGACAAAAAGTTTTTATTGCAAAACGTGATCAATTTGAATATAGAGCCCTCTTTATAAGGCGCAGCTCACAGCGATCCAAAGCAACCCACGTGACGTGTGGTCTTGGGTTCCATTCTCAGGTCGAGTAAAGTGTTATTACGTTTTTAATGAAATTCTCAGTAGTATCTCGGAGACTGGATTCGTGCCTGGTTGACGCCAATAGGCCCGCCTCCTATGACATGGGACCAAAAACATACCCGAAGTGTGGTTGCACTGTCTAGTAGGCAGATATATCTCTTAGCTCAACCTAACCTGTCGGGAACGACAGGCGTGATAGTATGATATGATCAATTCGATTTCAATCGGGCTCTGATTCTAAAGCCCTTCAAAAGCTAGAAGAATGAATATGATAGAATAAGCCGCAATACTGCGCGGTGAGGCTTAGCACACAACCCACGTGACAATGCACCCACCTTGGAGATAAAAAAGGCATAGTACGGAGTGCGTATCTAACCTATTCTGTTCATTTTCGTACTTCTAAGGTGATGTGGTCCCTTAGCCTTACATGTAGTAAGGTTCTGAGTTTAAATCCCGGTAATGGTAAATGGTTGTCTAACGAGCGTGGACATTCATGTGGAGTCTGGAGTCATGGATGTTCCCATGAATATTACCTGTATATATATTTTTTTAAATGTAGTGTGTTAACCACGCATCTAGTATCCGTGGTATATAGCAATGTATCTAATCCCAACAAACACTCAATATTAATATTTATGTCCAAACTGGACAAATATTGTATAATTTTAGGACCTGTATAGCCCTAATCACGATTTATTATGTTAAAATTTATGCATGAAATCATATTTTTGTACTCGTCGTTATAGCAATATAATTAAATATGATATGATAATTATTGCTATTATAATAATTATGTAATACATCTATGAAACGGTAAACAACAAATCCTATGATAGTCTAGTTCTGTAAAGTGCAAGATATTTTTTCTGACGTATGCACGTATTTACATGCTTAAACGGTGAGATTACATAAAGAGATTTTACTTGTTGACATGTGAATCTACCAGCATGCGCTGAGAATATTATTTTATAATCCACAATACGATTTGCTGGACTATAGCCGAATCTGTGTTTAGCAATGGGACGATGAGTAAGACACTATATCCTCATAAATCATGACCCTTATCTAGTACTACTTATTGTACGAGATCCGGCTGCAGAAACACTACGTTCATAGCGTTCATAGTCAAAATCTATTTTTTTTTGTATACCTACATGAGTCGGACTTGGGAAATCTATTTTCGCCTGGGTGCCAATAAAAATTTGGCCGGGTTTTTTTTTTATCTAATCTATGTTTCTGTAGCTGGATCTTAGACTATTATAACATAATACTTTGAGATCGATAATGTGGGGTTGATTCGGGAACCGAGCTCACTCATTTGTTATCATCGGATTAGTTTAATCCGTTATTCAATCAGCCTCCGTGATTGGGCGTGAAATTAAACCGTCTTGAGGGCCTGACTTTAAATCCCCAATAATTATTTGGAACTCTAATCGAATTTCCACATTATAAATAATGATTAGTACCTATTTACGGCAACCTGATTAGTACAGCGGAATTATGGTTGTCTACTGTGGTAGGTAAGGTGGTTTGTGTGATAAGCATGTATACCTATATGTACCTGAATCATATATGTTGAATATACATACATATTTGGTAGATTACCAACCATCTAGTATCTATAACAGAAGCTTCATTGCTTAACTGGGAACTAGATGGCGCTTGACAACCCATTTTGCCCAGCGTAATTAAAAGTTGTTCTGTGTTACTGGTCCTGAGATCAAAATTGGATAGGGGCAAATGATTTTGTGACGACTATGGACATTTTCACCTTAATCATGGAAGATTCTATATATTTGGAAAAAAATCTATGTAGTGTATTAACCTTATAGTATCTGTAACAAAGCCTCATTATTAAGCTCGGAAATAGATGGCGCTGGATGGTCTGGATATATTCATTTAAATAAAGTACGTACGTAGGTAATCTACAAATTGAACCTGACAATTTACTTTAAAATATATAAATTGAAATGAAACCTGAATTTCATGGTTTTATATGGTGTGGATAAGTGCCTATCTCTCCTAACATTTTTATATCAGAAGTTTTTGATTTGAACATCAGATGGGCAGCGATTAATATAACCTACTTTATAATCATCTTTTATGTGTAGGTACCTAATGTTAAAATGTTGTAAGATTCTTCTCAGTTACATCATATTAATACTTCCTACTCTAAGTTCCTTATAATCGCTGTTTGATATTAAGGTCATTAGCTACTGACAATTAAACGATTAATGGCGAGGTCACTGCGCGTGTGCTTCTATTTGTATAAGATGATGACCTTATATCGATACCTACCTAAACCTATTATCAGTGTTATAAGTATACCTTAATAACACTTAAAAAACAAAAACGTTAAGAGATATTATTGAACTTTATGTCAATGTTTATTCGCGTAAGTATAAAAAATCATTGCTTATTTTTTTATTATTTTCTATATTGACTAGAAAATATGTACGAGTTCAAGTTTGATTTTAAGGTACGCATTAGGTACTAACGTTTCAAAGTTATGTGTATTCATAACATTTTCAGAAGGAGCAAGCAAATAATGGCAAAGTGGGCTACAACTTAATCCCACCGAAATGAAAGAAGATATAATTGTTTTCATATTATTTTGTGGTTGTAACTCACTAACATCAAAAATACCTATATTTTTACGTATCTATTTACCTTCACGAAGATACCCCTAACAAAGAACGCAACCCTGAGATTGTTTTGAACAAAACCATTGAAGAAACCCAGACGATCATTAGCGTGGTCCCAGCCCTATTTTTCCCGGTAAGCCAATTAATCTATCAGCCAGCTAACTGCCTTCCACTCGGCTGGGTTTACATCTTCCACGCGATATCCACCGCCATTACTGCTAATACTCCATCGTCCATTTTTGACGCCGCCATCTAGATGTTGGGATTATGAGATCGGTGCATCGGAAAATTGATCAGCAGTTTTAGCATTGGCAGTACATTTAAGAGTCATACATATACATATAATACATACATACCATCACGTCTGTCGACCCCGAAAGGTTAATCAGAGATGTACTAATTGTAGACCCACGTTTTGCCCGTATGTTTTAGGTTTCATGTAACCGGGCACGAATCCAAACTCCGAGCTGCTACTGAGAATTTCATAGAAAAACTTAAATACACTTAATAGGTTCGTCATAAGACTATGATCAGTAAAATTTTATAATACATTGGAAACGTCATTTTAATGGTTATTGTTCATGTTATTTTGTTTCTCTTTATCCTTAAATAGGTGTACGGATTAATTTCTTTTTATTTCAGATAAATATTTCTTAAATATTGTGACATTTAAAAACATCTTAATTGATAGACGATGGATCTTTTAACAGCCAAATGAACATGAATTCATTTGAATAACTAACTAACTTTTCCACGACGTAGTTCGTAAGTACATTACCATAATGTTTATTTAATCATCTTTTGTCTTTGTTTCAGATTCCTCGCCATTTGGTGGCCCCTGAAATGCCAGATCACCAAGCGCCGGGCCAGGATGATGATAGTCTTCATTTGGATCTTTGCCATCAGCGTTACCACCCCCTGGGTGTTTTTCTTTGACCTGGTCGTAGTATTCGATGACAACCCTAACGTCAGACTGTGCCTGGACGTGTGGCCCAACCCCATCAGTGAAATTCTATACTTCGTGATCGGGAACCTCATCTTCTGTTACATACTCCCCATGGTACTCATAACCATGTGCTACATTCTGATCTGGATCAAGGTCTGGCGAAGGTCAATCCCAACAGACACACAAGATGCGCAGATGGAGCGAATGCAACAAAAGTCCAAGGTCAAAGTGGTCAAGATGTTGGTCGCTGTCGTCATACTATTCGTGCTGTCTTGGTTCCCATTGTACCTCATCTTTGCAAGGATAAAGCTTGGTGGACCTATCCAGAAATGGGAGGAGGAAATGTTCCCTGTTGTTACACCCCTAGCGCAATGGCTGGGGGCTTCAAACTCCTGCATAAATCCGATTCTGTACGCATTCTTCAACAAGAAATACAGGAAGGGTTTCGTAGCCATCATCAAGAGTAGGAAGTGCTGTGGAAGGCTTCGCTACTACGAGACTATTGCGTTACAGTCGTCGAGTACCTCAACGAGGAAATCTTGGCATTACAACAATAATAATCACCAATCAATCACGCGGCGGTCTCCGCCCGGGGTCGACAAGAACGCGGTGTCTTTCATCTTCAACCACACGGGAGTGTAAGATGTGAACTAAGTGCGCATTGGATTTTGAACTTGAGCCGTGGTCGGCTTTGCGTCGGGCTCTCGGGCCGTCAGCGGCCGGACAGGCGACGCGTCTCAGCATATCGACACAATACGACATTTTCTACGGTACTTTTTTATTTCAAACAGTTTGGTGTTGTCTTGTGCGAGAACAGTTTATGACATTCAAACTAACTAGTATAGTTAAGTGAACATAATCAGTGTTTTTATTAATGCTAGTAGTAATAACATGTAACTTTTATACGTAAGTCGGTTAACACGTTTTAAGGAGATTTTATTTTTACACTGATTATAATAAATTAAGAGCGTATAGAAGGAACGCACATCGAGCACAAACATTGTAAAAATATTTTATAATTTTACTAAATTTCATACAAAATATATTTATGTAAGTTTCATAATTTTAATCCAGTACAAATCTTTAGCCTTGTTTTCTCTGTACTAACTTTTTTTACTTTTATTATTATTTTATAGAATGATCTCATATCTCTTTTGATGTTATACATATATAATTATATATACATCTACGGAAAGATTTTTACAAAAAGTTGATAAAATATATGACATTGTAAATGCCGTGACGAAACAATGACTAGTAATTACAGTACAAAAATAATATTTTGTAGAAAATAAGCATTGAAAATTCAAAATAATAAATTACATTTTCATTTTATTGTACTTTTATTTTGATTTGAATTTTCATTGCATTGATTTGAAATTACATTGGAAATATGTTATAAAATAGGTTATGATATTTATTCAATTTAAAAATATATACAATCAAAAATTATATATCTGGTATTTATAAGCACAATAGGTATTATTTTAAAAATGACATGAAAAAAAAACAGACAATCAGTAATGCGCTACTATAAATAAATTGATAATAATATTGTTTTAGTTGTTATTGTTGTTGCAACAGCAATATTCTAAGTACATGAATGTGTCTAAGTTCTAGAAAAAGCATTCAAAGTTGTTGATGAATTGTGGGAATTTGACTTGGACATGTTGACCATTTATATTTTTTTATTAGAATTTGTTATTCTCACACTAGAATGCATAATTAATATTATGTAACTTTTATTTACGTCTTGCTATTTAATAAAATAAAATAATAGTGAATTGCGAATTTAACAAAAACAACATGTTGCAGTACATTTTTTTACCATTAGGATTATAAAATAATAGATAATATCGGGTTCCTACGTGTTGATACATGTCCTTGTCAAAATAAACCTTTCGAGCTTCATACAAATCATAAAATTATGGTGGTGACTAAAATAGTACTCCCATTATATAAATTCATAGTAAGTATTGAATGCCTGCGCTAAGCACGGGTTAATAGCCGCTTAAAATGCACAAAAGATATTCAGTAAAATAATAAATATAGGAAATAATATTATATTTTTAAAGTAATATTAATACGAACGTGAGAAATAAAAATATTTTCAAAAACACTTTAGTTGTTAGTTAGTCTGTTAGACTGAAAAAGCAATTCTGGTCGTTTTTTATTAAAAATAATTATAGTACTTCATCAATTTTGCTTTAGGCCTCACCTTATTTTTTTACTCAAACTAATTACTTTTTTACTAAAACAAAATTAATAGCTTTTTATCAACCCAGAAAAGCAATCGTATTTTTATTTCTCACACAATATGTTATATAATAATAATATAATTAATAATTCCAAAATTATAGTATTGACCTACTAGATGTTTCCAATAACCGCACACTTTAATAGACGATATTTAGGTAATAATGTTTTATTTTTAACAAAATGAAAAAAAATAAACAAAAATATTTTTCTACTATTAAAATTTGAAATGAAACGATCCAATATTATTATATAATATACATGAATACATGTCTACTTAGTTTAAAAAAAGTACGTCACGTGCAGCTTCCTCTGTCTTTACATGTTTTTTGAAAGAAAAATATTTTGTTTATGCACAGCAGTGTAATAGTTTTTTTTTTATTTCTTTGTGTAGGATATCAAAGACAAAGTCGAAGCTTGCAAGACTGATATAATCGCTGGAACTCCTTCAAAAGGACAATTCGTGTGATACTAAAAATGGATTTTGAATTCGACTATTTTTGTAATTAAAGCTTAATCCTAGCTTTTTAAATCTATTAATTTATTTTACGAAAAAAATATTGTGTTCCAAAAAGTTTCCTAAATTTCTGTGACGTGAAAAATAATATTTTGAGTTAATCTTTTGGATATTATTTTCAAAATAATAATAATAAAAAAGTAGTATAAAGAAATGTAAAGGCAATATGTAGAGGGTTAGATTCATGCTGAGCATGTCATCTTGAGTAAGTAACTTAGGAATGAATAACTGAAATTTTTTTAGCCACTTGAAGCCGCGGGCGGCGTATTTTCAGGCTAAAAACACTTGCATGCACAGTTTAATTCAAAATGGTCCAGTATATTAGAATGACATATTTAATGGCAAAGCATACTAAGAACAGTCTATGAACATACGAAAAAAATGACGTTTTTAAGACCCTTTTCTGAAAAAATAAAACGATAATATTTTAATAAATAGATATAATGTGCTTGTAAAATAGATTAGAATACTCATAACATAATAATAATAATTAAAATATTGTATTTATAATTATAGTACCTACTTAACTTAAATATAATCGTTTTGCGCATTAACCTATCGGTAGTAGTTATATACTATCATTGTTACATTTTAACTGAGGTTTAATAAACAATTAGATTTTATGAATTAATTTGTTTTAAATTAATGTTTTGTGTGTGTCTTAATATAGACACAAAACATTAATAAACTTTTCTAACTATTTCTCATAGCAGCTTTTATATAAAAAAATACAATTTAATTTAAGTAAACCCAAAAAAATATGGAGTTTTATTTGTTATTTTATTTATTTTTATTAAGCCTCAGGTAAACATATGCGTGTATAATTATGAAAACGTATTATATATATAACCCTATATTATATATAATAACTCTAAATAACTTTTATACAAATAAATTGTCTTCTACGACATGTTGTTTTCTATAATATAATTGGTGTATAATTTTAAATATTATTATTCAAAAAAATGGTAAGATTGCGTAATTCTTGTAAATAAATAAATTGAATTAGAACAATAAATATAATATTAAATTTTTTCAACAATTTTATTTGTTAATAGAAGCGTTTCTGTATTATATCGCTGTTATTTATTTGCCGTGTTTGGTGTTAGATAATAATGTTAAATAATATAATTATTATTATGTGTAATAATAAATAATGTGAGACCTGATTTAGACATTAAAAATATTAAATTCATATACGAAATATTTCTTCTTGTAATAACTATTTCATGTTATGACAAAATTAAATTGTAATAGTAATTTCATTAAAACATGATTTAATAATGTAGTTAAATAAAACTAATAATAGTATAAAAAGCTTGTAGTATAGCTGTTTATTAGAATTTATAAATGTATAAATTATACTGTAAATTATATAATTATATAAATACATAGAAGTTTGATGTTTTAAGCAATGTTAGGTAATTTTTAAAAGTTTCGTAAGCTTTTTTAGTGGGAACTGCTAATTTGATTCTGACGTCGATTACATTATTTTACCTATAAAAGTTACCTCCAAAAAAACGCAGTTTTATAAAAAAATATGCTCATAATCAAATTAGTAATTCATTATTATAATTCAATCTACACAAGTTTCCTATATATTGTAACAGAAGCAATGTTTGACATATTAGAACGTTTGACTACATCCTATACAATTTACCAACATATCAAGAAGTAACCTCCCTGTTTTGAAGTCGGTTGTATTCTACTAATAGATTTTTGTTAAAGATATCATTTAGATAGATCGAACGAGCAATATTTGTGACTGGTGTTTTTTTATTCATTTTTAGAAGATAGATTTCACATAATAAGCTAAGTTGCTTGTCAAAACACACAAACGAACGAACAAACATCACAAATGCGTCTCTTAGCAACCATTTATTATAGTCTAGACCTGTTTTACTGAGCCAGTTTGCCACAAGTATAAATTTCCCTGTATTACGAGGCTTAGGCAGCCATACCCCATATATCAATTTTGGTAGTTTCAAATTATCCATGACTTTAGGTTCGTAGTTTTTTCTCTGTAATAACATTGCGTTATACTTCTAAAATTCTCGTTAGTGAGACTTTTATTTCTAAAGCTGAAAATACAATTAATTATAAATTGCAAAACTGTATGTGCTTACAACAAATACGTATGTGAATATAAGACTTTAAAATAAAACTACTTTCTACGGATTTTATATATATGTATATATTTTGTCAGATGTTTTTTTTCCGATATAGACATCTTTGATATTATGAAGGATTCAAATACATAGTTGGAATTAAAATCAATATAGCTACCATAATCAAATCCGTTCAAAGTAGTTTTGTTTCAATTGATTTCCAAATAACTTATTAGTGAAATTTAATTATTATAGTAGCGAATTTATTTTATTTAATATTTTAGCGTTTAAATAATTTAAAAATAATAAATTTAAAAATTAGAAAATCAAAGAGGTCCTCATTCTGGGTTAATTATTAAAATTATGATGTAAGTAGGGATTTTTGTAGAATTTAATTCGTCAATTTAAATAATTTGATTAAGGAATTATTGAATTTACCCCCTTTGAAATAGATTTCATTATTTTATAATAGCAGTTTAGTTGGTTTTGTACTTGGCATGGGTTAAGCATTTTAGTTTTCAAAATTCCTAAATTAGGGTAGTTAATTATTTTTTATATAAATAAAATAGGAAATTTCCCAAAAAAACATTAAAAAACTGTTTAAAGAAAAAACTTTTATGCTTTTCTTAATATTTTTTTTATATATTACATCTTTTATATAACGATTTTGAAACACATATTGAAATGACTAATATGACTACAAGTATCAATCGTTGTACTCAAGCGATATAATATTATTAACTTCCAGATTTCTTAGTATCTGTTTTTCAGATAGAAGAAGCTCCCAAAAATTAAATACTTCCATTTTTTTATTTATTTATATTATTTGCATATTTTATATTACCTTCACTGTAGTTAATTACCCTATTAATTCATTTCACATAAAATTAATATTTTTTAATGTAGATTTAATGTTCATTGTATAATGTACGTTGAAAATTATTAATTTTACATAGCATATTATTATAAAATGAAATATCACTTATTTATTATACACAATAGATCACAGACATCTGATGATAAAAAACTAAAGAAAATTATTATTGTTATTTATTTATTTCATTTAAAAACATATAATGATGATAATTTGAAAGATTTGCTATTATTTTGTTTTTAACTAAAATTCTGTGATCTTTTGTATATAGTTTATTTATTAAATACGTTGCAAGTAAATAAAAGTGTGTGTTTAGCGGTGGCTATAACAAATAGTTGATTTTGCAGTTACAAACTAGATAACAATCATATTGGATTAATATTAATCTAACATGCAACAATTGTATGTGAAGTAAATAAAATGAATGTAAAAATTAAATGTAAAACTTTTTATTGTATAATAACCTTAATCCCTAATCCAACTTTTTTACATCCGATATAGACCCTACGTTTGTAGATATTATAGTTTCACAGACTGAATGATAAGTTACCGGAATGATTATAAATGAAATGGAATAAAATAAGTGTCCTAATATTCTAGTGGCCCTAAACACGGCTACTGAACCTGAAGTATTTTGGGTTCAATTCTCAATTAAATTACAGAAAAGTGTAATAACCAAAATCTGATTGAAAGAAAAGAAATAAAACTTTTATGGAAGTTTATTAGTCTGACAAAGTCAATAAAAGGCCAAAGATGAGTGGAAAGAGTTCATCAATCTGTTTATCAACTGATAGCAACAAAGAGGAGATAATAACCTCTGAACAATAATATAATACTGATGAAAAGTTAATGCCTTACATTAGCGGAGACCAAAGCTATTATTAAAAGGTTACAGTGTCAATCATTGTTCTAAGAAAACCTCAACAAGATTATAATAAAGAGATCCATCCATACTGAAAGAATGCGAAAGTATGACTTTCTGTTACCTCTTCACGCCTTAACCGCTTAACCGACTTTGAACGAAATTTGATAAGGAGATAGTTTGATTCCCGGGGGTAATTTTTGATTGTGATAGTATTTGACCCCGGTAATCATCTAAATATAATATATAGCTCAAAGGTGACTGACATAGTGATCTATCAACGCACAACCCAAACCACTGGACGGATCGGGCTGAAATTTGGCATGCAGGTAGATGTTATGACGTAGGCAAACTACGAAAGGATTTTTGAAAAATCACCCCCTAAGGGGGTAAAACGGGAGTGCAAAGTTAATATGAAACTTATTTTTTTAGTAAATTGCTCGCAGACGAAGTCGCGGGAATCAGCTAGTACCTTATATGGGCGAAGAAGGAGATATTAATTTGTATGCGAAATCGATAATTTCTTCAAAGAGTAAGAAATAAATTATTGGGCTAGGAAAAAGATTCCGACGAATTGAGAACCTCCTCTTTTTGAAGTCGGTTAATAAATTAGCAGATAGATGAAAAAGTAGATCGGATAAAATTAATAATAATAAACGTAGAAGAAGACACGGCTAAAAGCGAGTTTATAATATAGATTGCACTGTTTTCACAGTATATCTCAGGCATTATGTGTCTAAAGTTCATTAGCTCAATAAATATAATGTTATTAGATGTCTTAATAGAGCTAGCATATTTTTAAACTAGCAAGGTTTTGTATGAGTACATTTGAAGCAGCTGCTGAGAATTTGGATTTTGTAGGAAGAGACCCAAGTTTGATTCCCGCGAGAAATAAATATTTGTAAGGTGTGTGTTTGTATTATGTGCCCAAACGATGATTATAATTTAATACATTGAAGATAATTACCTTTATGATGATGAGGCAAAGCAAGCTTCGATTGTTATTACATTTTTATATTTTTTTAAACCCAATACCTATCATGAAGCCTAATAACTTTTTGGAACCGCGCAACTAGTCTTCACATTTCATAGTTGCTAGAAAAAGTTTATAGCAATTCTAACCTTACATTAGTTAGCAAAAGATTGCTTTTAATTTGACTATAGGCGCCGTTGCCAAGACAATAATTATAAATTTTTGATTCACATTTCAGACAAATGGTTTTAATTTCATATAAACTTTTTCTAGCAGTTATGAAATGTTAAGACTAGTTGCACAGTTCCAAGAAGTTGATCTCATGGAGAAGAATAGGCAAGAAACTCAATAGATACTCTTTTAAAATAACATGTACCTATTGGGGAGGATATAAATTATATGAGGTCTATATTGTTGGTCTAGTAGGTCGCAAATGACGTAATAATATGTTATGTATTTTATTAAGTTTTTTTTAAAATTCTCAGTAGAAGCTAAGATATTGGATGTATGCCCATTCATGTCAAAGGCAATAAAAGTCTTTAATAAACGAGACAGCGTGAAAAAAAAAATTTGATAGATCAAAAGACAAGGAATTAATGTCATCATTGTTATTACTTTTTATAAACATCACTTACGATTTTATTACGACAATATTGCTAATAAAACAGACTAAAAGAGAGGACTTGGTAGGTACACCAAATCAACATAAAATGGACCAAATAGGCTGTTCTGATTGAAACAAGCTATCTTCGATGATTGATCAGATATATTTTACGACTTAATATGAACTGTGATATGATCAGTGACATTAGTTTTTTTCCAGAGATCGGACGTAATATTCACAAACAAAAAGATACCTGTTATTATTGTTAAGCCTAAATTTGTTAAGGATTTACAGTCCAAACTTAACTTATGGCTGACCTTAAAATATAATACGTACTGCCTTTGTAACTGTGCAAGCGAATGAAAGACTGAAAGACTCAAATAAGGTGCAGCATTTTTGGAGATAGTATAAGTTTAATGATTATTTGGATGGAACACTACAAAATAATAGATTGTGTGTATGTAACTTGAGGCGTGAATGCCGCTGTAATATATTTTTTTCAGATGAACGTAATTATTTAATGTGCATAATAACAATTATAATCTTAATAAAATTACGTGCGTATTATCTTATTCAATCGGTGAAGGAAATGCAGCACTTTTTAAAGCTGTCTAGCAATGGTTTGTTCGTACTGATGAAAGGGTATGTATTAATAATCCCGAATTATCTGAATTTAAGGTAAAAAGGGGACATATCTCAGGATTTAATATTGTTGGCCATTTTGCGAAGGAAAATATTACAAAATAATCTGTCTGAACAAAAAATTCATGCATTAAAGCAATGCTAAGTAATAATTAAATAGATTGCAGATAGAGTAATAAATACAAAGCTAGAATAAAATATTGAGAGCTTTTGCCTAATGTAGGCTATTAAGTAAGCAATATAATTAAGACTGACTCAAATTCACTTAAGATCATTCTGAGACTAGTTAGTGGA
The DNA here is from genome assembly GCA_905163465.1 of Craniophora ligustri. Lineage (NCBI taxonomy): Eukaryota > Metazoa > Arthropoda > Insecta > Lepidoptera > Noctuidae > Craniophora > Craniophora ligustri. The sequence goes on from LR990965.1 coordinate 14,751,299, forward strand.
TAAACATTAAGAAATATTTCGACTCTAAGTACCAATAAATCAGGATTAAATAAAATTTGAATGTTTAAGTATTGTTTGTTAGCCTTGTGGTATGACCAATGGTTAAGACGTGAAAGGTCTGGAGTTCGATACTGAGCCGCACTCCACAAAGTTATAGAAGCTAGGTGCATATTAATCAAATGCTCAAACGGTGAAAGAAAAAGTCGTGGGGAAACCTGAATGCCTGAGAAATACATATTTTCAATTATAAATAAATATTTGTGGACCTTATGATACAGCGCCATCTAGTTATGAGCTAAGCAACGAAACTTGTGTTACGAGTAGATGGTTGATATATGTACTTCATATAAGTATACTTTTTTTTAAACACATACATATTGTACATAGATAATTATATCCATGACTCGGACACAATGATGATGCTCATCACGCAAACATGTCCCTACCGGGATTCGAACCCGGGACTCACCTAGCAAGCAGCGTTAACTACCACTGAGCTAAACGGTCGTCTTGTCAATTATATGTGAAGTCCGCCAACCTGCGCTAGCGTGGTGTTCCTCTCGACATGAGAGGAGACCCGTGCCTAGCAGAGGAATCGTAAATGGGGTGATGACATACTGTTTGTTTGTACGATTAGGCCCGTCGCGTCGTTGAGAGATTACATTCCGCTGCAGGGGTTACAGAAGAGTTAAATTTTCTGGCACAGAATTGTTGAAGTTAATTGTCCTAACTCAAGTAGGTATCCTGTTACAATTTTTATTAGGTACAAGCTATTGGCTGCGACTTCGTCTGCGTAAAATTATTATTTACGGTTTAGTTGATATTGGTGGCGTCGGTAAAGATGGCATCGGTTTTGTAATCGCTGATATAGATGGCGTCGGTATTGGTGGCGTCGGTATTTATGGCGTCGGTATTGACGTCGACGCTATTATTGGCGTCGGTATTTATGTCGACGCTATTGGTGGCGTCGGTATTTCCGGCGTCAGTTCTGTTGGCGTCGGTATTGGTGGCGTCGGTATAGATGGCGTGGTATTATTGATGGCGTCGATATTATTGGCGTCGGAATTGAAAGCGTTGGTATAGATAGCATCGGTTTTGTAATTGCCGGTATAAATGGCGTTGGTATAGATGTCGTCGGTAAAAGTGACGTCAGTATTTGGAGGCGACGGTATAGGTGGCGTTGGTATTGGTGGCATCAGTATTGGTGGCGACGGTATAGATGGCGTCGGTACAGGTGGCGTCGGTATTGGTGGCGTCGGTACTGGTGGCGTCGGTTTAGATTTCGTCGGTTTAGTAATCGCCGGTATAGATGGCGTCGGTATTTGTGGCGTTGCTATTATTGGCGTCGGTATTGATTTCGACGCTATTGGTGGCATCGGTATTTCCAGCGTCGGTATTGATGGCGCCGGTATAGGTGGCGCCGGTATAGGTGGCGCCGGTATTGGTGGCATTAGTATTGGTGGCGACGGTATAGATGGCGTCGGTACAGGTGGCGTAGGTATTGGTGGCGTCGGCATTTGTGACTCCGGTATTGAAGGCGTCGGTATTGCTTGCGTCTGTATTGGTGGCGTCAGTATTGATGGCGTTGGTATAGATGGCGTCGATATTTTTTGGCGTCGGTACAGATGTTGTCGCTATTGGTGGCGTCGGTATTGGTGGCGTCGGTATTGGTGGCGTCGGTATTGGTGGCGTCGGTATTGGTGGCGTCGGTATTGGTGGCGTCGGTATTGGTGGCGTCGGTATTGGTGGCGTCGGTATAGATGGCATCGATATTTTTTGGCGTCAGTATAGATGTCATCGGTATTGATGGCGTCAATATTATTGGCGACGGAATTGATGGCGTTGGTAAAGATGACATCGGTTTAATTGATGGCGTCGACACTATTGGCGTCGGTATAGATGGTGTCGGTATGGATGGCGTCGGTATTAATGGCGTACGTATAGATGTCGTCGGTATTGGTGGCGTCAGTACTTGGAGGCGACGGTATTGGTGGCGTCGGTATTAGTGGCGTCGGTATTAGTGGCATCGGTATAGATTTCGTCGGTTAAGTAATCGTCGGCATAGATGGCGTCAGTATTAGTGGCGTCGGTTCTGTTGGCCTCGGTATTGATGGCGTCGGTATAGGTGGCGTTGGTATTGGTGGCATCAGTATTGGTGGCGACGGTATAGATGGCGTCGGTACAGGTGGCGTCGGTATTGGTGGCGTCGGTATGGATGGCGTCGGTATTAATGGCGTCGGTATAGATGTCGTCGGTATTGGTGGCGTCGGTATTGGTGGCGTTGGCATTTGTGGCTACGGTATTGTAGGCGTCGGTCAGTATAGACGGCGTCGATAGTTTTTGGCGTCGGTATAGATGTCATCGGTATTGGTGGTGTGGTGTGTATTGGTGGCTTCGGTATTGGTGGCGTCGGTATAGATGGCGGCGGTATTATTGATGGCGTCGATATTATTGGCGTCGGAATTGATGGCGTCGGTATTGGTTGCACCGGTATAGATGGCGTGGTATTATTGATGGCGTCAGTATAAGTGGCGTCAGTATTTGGAGGCGACGGTATTGGTGGCGTCGGTATTAGTGGCGTCGGTATAGATGGCGGCGGTATTATTGATGGCGTCAATATTATTGGCGTTGATATTGATGGCGTCGGTATTGGTTGCATCGGTATTTGTGGCGTTGCTATTATTGGCATCGGTATTTTTGTCGACGCTATTGGTGGCGTCGGTATTTCCGGCGTCGGTTCTGTTGGCGTCGGTATTGGTGGCGTTGGTATAGACGGCGTCGATATTTTTTGGCGTCGGTATAGATGTTGTCGCTATTGTCCAATGTTACTTCGCTTTTCAACGAATACAGACGTGCCCATCGATGCAAAAATAATTTTAAATAAATTAACAATTGCATAAGTGACCTAGTTAATTAAGTGCATTATCGTTTTATACAAAATACAATTATTGATTAGTGTTAAATAATGGACATAACCAATTAGTGAGTAGGTATTAAAATATGGAAGGCAGTCCCTTCAATCGGAGTGGGGTGACGCGCCGCACCCCTCCGCCGACGCCGACACGGCCCCAAAATGTGACCAAGGACCAGGATCAAGACGAGAAACTCGAAGTGATCTCAACACCAGAGATACAAAATTGGATGGGGTCTATAGAGCAGTGTTTGAACGAGGTCTGTTCTATTGCTTCTGACGGTAAACTCAATTCCGACCAGAAGTTAAAAATAAACAACCTGTGCCGTAAAGTTGGACATGGAGTTGCACAAATGGCTGTTCAATACCAGTCATTGAAGCAGAAAGCCGTACGAACCCACGCTGCCCTTAAAACACTGTCCGAAGAACGAGAGCTGGCTATTGGCTTGAACGAGATCAAGCAGACTATTCAGGAGTCTTTTAAAAAGCAAGCACCACAAAGTCCTTCATCTTTTGCGGATATGGTAAAGAAAACATCCAACAACTTTGTTCTTCCTTCCCCAATAAGCTCTGTCGTAATTTACCCCAGTGATAGCACAAAGACAAGTGACGAAACTAAGAACATCGTCCAAAAAATTATTTGCCCTGAGGAAATGAAGCTTAAGGTCAGAGGAGTTCGCAAAATTAGGAGAGGGGGAGTAATAATCAGCACTGAGACTAAAGATGACTTAGAAAAAGTTAAGCAAACAGTCCAGCGTGCCACTGCAGGTCTTACTATCGATGAGCCCATGAAACGCAAACCCCGCATTATTATAATAGGAGTTCCGGCATCAATGGCTGAGGACGAGGTTTATAAATGTATTTATGAACAAAATTTAGCCGAGAAGTTACCATCCACGTCCCGAGATACATTTTTGTCCTCAATAAAGTTAAGCCATAAATCCGGCAAAAAAGATGCTGAGAACTGCAATTATATTCTTGAAGTACCAGCCGCAAGGCTCTCATTACACAGGACAGATTATTTATAAACTGGACGTCCTGCCCTGTACGAGACTATACCCAGGTAACTAGATGTTACAAGTGCCAGCAGTACGGTCATGCAGCCAAGACTTGCAAAACCACGACTCCTGTATGTGGACATTGCGGTGAGGTAGGGCACTCAATCCAAGAATGCCCGAAAAAAACAATTGCTCCAAAATGCGCAACATGCTTGCGTTTTAAAAAACCAGCTGACCACAAGACGGGAGACCCCGAGTGTCCGGCTAAAAAAGCTGCCGAATACAGGTATATTAACTCCATAGACTATGAGGGCGCCTAAGAGCGCCACATACTTGTTTTAATAATTAGACTTAATTTTATTTTATTGTTTACCGACTATGGATGTAAATTTAATTACCGAAATTGATGATGTATTTTTAACAAAGTCTTATTCGTGTGAGGTTGAGGACTGCAGACAATATTTATCCGAGTATCAAAATTCATTAACCATTATTAATCAAAATATACGTAGCATATATAAGAATATAGATAGCTTTAACATTTTTCGACATATACTAAACCTGGATTGTGATATGATAGTACTAACCGAGTGCTGGCTAACAAACCGATACAATAACCTCCCGGTATTACCGGGGTACAATTTATACTATAGCACAATAAACCACAATCAAAATGACGGTGTGGTAGTCTATGCTAAGGAGTCATTAAAGGTCACAATTGAGGAACCATCGTTAGTAGACTGGGCAAGTAATTGCTTAGTTATTAAATTAGGCACAACCACAGTGATAATTGCTATATATAGATCCCCTTCCGTAAGAAACTTAGAGTCATTTCACAATTCCCTGAACCAGACGTTGAGCGCACTAAGCTCATTTAAAAATATAATATTAACAGGTGACATAAATATAAACATCAATGCTGACACCTGCGACGCAGGAACCCAAGATTACCTAAACTTGTGTTCATATCATGGGCTCCTCCCTGCACATACTTTGCCTACACACCAGAGTGGTTCCTGTCTTGATCATATGATGATTAAATTGAATTTATCTAATATTACTCTTGTTACTAACTCAACAATCACTGACCATCACGCTGTCCTACTAACCATAAATTTAACGCTGCCTAAGCATAATCGTTTCCATACAAAGTCCAAATTAAACATAAATAAACTCGAACATGATTTATGCAATATTGACTTTAGCCCAGTTTATGAAACTGCTGACGCTAATATATCATTATCGTATTTCATACAACAGGTGCAACAAGCAGTATTACATAACACAATTGTTTGCACAGTAAATAAAAAACTGGATAATATTAAACCATGGATTACACCTGGCCTCGTTCGATGTATTAGACATAGAGATAAGCTTCATCTAAGTTCTAGAAGATTCCCGAATAACCCAATACTTGAAAAGACCTATAAAAGATACCGCAATTTTTGTAATAATCTTCTAAAAAAATTGAAGACTGATTACGACAAAAGTGAGTTGAACAAAGCAGGTAACAATAGCAAGCTTCTCTGGAAACATATAAAAAATGTCACATATATTACTAAACAGCATGAATCGAATTCGAGCTTACTTTACACTAATACCTCACCAGTTTTATCGGTTAATAACGTAAATAACTATTTTGTAAACGTAGGGAAAAACTTAGCTCAACAGATTGCGAAACAATATTGTACCCAACCGGCTACAACCTGTAGTCTGAAATCTTTTGCTATGTTAGATACAGATGAAGACGAAATTTCCCGTATCATTTCAGGATTAAAGGACAATTGTGCGGTTGGATGGGATGGTATTAGTAATAAGACTCTTAAACTATTTAAATATATTTTAGTTACCCCACTTAAGGCATATTTTTCAACTTTGTCTTTCTACAGGGGTTTTTCCTAAATGCCTAAAAAAAGCAGTAGTGATTCCTATCTTTAAATCTGGAGACAAAGGTCTAGTTACAAATTATAGACCTATATCAATACTCACGTCTTTATCAAAAATACTAGAAAAAATCATAAACAATAGATTGATTAAATACTTAGAAAAATACCATCTCCTCTCTCCTGCACAATTTGGTTTCAGAGCCAAGTTATCCACCGCCGATGCAGTACATAGTCTGACAGATTATATAACGCAAGAACTTGGCAAAGGAAACCAGTCCTTGGGCATTTTTCTTGACTTAGCAAAGGCTTTTGACACAGTGTCAATTCCTAGGCTCGTTGACAAATTAGAGAATATGGGTATCAGAGGTACACCGCTAAAACTCCTTTCTGACTACTTAAACGATCGATTCCAGTGTGTTAAAATAGATAACATTACTAGCGATGATCAAAAAACTACTGGTTTTGGAGTCCCACAGGGCAGTATTCTGGGCCCTACCCTATTCCTGATTTACATTAACGACCTATGTAATCTAAATATTGAACATGGCAAGATTGTTTCGTACGCTGATGATACGGCGATAATTTTTACTGCTAAAGCAGCGAACTTTATGAGAATCTAGAATAACTGGCTTAAACATAATTTACTAACTTTAAATGCTGACAAGACAAAATATATTCACTTTTCTATGCGTAAGCCTCAATTTAATATAACTAACCCTCACCTCTACGCACATCATTGCGAAAACCGTTCAGTCGGCATGTGTAATTGCCCTAATATCTTTAAAACATGTAACATTAAATACCTAGGAGTTATTATTGATGACACTGTTTCCTTCAAACAACACATTGATTACATGATTAAAAGAATGCGGAAATTAATTTATGTATTCACAAAACCACGAACTATCGCAGATTCGAAATTGATTACACAAGTTTACTTGGCTTTAGGGCAATCAATAATTAGTTACTGCATCACTTCGTGGGGCGGAGCGCCAAAAACAAACATTCTTCCAATTGAAAGAGCTCAGAGAGCAATTTTGAAAGTAGCCAATTTCCATCCATTTTTCTTTCCCACGGAACTCTTATATAAATCCTGCAACGTGCTGACTGTTCGTAAACTTTTTATTTTGCACATAATACTAAAACAACACTCCATGCTTACCTACAATGCTGACATTACTAACAAGAGACGGTTCGATATAGTCTGTACCACAAAAACAACCTCAAAATATGTATTTGAAAATCGATTCTTTACGTTTCTAGGCCCATTCATGTACAATAGATTAAATAGAGAACTTAGTATTTATAAATTAAATTATTCTAGATGTAAGAACTTATTAAGTCAACATTTAAAAAACATTACATACGAGCAAACAGAAAACCTAATCGTAGTATGTAAATAAATGCCTTGACATTGAATCTAAGTTTCATTATTATGTAGTACTTTACTTTGAATTAAACAATATAAGCTTATCAATTTGTTAATTTAAATTTAATTAAAATATTTGTATTATTCTTAGCCTGAAACACAGGTTTAACCTAGTTCAGGCATATCATAAGTAATCTTTTCTATTTAATTGTAAGATATCTATTGTTAAAATGTACAGCACTTTTATTTAATAAACAAATTATTATTATTATTATTATTATATTGAAGGCGTCGGTATTGGTGGCGTCGGTATTAGTGGCGTCGGTATTTGTGACTTTGCTATTATTGCCGTCGGTATTGATGTCGACGCTATTGGTGGCGTCGGTATTGATGGCGTCGGTATTGTAGGCGTCGGTATAGCTTGCGTCGGTATTGAAGGAGTCGGTATTGGAGGCGTTGGTATTGGTGGCGTCGGTATAGATGTCGTCGCTATTGGTGGCGTCGGTATTGGAGGCATCGGTATTGGTGGTCTCGGCATTTGTGACTCCGGTATTGTAGGCGTCGGTATAGCTTGCGTCGGTATTGAAGGCGTCGGTATTGGTGGCGTCGGTATTGGTGGCGTCGGTATATATGTCGTCGCTATTGGTGGCGTCGGTATTGGTGGCGTCGGTATTGGTGGCGTCGGTATTGGTGGCGTCGGTATTGGTGGCGTCGGTATAGATTTCGTCGGTTTAGTAATCGTCAGCATAGATGGCGTCGGTATTAGTGGCGTCGGTATTTGTGGCGTTGCTGTTATTGGCGTCGGTATTTTTGTCGACGCTATTGGTGGCATCGTTATTTCCAGCGTCGGTTCTGTTGGCGTCGGTATTGATGGTGTCGGTATAGGTGGCGTCGGTATTGATGGCGTCGGTACAGGTGGCGTCGGTATTGGTGGCGTCGATTATTTTTGGCGTCAGTATAGATGGTATCGGTATTGTAGGCGTCGGTATAGATGGCGTTGGTATTATTGATGGCGTCGATATTATAGGCGTCGGAATTGATGGCGTCGGTATAGATGGTGGCACTATTTATGATGGCGTCGGTATTGGTGGTATCGGTATTTGTGGCGTTACTATTATTGGCGTCGGTATTTATGTCGACGCTATTGTTGGCGTCGGTATTTCCGACGTCGGTTCTGTTGGCGTCGGTATTGATGGCGTTGGTATAGGTGGCGTTGGTATTGGTGGCATCAGTATTGGTGGCGACGGTACAGGTGGCGTCGGTATTGGTCGCGTCAGTATAGATGGTATCGGTATTGTAGGCGTCGGTATAGATGGCGTTGGTATAGACGGCGTCGATATTTTTTGGCGTCGGTATAGATGTCGTCGCTATTGATAGCGTCGGTATTGGTGGCGTCGGTATTGGTGGCGTCGGTATTGTTGGCGTCGGTATTGGTGGCGTCGGTATTGGTGGCGTCGGTATTGGTGGCGGTGGTATTGATGGCGTCGTAATTTTTTGGCGTCAGTATAGATGTCATCGGTATTGGTGGCGTCGGTATTAGTAATCGTCAGCATAGATGGCGTCGGTATTAGTGGCGTCGGTATTTTTGTCGACGCTATTGGTGGCGTCGGTATTCCCAGCGTCGGTTCTGTTGGCGTCGGTATTGATGGCGTTGGTATAGGTGGCGTCGGTATTGGTGGCATCAGTATTGGTGGCGACGGTATAGATGGCGTCGGTACAGATGGCGTCGGTATTGGTGGCGTCAGTATAGATGGTATCGGTATTGGTGGCGTCGGTATTGGTGGCGTCGGTATTGGTGGCGTCGGTATTGATGGCGTCGTAATTTTTTGGCGTCAGTATAGATGTCATCGGTATTGGTGGCGTCGGTATTAGTGGCGTCGGTATAGATTTCGTCGGTTTAGTAATCGTCAGCATAGATGGCGTCGGTATTAGTGGCGTCGGTATTTGTGGCGTTGCTGTTATTGGCGTCGGTATTTTTGTCGACGCTATTGCTGGCGTCGTTATTTCCAGCGTCGGTTCTGTTGGCGTCGGTATTGATGGCGTCGGTATAGGTGGCGTCGGTATTGGTGGCATCAGTATTGGTGGCGACGGTATTGATGGCGTCGGTACAGGTGGCGTCGGTATTGGTGGCGTCGATTATTTTTGGCGTCAGTATAGATGGTATCGGTATTGTAGGCGCCGGTATAGATGGCGTTGGTATAGACGGCGTCGAAATTTTTTGGCGTTGGTATAGATGTCGTCGCTATTGATGGCGTCGGTATTGGTGGCGTCGGTATTGGTGGCGTCGGTATTGGTGGCGTCGGTATTGGTGGCGTCGGTATTGGTGGCGTCGGTATTGGTGGCGTCGGTATTGGTGGTGTCGGTATAGATGGCGTCGGTATTATTGATGGCGTCTGTTGAAGTGGACCTTCTTGGCAGTCGCTATTTGATTCATAGTGTTTTCTTCTTTAGAATGTGGCGTATATTTGAACTTGGAAAGCCTGCTGTTGTTTTTTCTCAGTCTGTCAACGTAATCGCCAATGGCTATACTTATGTATTTTATATATTGATTTTATTATTCAATATACTCATTGTGTACAATCTCTGCCTTTGATTGCATCCACAAAAAGGTTAACAAGGGTTATGGGCCCAGAGCGCCCAAAGGAGAGAAATTGTACTGAGATACAATGAGTGAACGAGAGCTGGCAACCATGTCTGCAGGAGGCGGAGGAAGCGTAAGTGGATTTTCTATTGATAAACTGAAGGGGCGAGAGAATTATCTCCTTTGGAAATTCAATGTCAGAAATTTACTTATCCATGACGACCTTTGGTGTTCTATTGTCGGGTATCCGGAGGATGATAAATCCAGTCCAGAGCTGAAACGACGTAAGGATGAAAGAGCGTTGGCTAAGATCTGTCTGTCAGTGGACGCTTCGTGCGTGTCCCACGTGATGACTGCGAAGACGAGTAAGGATGCCTGGCTGAGCCTGGAGAAGGCGTACGACGATAAGGGCATAGGCAGGAGATTAAAACTGTTGCGGATGCTGTGCTCGGTAAAGTTGGACGACTTCGGTGGTGATATGGACAAATACGTTGGCGAATGTTTGTCGTTGTCACAACAGTTGACGGCTGTAAATAAACCGATAGACGATGAGTTCCTGGCGGCGATTATTCTTCAGGGATTACCTCCTAAGTATGATCCAATGATCATGGCCTTGGAGAGTAGTGTGAGCGATCTGACCAGTGATTTCGTGAAGGCTAAACTACTTCAGAATACGAAGTGGTCTGACAATTGCAAAGGTGGAGACTGCCTGATTGCTGGAAAGTCAGAGAAAAAGTCTGGTAAGATACGAAAAGAGAAGAAGCCGAGGTGTTGGAACTGTGGAAAGTCTGGTCACGTAAAGAAGGAGTGTACCCAGAAAGGGGCAGCGATGGTCGCGACTCGGTTCTTGGCTGACACGTGGTACGTAGACTCGGGTGCGTCGAGTCACATGACGGGACGGCGAGACTGGATACACGATTTTTCTACAAGCAGTGTAGAGGTAAGCGTGGCGAGCGGACAGACTTTGAAATGCGTCGGTATCGGTAATGTGTGTTTAAAACTCGGAGATAATGTTTTGACTCTTAAAGAAGTGATGTATGTTCCGGGATTGAGTGTAAATTTACTTTCTGTAAATTGTTTAGCAGTTAAAGGGCTTAGAGTGGAGTTTATTGAGTCTACTTGTAAGATTTTTAGAAATAAATCTTGTATAGCTAGTGTTAGGTCTGTTGGCGGGGTATATAAACTGCATACTAACGCGGTAGCTTTAAGTAGTACTAATAAGGAGGTTTCAAAGGAGTCTTGGCACCATAGATTGGGTCATTTAAGTTATGACAGCTTGAAGTCATTATCACGCGTTATTGATTTTCAGAAAACAGACGTTGTAAATAATTGCGATGTTTGCATTCTTGGAAAACAAATTAGGTTTCCGTTCAAGAAATCTGGTCGTGATGTAGCGGCTAAGCGGTTGGATCTGGTGCACACGGACTTGTGTTCGATTCCTGTTGCGTCCCACTCAGGTAAGCGGTACATTTTAACTTTTCTAGATGATCACTCGCGGAAAGTATTCTTGTACTTCTTGAAAAATAAGAGCGAAGTTGCTAGCATCACCAAAGACTTTGTTAGGCTAGTCGAAAACCAATGTGAATCCAAGGTTAAAGCTATACGTAGTGATAACGGTTCAGAGTACGTAAATAAAGAGCTGAGTGCATTCTTCCGACAGAAGGGAATTATGCATCAGGTCACTGTTCCGTACTCGCCCCAAATGAATGGTGCGGCAGAGAGGTTGAACAGAACTCTCTTGGAACGGGTACGTTGTATGTTATATCACGCGGGTTTGGATCACAAGTTGTGGGCTGAGGCAGCTAACACTGCCGGGTACCTTATCAATCGTTCTCCGACTAGTAGATTAGGCGGGAAGACACCCGAGGAGGTTTGGTCGGGTAATAGGGTAAAGTATGACCACTTGCGGGTTTTCGGTTGCGAGGCCTATGTACATATTGATGATGTTAAGCGGAATAAGTTACAACCTAAGAGTAAGAGATATATTTTTGTCGGTTATGACGACAATGGGAGATCTTATAGGTTGTATGACTCTGAGACACATGGTATAAAAAGAAGCCGTGATGTCATATTTAATGAAAGTGTGTTCCCAGCGAAAGAGCTTGGAACTGGACACGAATCAGCCTCTATAGAGATCTTTCTTTCAGGGGAAGAAGCTGACGATTCCACCGGTAAGGGGAAGTCGAGCGTGCCTGAGAGAGAAGGGGCTGGTGATGCAGCTCGGGATCCTGTCACTGAAGAGCCGGTAGCAGTGAATATTGGGCCGGTTGTGTCTGCGAGCGGTGATGATGTCGGCGACGACACTTTGGTTTTTGAAGATAGCGTTGAGGAGGCGGTGAAACCTCCGGAACCGAGGTACAATCTTAGATCTAGACAATCTAAGGTATTGTACGCACATGATGTAATCCCAGCTGAGCCGCGCACTGTTAAGGAAGCTCTGGGTTCAGGGCAGAGCGACTTATGGCGGCAAGCTATGCAGGAAGAGATTGACTCTTTCAATCAGCATGAGGCTTGGGTGCTGGTGGATCGGCCTATGGGTAAAAATGTGGTTAGGAATAAATGGATCTTCAAAATTAAGTGTGACGCCGAGGGGAAGATAGCCCGGTATACGGCTAGATTAGTAGCCAAGGGTTTTACCCAAAAATATGGTGAAGATTATTTTGAGACGTTTTCACCGGTAATACGGTACAGTTCTATGCGACTGTTGTTGGCGATAGCTGTAGAGATGGACTTGAATGTAGACCATCTGGACGTACAGACGGCGTTCCTCAATGGTAATCTAGATGAGGAAATTTTGATGTTTCAACCGGAGGGGTTCATTTCACCTGCTGGAGAAAATAAAGTTTACAGATTGAAGAAGGCAGTCTACGGACTGAAACAAGCTTCGCGAGCTTGGTATCAGAGGGTGAAGGACGTGCTTCCGTCGACAGGTTTTATCCAATGTCAACTTGAACATTGTATTTTCTACAAACGAAATGGTAAGTTGGTTGTTTACATTGCTTTGTACGTCGACGATTTCATTGTGTGTTACAATGATGCGCGCATGGCTGAAGAGCTGAAAGAGAGTTTGCGTAAACCGTTCAAGATTAAAGACTTGGGTGCGGTGCGGTATGTTCTCGGGGTCGCGGTACAGCGTGACAGGATGAACAAAACTCTTATGCTTTGTCAGGCGCGGTATGTTGAGCGTTTACTCGACAGTTTCGGTATGTCGGAATGCAAACCAGTCCAGACTCACTTGGACCCAAACGTTAAGTTTACTGATACGAGTATGTTAGGCGAGGGTGCTGTTCAGTATAGGGAATTAATAGGTTCTCTTATGTATCTGAGTGTATTTACACGGCCGGACATTATGTATGCAGTTTCATACTTGAGCCAGTTTAATAGCTGTCATAATATGGAACACTGGAGGGCTGCGAAACGTGTGTTGAGGTATCTTAAGGGAACTCAAAACGTTAGCCTTGTGCTTAGTAGGTCGGGTCATAGTAAGGTTGAGGGGTTTGTGGACGCGGACTGGGGCGGTGACGTACGCGACCGAAAATCATTTTCGGGGTTTGTTTTCAAGTATGGGGGAAACACCATCTCCTGGGAATGCAGAAAACAAACATGTGTAAGTTTATCGAGTACTGAGGCTGAGTACGTTGCTCTTAGTGAGGCTGCTAAGGAAGCGCGTTGTCTTAGGGACTTGGTGACTGAATTGACAGGAACTTCTGGGTTAGTGGTCGATTTGTTCAATGACAATCAGTCTGCTCAGAAACTAAGTGTCAATCCAGTGTTTCATAGGAGGACTAAGCACATAGATATCAGGTACCACTATGTTAGGGAGGCTGTGAATAATAATGTTATTAAGTTGAATTATTTGTCTACTCAGGAAATGGTGGCTGATGTATTAACTAAGTCTTTGTGTGCTCCTAAACATAAGTTCTGTGTTGTGAATTTGGGGCTTAAGTTTATAAGCCAGTTGAGCCAGCGGTGATGTCTGAGTTCAAACAGCGATTGAGGGGAAGTGTTGAAGTGGACCTTCTTGGCAGTCGCTATTTGATTCATAGTGTTTTCTTCTTTAGAATGTGGCGTATATTTGAACTTGGAAAGCCTGCTGTTGTTTTTTCTCAGTCTGTCAACGTGATCGCCAATGGCTATACTTATGTATTTTATATATTGATTTTATTATTCAATATACTCATTGTGTACAATCTCTGCCTTTGATTGCATCCACAAAAAGGTTAACAGCGTCAATATTATTGGCGACGGAATTGATGGCGTTGGGATAGATGACATCGGTTTTATTGATGGCGTCGACACTATTGGCGTCGGTATAGATGGCGTCGGTATTAATAGCGTCGGTATTTGGAGGCGTCGGTATTGGCGGCTTCGGTATTGGTGGCGTCGGTTTAGATGGCGTCGGTATTATTGATGGTGTCGATATTATTGGCGTCGGAATTGACGGCGTCGGTATAGATGGCGTCGGTATTATTGATGGCGTCCATATTATTAGCGTCGGAATTGATGGCGTCGGTATTGATGGCGTCGGTATTATTGATGGCGTAGATATTATTGGCGTCGAAATTGATGGCGTCGGTGTTGGTGGCGTTGGTATTATTGATGGCGTCGATATTATTGGCGTCGAAATTGATGGCGTCGGTATTGGTGGCGTTGGTATTATTGATGGCGTCGATATTATTGGCGTCGGTATTGGTGGCGTCGGTATATATGGCGTGGTATTATTGATGGCGTCGATATTATTGGCATCGGTTTTGTAATCGCTGGTATAAATGGCGTCGGTATAGATGTCACCGCTATTGGTTGCGTCGGTCTTTCCGTCGTCAGTTCTGTTGGTGTTGGTATTGGTGGCGTCGGTATTGTTGGCGTCGGTATTATTGATGGCGTCGATATTATTGGCGTCGGAATTGATGGCTTTGGTATAGATGGCATTGGTTTTATTGATGGCGTCGATACTATTGGCGTTGGTTTAGATGACGTCGGTATTTGGTGGCGTCGGTATTGGTGGCGTCGGTATAGATTTCATCGGTATAGATTTTGTTGATTGGTTGCGTAGGTATTGGTGGCATTGGTATTAGCCGCGTCGGTATTTGTGGCGTCGATATTGTTTCCGTCGGTCTTAATGGCGCCGGTATTGGGGGCGTCGGTATAGATGGCGTTTGTATTATTGATGAAACTTCTGAAGCTTTATTGCATTATTATATTTTGTTGGGAAATATTAGATCTTCTCGGATCTTATAGGTTGCAAGAAGTTAAATGTAAAGAAATACTCCGATATATGGAGCTATTAAACGATTTTATTATTAAATGATACAGCAGATGATCTGTCAAAGGCGCGAACAGTCGTAAAATGTCAGATATGTTATTTTTCTTGTTTTTCTTTTCTAATGCAAACTGATAAGGGGAGATTTAAAATGTTAATATACCTAGTCGTGACGTTTTTTAATTTTTTTAATTGTCTGTGTAACTGTTTTGAAATATTTGCCCGTAAAAACCTTCTACAAAGTATTATAAAACGTTTAAAAAAAAGATCAATGAATTAAGTGAAGCCGTTTTTAAGGTATGCCGTGACCAAAGGAAATAGGGATTATTTTTTATATATATATAGAAGGTAGATATTTGAGGGCTACACTTGAGCGCCAAATCGTCTCATGTAAGCAAAACTGCGATCAATTATACAGCGCGCTTACTTAGTAGAAACCAATTCTCTCATGTTTTAAAGTAACTCAGATTTTATCTATCAAGAAAGGGCCACTTATTCCTCAATAAACTTTCTTCAATAAAGGCAAAAAGATCACTGCACCACCAAGAATAGTTCCCACGACAGATAAAATAGTTCCATCACGATGATTGAAGAGATCTCTCTGAAACACTCGATTGTATTCGAAGAGGGAAACGGACGTTGATTTGGAGACATCGGCTCAGACAGATTAGTTTTTAATAATGCCTTTGAAAGAGTACGTTGCTCTCATTAGGGACTTACGACTGTAACTGGGAAAATGTTTCTGAACGATATAATATTTTATTTGTATTTCTTGTTACCTTTTTTGGTTAGACAGTCCGTCGTAGTTTTACTAAATATACCGGCGAGGACTACTTAACACACCGTCCTGATGAATTATATTTTTTTTTTGGATATCTTTACGCATATCAGGTCCGAATGGTATAGATAGAGGTGTGTTCACCCACAATTCGCCAGTATGATTTTGGTCCCATGTAATTGGCTCGAACAATCGGGCAAGAATCAAAACTCCGAGTTACTGTCAATTTTTTTTATGGTGATAAGGGGGCAAACGAGCAGGCGGCTCACCTGATGGTAAGTGATGACCACCGCCCATGGACATTTGCAACACCAGAGGCTTGCAAATGTATTGTCAAACCCATTAGAAACCGATCAGGTTTCTTAAAAAAGGGAGTTACTGAACTGGCAGCAAACGGAATTCCCATGCTGTCAGAATAGTCACTCCCCCAATGAACTCTGGTAACCTTACTTACTCACAGAAATACTCACTGCGGTCTTCTGTAAGGCGGAGGTACTTTCCCAGTCGGGCAGCTCAATTTGAGCGAGAAATCTCGCTATGCCCTTCCTCCTACAATTTCATAGAAAATTTCAACAATTCTTTGTTCAACCTAGGAATCGAACCCAAGACCTGTTGCATCTAGAACCACTAGACCAACAAGGCAGTTATTATAAATAACTGTGTCTAGTTTTCACGTTATAGTGGTTGGCGATGATGAACCGTCATTATGAATTATTCTATTAAGTAAATATGAAGTAGATCAGAATAACATAGCTAGGATCCATGAAATGCATTAACGTGATATCCTCGGCAAATAAAACTACGGAGCCTACTGCACCGGCAGCGACCTCGCGCCACTGACCCAAAAACAACAGTTCATGATCGCACACACCATTTGAATAATACTTTTTATACGACAAATTTAGTTTTTTTTTCTTTT
This sequence comes from Craniophora ligustri, assembly GCA_905163465.1. NCBI lineage: Eukaryota > Metazoa > Arthropoda > Insecta > Lepidoptera > Noctuidae > Craniophora > Craniophora ligustri. The sequence goes on from LR990965.1 coordinate 14,768,001, forward strand.
CATGTACAGGTTAAAACAATAAAAAAGCAATTTAGATTAATGTTAATCTTTTTACCAGATTTTTTTTATAGTAATTGTAGAAGTTCGGTGTGAACGTGACCTACTTGTTCTTATATTTTTTTAATTTGTTTTCATTTTAATAAGTAGTTCAATATCTGGGTCAAAATGTCTATCAAAGGTTTAAGATAACGACCATATATTAAGAGGGTATCTTAAACCGCTAGGAGGAAAATAAAAATCCAATAACAAAATATGAAAAAATGCACTCCGTAGATTGGATTTTTATGAAATTCAAATTTCCGCCTTTTAAATCTTAAGTACCTACTTAGTTCATAATTCTAAGATAAGATTATGAACATAGTAATTATTTTAACTATGAAAAATTATCTAGAGCTTTTTAGTTTATGCATTCATTGAAATGTTAGCAAAATTCCTCTATCCAATAACTCTTAGCAAAAACTTTAGTAATATGCTTTTGGTATTCGCAGGGTAACATGCTAGGTCCAACGCATCATTTATCCATCATTCTAGTTTCCTCTAATTTCCAAATCACCCCAGTTTGTCTCCTAAACAAGACAATACTATAAATTACACTGCATTTCACCAATAAATCTGGTGCAATAATTAATTGTCCCGTGGTGACCCAATAGCAGAGGTCAAGGTACAACGCTCAATGTACGAGCGATAATAATGTAGACATTGCAGTTAGGTTGTGGCTTTATAGTCTAGATACTTGTTTTTAAAACATTAGATTGTTATTAAATTTTCTTTAAGATGAACTTCGCCGTGACAAAAACGAATACTAAAGAAATAATTGATATCCATTTCAACGCAGTCGTTCGGAATTTATGCGATTCCTTTTTAGTTGTTAAAATATAAATGTTTTTACAAAGTATTGTTATGATGTTGATATTAATCATCGCTCCATTAAATGGTAAATAATACATTATAACAAAAATCCTTTTTTGAGGATTTGCGTGAAAACTCTGCCAACTAATACCACCTTGTTAGTCACAAATATGAGGGACCAGAAGAAGAGATAACAAATTTCTAAAAAAAACTTGTAGAAGTTGTACCTGGTGTACATCTAGACATCCTTTTAGTAGATACATAACATAGCGTACAATATTCAAGTAAAATAATTTTATTTGTTATTATTGCGCATATTTCCGAAAGAAGTTTAATTGATATTAGTGGTAGCATTATTGTATATATCAAGAATTGAAAAACTGTATTCTAACTCCAATACTGTCGTATGATTTAGTGAAGTTAGCTCTAAACCAATAAAAATCTACAAATCGTTTTACAGTTATCCAATAAATTGTGTGCAGCGATTGAAATCCTGTGGCGGGTTTGCCCCAGTACTGTAGGTCAAGGTACCGTCGGCTTTATTACTTCCTTTAGGCCTTGCATTTCGTTCTGTCATCCCTTTTATTTATTTACAATATTGGATTTATCCGACTTATTGGTGTAGGGGTTCAATTTGTTGATCGACAGATGTTTGGTGTAGGTTAAATTCTTAGCAATTTTTTACAGTAAAAATGTGTGCACTATTCAGGTACTTGTTTCTAGTCAAAAATACAAATGTAACTTATTGGGTTTTGTATGAAATCCAGTTTATATAGTAAACGGCTTGTCATGTCGGTAACCGCCGAGTATATTTCGAAGTAATAGTTATTATATTAAGCTGATGGAAAAGAGTCAAGAGTTTAACCAGCCTTTGTGTTTGGCCTTCGTAGACTATGAGAAGGCTTTCGACAGTGTCGAACACTGGGCTGTATTTGACTCTTTACATCGCTGCGCTATCGATGCTCGCTACGTGGATATACTCCGGGAGCTCTATAATTCGGCAACGATGCAGGTTAAGCTGCACACATATACCAAACCTATATCGATCAATAGGGGGGTGAGACAAGGTCTTAGATGACATCATAAAAACACTTGTTTGGAACTCACGAGGTTTAAATATCAATGGCGTCTTTCTTTCTCACCTCAGGTTTGCAGATGACCTTGTGTTGTTCGCCGATAGTCCTGATAATCTCCAAACTATGTTGAAAGATCTTTTTGATGCTTCACTGAGTATAGGCCTTAAGATGAATATGACCAAAACTAAAGTTATGATGAACATCTCTTGTGTCTCGAATCCTAACGTTATGCTTGGACGCGAGAAACTAGAGGTGGTCAAAGAGTATGTATATCTTGGTCATATTCTTTGTTTTGGTAAGGAGCATCAGAGTAAGGAGATATCTAGGAGAATACAGCTTGGCTGGGCGGCATTCAAAAAGTTGGAAGATGTTTTAAAGTCTCGCCAGATTCCTCAATGCCTAAAAACTCGCGTTTTCAACCAATGTGTCCTACCTACCATGACTTATGGTGCTGAGACATAGACGCTAACACATGAGGCTGTGTATAAAATCAGAGTTGCACAGAGAGCCATGGAGCGAGCCATGCTCGGCATCAAACTACAAGACCGGGTTCCCAATAAGGAAATCAGACGAAGGACAAAGGTCTGAGACGTCGGTATATTCATTATGGGGCTTAAATGGAGTTGGGCGGGACACATGGCGAGGAGAAGAGACGACAGGTGGAGCAAAACGCTCACTGAGTGGTGGCCAAGAGGCCATAAACGTAGTGTTGGACGTCCGGCGGCAAGATGGGTCGACGACATCGCTCAGTTTGCGGGTCGAATCTGAACGAGATTGGCACAGGACCGAAGCGAATGGCATGCATTGAAAGAGGCCTATACCCAGCAGTGGGATCAGAAAGGCTGTGGATGAATGATGATGAAGTTATTATATTTGTTAATACAATATAGGAGTATAAGACTATTGAGGACAGCTAAGTTACATCTCTTGAGTTTAAATCTAAAGCGCAAACTCATTCGTTTTTGTAATCACTCGCATCTTATACATTATGAGAAGGAAAAATTGCGAGACGACCTTCACAGACCTAAGACATTTTCTCAGTGGTCCTTTGATCACCAACTTCCACTAGACTAGCGTAGTTGAATATAAGCCTAACACATCTCATTTTGAGAGAAGACCCTTGCCCACCAGTGGGATAGTAAATAGGAGGTTCCAAGTATAAATACTACTAAATGTCGAGACCCTCGTGTATACCGAGCAGCTGTCCAATAAATTCAGTGCAACATTAATTATTCCGTCCGGTGTTGACCTAATAGGGGGGGTCAAGGTGCATTCGTTTACCTTTTTATTATACTGTATATATTTTCTCTAATATCAATCTGTACTTGATACATAACACAGTATACCATCACGTTTTACGATCCCATCAGGAGTCCTATTACAATCCCATATTTAGGAAAAGACATAAAAATACACAATACATAGATAGCCATTGCCCCCAAAGCATTGGCCAAAATTAAAAAATTCATGGAAAAATCCCAATAGCATTACCTCTGAACTAAGAATTTGAACTCAGACCCTCGGCTGCTTAGCAGTTGTGCTTGCAACCTCTAGAACGATGAGGCAGTTAATACTAAATACATCATTATAATTTTCTTGTTCACAACGGGAATATTTTCTTTTGCAGGGTTTGGAAATGACCTATGTTTTTTTAACTATCTTAATTACCTTAAGTGTTGAAGAATTTCCTTATGTAAACAAACCTGTAGGCCCTACGCATCTTAAGTTTTGATCTCCATCCCGTAACAATAATTTGTAAGCCATATTTGTTCCGTGCGGGCATTGAATCACCGAGCTGGCTCGCTTAATTCAACTATCCGACAATCTTGTTGGTAATAATCGAAGACAAGCCTAACGATATATAAACCTGTGGTGAAAGTTCTAGAACAGACAATAGAAAATCCCGATAAATTGTTTCGCAGTAAGCTACCCGTGGAATGCAACAGGGACTTGCATCTAGGTGGCGGCCTTGAACTGACGATTTTAGGTCAGGTCGGCCACGGCCACGCCCGGCACCCGCCGTTTGCATATAGCGTAGGCAGTCTGTGTTTCTATCGAGTGTTAGGTAAAAGATGTGTAAATTAATTTCAAATATTGTATTAAAATATAATTATTATAGAATACTTTCAACTAGGGGTTGCGTATGCGAATCCTGAGCACGACGGTTATGGGTTTCGATTCCCAGGTATAGCAAAGTGTTAATGGGTTGTCTTATGAAATTCTCAGTAGCAATACGAAGTTTGGATAAATGGCTATACGCTCGCCTGCTATTACATTGGATCTAAAACATACCGGCAAAACGTGGCTGGCAAAAGTAAAAACATCAATTCTCTCAAGTTGGTCCAATCTACACACGGGGCGTAATATTTTATTAAAATCAATTTATTAGTTGACCGTGGACAAACAACGAGACACGATATTATTAAATGTAAAGATTGAGTAAAACGATTAATGTAATTAATTATGTTATATTAGAAACACAAAATACAAGAGCAAATTTAATTCCAAAAGATTAGAAGTCTCGAAGGACCAGTTTCTTGCAAAACTACAAACAAAACTACAAATAACAGACAACCATATTTTTTTAACGAAATACTGGAAAAAATACAACATTACGACACATATAAAAACGTAAACACAAAAAAGCCCCAAAAATAAACATGCCTTTCAAAAAGTAGAACTTGTCGGTACATTGACTTTCGTACGTGTCATCGAAAAACTTTTATTTGGTTTGGAGACATCGGGACGTGGACTTAGCATCAACGGGACTCGACACCGAAGTATTTGTGTAACTTGAGTTATGTCGTTTGACGTCACGCTATTGATTCTGCCTGTTAATGTATCTTAAATGTATTGGATTTGACAGTGGGATATTAGTGTGCTAGAAAACAACAATTTTAGTTTCAAAAATTATTGTTACAATTTTCTTCTTCATCATCAACGATATTCCTTTTGTGGTCGCACGTGGGACACTTAACAATCCATGGCCATTTTTCTCGAACTTTTACCTTTATATTTCTGGTGTATTCATGAACAGGACCGTTTATAACTGTCTTTATTTGATCGGTCCAACACATGAGTAGCCTTAAATGATGGCATAAAAGAGCAAGAGCTGCCACAAAAAAATACTACTAAAACTTCACAGATAATTCATGCTTGTACGATAGAAAATTAGTATTTTTCTTATGAAACTATTTTCAAAAGATAAATTTACAGACCAAAAATATAAAATCAGATATTAGATCCAAGTTTATCGTCAGCAAATTTTACTTCGCAATAGTACGCAGCCCCAGCGAGTTATTAAGGTCGGATCGGTTTTAATATCTTACGGCTGTCAATTCCTTAGGGAATCGTGCATGCGACATTACCTTGAACCGTTTGAAGGACTCTCGTCCATTATTGGCTAAGATAAAACATTTCAAAAGTTAACTTATAACTTTTCTTTAAAAAGCGAATCATAATTCATAACAATAGCTATGATATTAAGCGTTTAAAGTTATTGATAGAGTTGAATTAGTATTATAGTTTATCACTACCTCAGCCCCCATTTTTTGTTCTTCAAAAAGTCACAATACACTTAATCTTTATCTACTATATACATCCATTACATTACACGGGAATTAACGCGAATTTACCTTTTAAACGCTTGACGTTTCGACCACTGGTTCGGTTGCACTGATCGTGGTCACAAGCAGACACAGTCTGCTTGTGACCACGATCAGTGCAACCGTTTAATTTTAGTATTAGTTTAATAATGTATTATAATGCAATGCGAAAGTTTAAAAGTTGTTATATACATCCACACCTAAAACCTTTATGTTACAATTTGTTTTTAATAACAAGCGCCATTTTAAAAATACTTCTTAACCTGTTCAATAATACATACAGTTGCTAAAAAGTTCTAAATTTATTGAAATATGACCTTAAAGAGTTTAAGCCACAAAGTCTGAAATGTGACCGTACCCTTGAAATCAGTACTCGCACAGGCACCATGTGGTTTGTGTGTGAAATCGGGCAGTAAATACAGTATCGATTGCGAATGTCAACAACGTCGGGAGCAGCGCAGTTGCAGTTACCTTGAACTATTTCGGCCTGCACTGAAACTAGGTTGTTGGGGGAGGGGGTTGTAGGGATGCATACAAGGGCAGGGCTGTCAGGATTTTTTTTGCGCCATATATCTTGGAGTGGACAGAATCGGGAACTTATTTATTTGGTCAGAAAAGGTACTATAATACTTTACCGTAGGTGCTATAAAATAGTATATGTACGTATAAAAAACTATACTATAATCATGTATATGGTAGGTAATATAAGGATTCTTTTTCAAATATTTTGTTTATTGTATTTTATGCCTATATATTTTAAGTCATAATATTTGTCAAAAGTAATTTATGCTCTTAATATTAATATACTGTCGTGGCAAAAAAAAATGTTACTTTAAGAGTTCACGGAACTATAATATATGTAATTATAAGAACAAAATAAATATCTCATAGACGGAAACCATATTCCCTAAAACAGAAACCGAGGAAGTCATATCCATTTCATCAGCTTTCAAACGCTATAGGAAGTCGTTTGAAGCCAACAAACACACAGAACCCGGTAGAATCAACAATTTATTATCCGCCCCAAAAGACCAATGATATATAATCGTAAAAGATTTACTTATTTTCGTAGTGTTTTTGCATCGATACAACACTCATAATTTCTCGTTTTACTGGCTGTTACGAGGAACCCGCGTACATGTTGTAATAAATAGCGTTTTAGGCAATAGCTGTTATTTATATAATATATCCTGCGATATTTGTTTTGTTGATATTTTTGTTAGAATTGGAAGCAACAGCCGTGAAGTTAATGCTGAGAAAGAAAATGTCATGATACATATTTTCTTTTCCTAATGTTATAATAATATTGTTAACAAACATTTATAATATCTAATGTAGTTTTCTTCTACTACTGCAGCACATTCCTATATAAGATATTATTGTTATATAGGAATGTGCTGCAGTAGGCATGTGCCTACAGCAGCACATTCCTATATAAAATAAAATAAACAATAAATAATGAAGTCAGCATGCCGTGGCTACGCTGACTTCATTCAAATTCAAATTCAAATTCTTTATTTGCATGAAACATGGTATAAAAAGTTGTTACAAATAAGTTTATTTATTTATTCAAAATTAGCATAACATTTTTATTTTTATTTTTTATTATTATTTGTTATTATATCAAATATGGGAATATCTTCCTGAATTAAATGGATTTTATTTTATTTTAATTTTATTTTATTTATTTATATCCCAAATGCGACTGTATTATTGACTGCAGTATTTAACACAAAACTATAGGTATCAAACCTTCGCAACCCATAATTGGGAAATACTGTTATCATCATATCAACCGTTAGACGTTCACTGCTGGACATAGGTCATAATATTAAATCAAATCAAATCATTTATTTCAATTAGACCAATACAGGTGCTTTTGAATTGTCTTATTTAATTGAATTTAGTTGCACGGTTCCAAAAGGTAGGTCTTATGGAGAAGAACCGGCAGGAAACTCCATAGATACTATAATTAAATACAAAATTGTTGGTTTTGTTTTACAAAGATTTATGTAGAAAGAAAGAAAGAAAAAAATATTTATTCGTGACTCGCACAGGTGAACACAATTAATTAAGTACACATAAAAATAAAAATATAAAATAAATAAAAAGTTAAAAGCCTGTACGAGACCAAAAAGGCCCCTATCTCAGCATAATGCTACGACATTGAATGTCGCAGCGCTGGTCTTCCGATAGGGCCCACAGAGATGCCACGGGCGGCCACGGGAGTATAAATATGCTATTTATATATAATAGATACATATAAAAACCAAAAAATAATAAGGCATACACATAATAAATTATAATAATAAATAAAGTATAATAATGATTGTGTGGGAAGGCGTTTTTATTAATATAATGCGTCGATCGGACAGGGCCAAGCGTTATCACATTGCTTGTCTATGCTACGGTTAATAAAGCCATAGCATAATCTGTGACAAACAATGGAACGCAGGCGCCGCCCGCACCGCCGCTCTAATGTTGATTGTATTTGTAAATCAATTGTTAAATGTAAATTGTCTTGTCTAATGAAAGTGATAAATATTTATAATACTATCTAATTATGTGTGTGTTGTATAAAATATGTGTATATCTGGATCAGTACAATTAAAGTAAGAGAGAGTGCTAATATAAATAATACAATTAAGAAGAAATAAACAATAAGTGCTGTGACATTTATCTTTGTGCTAATGTTGTTTGAAAATGAAAACTTACTTATCTAAGACTATGCTGCAAATACTCGGTGCCACAAGCGACTGGGGCCACCTTTGCCAGCTGCGTGCAGACCAAGGTAATTTTTATAGGAAATCGTTCTTTTGTTGGCGTAATAAATGTTTTTTATAGTTGATACTAAAAGCACTAACTGTCCTTATAGCACGAAAAGGAGGTGGCAAGTCGTTCCAGCAGCGAGTGGCAGCGAATTTAAAACTACCACGGAAAGCAGCAGTTCTATGCGTTGGTGTCAACATGAGGTAGGCTGATGCTCTGGTTTTAACTTTATTTATTTCACGCGACCAAGAAAGTTTTTTATACAGGTAATCTGGTTTTTTTGTGAGAATTATGCCGAATAGTAGGGTAGCCAGATGGAGTTTCCTCCGTGCTGACATTCTCATCAGATTACCCTTGTTTAGAAAAGGAGTTATGTGGGATCTGGGGGGAATGTTATAACAGAATCTAGCACACGCATTCTGTACTCGCTGGATCATTTTCTCGCTTCTACCGAGAATGCACGTCCCATACACAGTGTCAGCATAGTTCAGCTTGGATAAAACAAGTGACTCACATAGCATGACACGCATATCCACACTTATGTAGGGACGGACACGATATAGAAGTTTGAGTCGGTAGAAGCAGTTGCGCACAGCTTCCAGGATGTGTGCTTCAAAATGCAGTTGACTGTCAAAAACCACCCCCAGATTACGAGCCTCTTGGACTTGTTCCAAACTACAACTATCAATTTTTAAATCTAAATTATAATTAGACATCCTCCTAATGAAATTTCTGGATCCTAACACAATGTACTTGGACTTGCTGGGGTTAAGAACCAGGGAGTTTCGTCTAGACCAAGCAGAGACCATATCCAAGTCCTCATTTATTCTGTTTACAGTGTCGACAGCATCCTGGGATTGAAACGGGAGGTAAATTTGGAGGTCATCGGCATAAAGGTGGAATTTAGTGTTTACAAGACAGTTAGTGATGTCAGCACTGTACAGAACAAAAAGAAGCGGGCCGAGGATGGATCCCTGAGGCACACCCCTGTTCACGCACCTAGGGCTGGAAGATAAAGTACCACCATCAATATCACTTGTCAGCTGTACAAACTGCGAACGGTTAATAAGGTAACTTTGAAACCATTGAGTTGTTTGTGTGTCACACCCGTAATAAGATAGCTTTGAAAGAAGTAAAGTGGTATTTATACTGTCGAAGGCACGCGAAAAGTCCAGCAGAACAAGCAGAGTTCCCAAGCCCTGATCTCTGGCTTCAAGAGAATTACCAACCACATCAAGTAGTGCTGTCGCTGTACTGTGTCCCTTGCGAAAACCCGATTGAAATACCGGCAAGACACTGTTCTGCTCTAGATATGCCCTAAATTGTTCAGACACAACCTTTTCCAGTATTTTGGATAGACAGGGCAGAAGGCTAATAGGGCGAAGATCTTTTATGCTTGTAGGATTAAGTACTTTTGGGATGGGTCTAACTATTGCCCTTTTCCACAGATCCGGGAAGACAGAGGTAGCAATGGATTGGTTAATGATGGCTGTAATAGCTGCAAGTGTACGCGGAAGTGTCATCATAATCATCTCAAGAGAGATGTGATCTGAACCTTGAGCATTCGACTTCAAACCTCGTAACAGCCTCATCACCACGTCTTCAGAAACAGTTTCTAACTTAAAATGACTATTATTAAAACTATTTTGCTCAAAGTATGTCAAGTCTGCCGTTGTTACATTACTACTACCAGGTACATCCAAAAAGTGTTTGTTAATTAATTCCGGGTCATTACAAAAATGAGGTAATCTGTGCTCTGATTTATTTGAGATGTTTATAGTTGATTTTAAATGCTTCCATAATTTCTTAGGCTGTTTAATGTTATTATTAATGTATGTTTTGAAATATGCACATTTCTCACTCTCTATTGCAGCTCTGACAATGTATTTTAATTCTTTATAAGACTTTATATGACACTCAGATCCAGAAATTTTGGACTTATTATGACACTTGTCACGCAACTTCACCATCTCCTTGACAGTGTCGGTTATCCAAGGGCAAGACTGTTCTTTTATTAAAACTTTTTTAAGAGGTGCGTGTAAGTCAAATAGTTTGAGAATATATTGATTAAATGTCATTACCATTGTGTTCACATTTTCTAGACTTTCAATATATTCCCAATCCATACTATTTAAGTCATGATAAAAGTATTCTGGTAAGATGTCTTTAAGTGGCCTGTACGTAATCCATTTAGGTGTCGGTTTCTCTAATTTAAATTTTAATTCAACCGAAACAATGGCGTGATTGCCGAGCTCGGGTGTGTGAGATACTGATACCCCACACACCCGGGCATCGGTGCACACTACATCAATTAGGGTTTGACTATGATCCGTATAATGAGTTGGCTCAGTAACAATTTGATTTAGCTTGCAGTATAGTAAAAAGTTTTTCAGTAATTTGGTTTTATTGTCGGTGGGGTTTAGGACGTTAATATTGAAATCGCCAAGCAAGAGAACTTTATCCGCGTTAGCAAAGGAGGAAAGAGAATCGGTAACCGCGTCCAGAAAAACATTGACGTCGAGCCACGGCGGCCTGTACGCAGTACCGATAATTAACGATTGCGAGTTAATGGTCAACCTGAGCCACATCTGCTCGACCTGCGGCGCGGGCGGGTGCGGCGCGGCGCGCACGCGGACTCCGCGGCGCACGTAGAAGCCGACGCCGCCCCCGCGGCCTCCGCGCACGGCGGCGGGGCGCGGCACGTGTCGCAGCCGGTAGCCCGGTACCTTTGGCGCGCGGCCCTCCTCCCCCTGCCTGAGCCAGGTCTCATTTATCGCCATGATGTCTACAGATAGATTGTTCATTGCCACGATAAATTCGTCTTGACGTGAGCCTAGCGACCCCGCATTGAACAGTCCGACTTTGAGATTTTTGGTTTTATTCATTTTTTAAAGTGTAAATGATGTAAAAGTATAATAATTTGTATAAATAGTTCACATCATAAAATAAAGAATAGTATATAATGTATATAGCTTTAGATAAACAATATAAGTAATATAATAATATAGCGTAGTTTATAAGTAGGATAATGTAAATATTGTAGATGTATAATTGACCCATAGGAATGTAAGTGTTAATAATAAAGAATAATATTTGTATAATAACTACTCGGGTAGCCTGGCCATAGAAGGGTAACGCGTTATACTGAGACAGGACGATTTCCGGCCTCGCACAAATATCACTTATAAATAAAACAATACAAAAAATATAGAAAAAAATTATGTGAAATGTAGGATTGCCTGAACAGTAATGCATACAAGGGGCAAGGTTACACATCATTATTAAGCAATACTTCCTGGCCAAAAACACGGACAAAGTCTCCCTCCGAACGGATGCAATGGGTCGCCTTGCCGTCACCCTGTTTGGCAAGAATACGCCCGAACTTCGTCCACGTGTACCTCCATCCAAGACGGCTCCCGGCTTCACGTACCCGGTAAAACAGGTACTTATTTACTTTCGTGAGCCTCTCGTTGAGGAAGAAGCGTCGCGGAGGCCCGGGCAGCCCGAGGTCCGCCGTGGTGGCGCCGCGGCGCACACGCGCGCCCTGCAGCAGATCGTCGCGCAGCGCGCGGCGCGTCAGCCGCACCACGATGCGCCGCGCGCGCCCGCCCGCCGCCGCTCCCCCCGCCGGACTCGCCCCGCCGCTCCCCGCACCTCCCGTCACCCGCGCCTCGCGGTCGGCTCGCAGGCCCACTCGCTGCGCAAACACTATGTCGCGTTCCTCAAGAGCCACTCCGAGTTTCGCCGCCACCAATCCCACAGTGTGCAGTACGTTCTCCCCAGGTACCTCCAGGATGTTCGCTATTTCTAGATCGGAGCTGAGCAATTCCTGGTCGCGGTCATTCAGGTCCAGCTGCAATTGGGTGACCAGATGCTCCAACTGGTTTACCTTTTCGTCAGACTGGGTAGCACCCTGCTTACTCTCTAACGCCCCGATTCTGGATTCCAGAGCGTCCACCCTCTCATTACAGGCTCCCAGCGATGAGTGCAGGACGGCCATCTCACGACGAAATTCCCTCATTTCGTCCCTGACCTCCCGCAACTCGGACCTGAACAGCCTAATTTCCTCGCGAAGGGTCAGCTGCGCTTCAGGCGAAGGTTCCCCATCAGTGCTCTGTTCACTCGCAGCCCGAGACGCTATCTTCTTGACTACCACAGGGGGCACGGTTACTGTGCTCTGAGAAGGAGTCAGTGCTACAGATGGTCTGCTCACTGCGCCCCGGACAGATCCCACCGCAGCGGTGACCGCTGCTGCCGTGATTTGAGGGGGACCACTAGCCAAATCCTTGACAGGTGTTGCGCTATTATCTCCCCTAGGCAACTTCTTTTTGCAATCAGGGCACAACCAGTCGTTGCATATCTGCGTGTTATCAGATAACATCAAACAAGCTAGGTGGTATCTGTTATTGCAGGCATAATTGCTGCAAGTGGCGCCACCTTTTGCAGCCAAGAATTTACCGCAGGCTGCACACTTAACCATCTTAAAGTTAGGCCGTTGAGATTCGGTAAGTTAATAATAGATGGCGTAACCACTTTGACCTCTCCTTGTCGGTAGATGGCGACTGTTTCGCAAATAGTCTATTGAGCCTACTTGACGGATCTACTAAAGTTCATTGACACCGGTAACTTATTTCGCTTTTTGGGGGTACTAGTGGTACTTAAAATTGTAAGTAGCCCTAAATGTCAAATAATAAACTATATTATGCAAACTATTTTTTTAAAAATACACTATATTTCACTGTGTTTTATTTTGCAAACACTCACGCACACTAGTCCAACCACATAAACTTCATTTAAACCGAATTTGCGCGAGTTTATTAAATGGTTCAACAGTATTTTAGTAATGACACGAACAGCTGTTACGTTCCGTTGTCCGTCCGTGACGTCACTGAATGTATATAATGTAATATCAATATGAGACTGGTGCAGTTCGATGCAATACTAATATGTTCATGGTTAACTATCAGAGTTCAGGGTTTTCTGGCTACCACCAACGATTAGTATCATAAGTATCACGACATCATCATTATTGTCATAAGTTAAAAAGGATTGTAAAGGTTCCTCCTCTCTCCTACTTTTGCCGGGCCCGCTAAAGCCCACACATGTCATGTTTCCTATATATTGTAACATCTATTTAACTTATGGAGTGCCATAAATGTATTGAGTATTGACATTATTAGACGACCTAATTAGCGGTATTAAAAGGCTGCCTTCTGTGTCAAGAGACCTAGGTTTGAATACCGGCGGGGGCAAATATTTGTGTAATTATATTTGAGTCATGGATATTTCTATTTATAACATAATTATACGTATTTTACAAAAGAATATACATACATATGTATATAGCGTATCAACCATCTAGTATCCGTAACGCAAGCCTCTTTGCTTAGATCCGATAGTCCGATAGTCCTATTTAGAGTAATATAATATTCGTATGCAACTTTTATTACAAATAAAGTTTACAAGGTAATAGAAATAATACAAATAAGCAAAAACAATATTATTTTAGATGACATTACAAGAGTTTTAGACGACTTAAGACAGTCTAAAGCAAAAGAAAATATGATTGAACCATGAGGTTACAATAATCTTGCCACGTTGTTACGAGTCAAAAGACGGATTCTATAAAACAACTTAAAATTTTTCCTCTCAACTTGAACAGGCGTTTTTTTCCATGATGGTAGGCAAAATCTACAGATTGTCACAGGGTACGATCCATGCATAAAACTTTTGCTTTGTTCACATACATCTTGCGCTATGCAATACATGAAAAATATTTTCAGTGGCACTTGTGGAGTTCAATCACTTACCCAATACAGTCCTCAAAAAAAATGACCCCTGAACTAACCAAGACCACGGATGATAGCATTATTACCTCTAATAATTATAAAGAGTGCAATAAACGTTTTTAGTTTGACTTTGACTAAATTCAAAGTTAACATTCCGGACAAAATAATATCTCAATATTAAAAATTATTTCCTACGTTCGTTGATCTCACATCAATGAAAACACCAAAAGTCTGAATTTAATTGCATTTTCTAAACCAGACTTGAAAAACGTTGTTTTTGAATAAACATTGCTTTTTAATACGAAAAAGTAATAAATATTAACCGTTTGAAAGGACTACATTTTTTGTGGAAACTACGAAAAGCGCAGAACATCAGAAAACGTCAATAAAATACATTTTATAACAAATTGGTTGAAAATCAAACTCTAATTGAATTTCGTTGCGGCTACAGGCCTCGCTCAGTATTTGGTGTGTGGTCCAAGTGATATACTTTTTATGTATTTGAAAATAGTACTAAGCGGTGCCTAAAATTATTTAAGCAGTTTTTATTGATATTATTTAATCGTGATTGGAGTCTTAATAGCACATACGATAAATAGACCGCTATAAAATCCATAGTAAGTAGCTTTATTACAAGGTTTGTAATGTTCGCGTAAATGTAAGAAATCAGTATGTTAAGCGGTTTCTTTTTATAATTTGGTACAATGATTTAAAATAAACGTCATCACTACCATCACTTTTTCAATTCGAAGGTTAAGAAGGCTGAAATCCTATAAAACATAATCCTGTAGTGAGATTCCTCGTTCAAATTCAGCTGCCCGACTGAGGAAGTACCTCCACTTTACAGAAGACCACAGTGATGTAACAATTGTTCTTATTTCTAGTTAGACTATAGATGTACTGTCACGCTTGTGCAGCCAGAATAGACTTTCACAAGCTTAAAGTTGGAAAAATACATTGATATTTTTGTTCCTGATATTTTTAATACCTATTATAGCTACTTAGCTTTCAGAGACAATTAAAAAGATCATTAAATAGTCTTAGCTTAATTTACATTTATCAAATAAAATTTATCCATCGTCATTCAAAGTCAGAAATCCATATAATCGGTGCATTTACCGATCTCGTAGAAGTTGAGAAAAAATTTAAAAGATGGTACTCTGTCGTTTATTCACTTACTCGCTTATACTATACAATATTTAACGTATTGGAAGCTAATACAATACAAATAAATACATAGATACATATGCGTACAAAAAGCATAGGACATAGTAAATACTGAGTGTAGAAATTAAAATATTATAACTTTTTTTTTCACTGCTGAACGCTTGTGACCAATGTTTTTAACCTCGCATTACTTGCGATGTAGTCTTTATTAAAATATCTGCGCGCCTCTACTCTGATAGTGGTTTTGGATTCCCGGTCATTTTGCATTGGCAGCTCACTAGTTATTCAAAATTGATATATTATGTATAAATAATACATATTTTATCTAGACGAATAGTGTTTTTCTACACTTAATCAAATTTTAAACATTGGAATAGAACTACTTTTGTCACGGAATGGTCCGTTGTCAGTCTGCCAGTATATAAACGGTCTTAAGGATTTGGTTATAATATAAAAAAGAATCAGATAATACACTACATATAAATATTCCTGGACATAAATAAATAAATATTCCTGGACATTATGACACAGCGCCATCTAGTTCCGTGGTAAGCAACGAGGTTTGTGTTACGGATACTAGTTGGTTGATATACTACATATATACTTTTTTTTTTGTAAATACATACATATTATACATAAATACATCCATGACTTGGAAACAAATGTTTATGCTCATCACACAAATATTTGTCCCTACCGGGATTCGAACCCAGGACCCATAGAACAGAAGGCAGCGCTAACTACCGCTGGACTAATTGGGTCGCCAAATATACACTCATAAAATAAAAATCACACCTAAAGATATCTATAAAGCTGGCAAGATAAAATTTCTTCAGAAGCAAGATCCAAGATCACATATTTCTTCTCAGAACAAATTTTCGTACATGTAATAGGAATAATAATAATATTTCCGGACATTATGACACCGCGCCAACTAGTCCCGTGGTAAGCAACGAGGCTTGTGTTACGGATACTAGATAGTTGATATACTACATATATACTTTTTTGTAAATACGTATGTACATATTATACATCCATGACTCGGAATTAAATGTTGATGCTCATCACACAAACATTTGTCATAGCATAAAAGGCAGCGTTAACTACCGCTGGGCTAATCAGGTCGTCATATTATACTCTAATTTAGCCTTTTAATATTACTGATAAAATACCTACTTAAAAAGGTTATTTAAAGCGGTTCAGCGATAATAATCTTAGAAATATATATTTATACTTGTATAATATCTTATATTTTATTCCATTGTTGAATTTCTATGTACACTAAACTATTCAAAATTCTCATTTGTCGTGGTTAACTCGATTAAGTGCAGGTAAATTATAATGGACCCAAAACGGATGCATCAGTATATCAGTTTAGTTCTGGGTCAGCGAGTGCACTTGACCCAAATCGTGGGGCCGGCCGATATTTAGCACATATATTTTATTACTCTTCAGTACGTTGTAATATGTTCTTTTTTGGTCTTTTTGTACTAAGATGGTCCTATCGCAGGTAAAATGATTAATCGATATATTAATCACTTTGGTGTTAGTATAACATAATCACATACTCGTATTTTATATATTTTGTTGCCAATTTTGATTGTATATAAATACAATTTCGCATACAAAGTAATCACATAAATGATCATCTGATGATATGTTATTTTTGGTCCTTTGGTACAAATACTCGTTTTGTCGATAACTATATGATATAATATAACTAGATGATAATTTTACTTAATACAATTTGATTTATTATTTTAATTCAAATTAATTTTGGTATTGTCACATCATGGATTACAGATTCGATCCTGGCTCGGTTCAAATAATTGTACGATCTACAGGTAGTTGTTACGGTTTTGGGCATTAGTATATTATGTCTTTTTTAAAAATAAATATTCCCGGACATTATTACACATCGCCATCTAGTTCCGTGATAAGCAACGAGGCTTGTGTTACGGATACTAGATGGTTGATATACTACACATATACTTTTTTTTGTAAATACATACATATTATACTTAGATACATCCATGACTCGGATACAAATTTAATGTTGATGCTCATCACACAAACATTTGTCCCTACCGGGATTCGAACCTGGGACCCATAGCACAGCAGGCAGCGTTAACTACCGTTGAGCGAAACGGGTCGTTAAATTAAATATTATGTGAAAATCTGTATTATAAGCCCACTTCCGACACAGGAAAAAATCCTAAAGTGAAGCAACTTTTTTTTTTCAAATTAAAATTGCTTGCTGTGCATATATCATTTTTTTGTGATGAGATGTTACGTCGTTAACTTCTCTACAGTTTAGTAGACTTGGTAACTAGTATCATTCTAACAGTTAAATTGCTCCAGTGTTGCTAAACTGTGAGGATATTCAAGGTCGGCTGTCTCCGAACTGGGTAATCAGGTCACACTGGTCATAGGCGCGCAGGAACTGCATACGTCGATACATAGCGCTAACTTCCTGCTTATATGCTTCTATTGAAGTATGTGTTTCGATGGAATAAATATATAATATTACAGTTGTGTGATGCTCATGGACATTTGTCAAAATATATAAAAGTCCATGCATTTATTAAGCCTACTCATAATTATGTATAAAATATAGATTATTAAAACCAGGTCGTTTCAGTGATGTACATACGTAGAAAAGTTTTAGTGGAGTATTATTTATGATTCAAATAAATTAATAATAAATAATAATAATATTCTGCGACATCTTACACAGCACCATCTAGTCCCAAACTAAGCAGAGCTTGAGCTACTATGGGTACTAGACAATGGATATAATACTTATATACTTTTTTTTTTGTAAATACATACTTATAATACATAGGAAACACCCAGACGAACACAAACACTTATATTCATTACATAAATATTTGTGCCCCGTGGGAATCGAACCCACGACCTCGTGATCAGCAGTCTGGCATTATTTTTATGAATTAAATAATAAAATTTCATAAAAATAATAATGTACGGTAAGATGTACAATTAATATCCAATTTGTATGTTTATTCCCTTCTAAAAAGTACACAATCATTACTACGACCGTTTAATGCGATCTTTGATGTAGGTACCTAAACTTTTTTTCACTACATTTGTCATTGTCAGACTATTACATTTTCGAAGGTCTCAAGTTTAATCCAAATGCACCAATTAATTATCAAATAAACGTGTGTTTTCCTCATATTACCTATGCTCAAAACGGTATAGGAAAATATCGTGCAGAAACCTACATTCCTGAGACATTTTCTCGCTGGCGTGTTAGCCCGCTCTTGTCTACTTAGGTGAACTAACACCTACTCTCTCACTCTAAAATGAGAGAAGAACCGTGTCCGGTAATAAGACGATATTTGGGCTCATTGTGATGACCTATTGCATTCAATTCAATTCATGAAGATTTATACGCTCGACTCCAACTTGACCATATTTTTCCTTCATCATAATTAAAAATAAATCACATGAATTTTCCATTTGAGAAAATAGAAGTCATAAAGTGCCGCTTTTATAATAAATATTTTCAACCAAAACCAGACCAATTTTAAAAAACAATTTAGCTTTCGGTTTCATTAAAATAACGACAAGTTTGTTTATGATGTCTCTTATGCAAATCTTTACATTTTCTCACATTGTTAATCTAATGTATTATTATAATATTCAAAATAAATATTTTTTTGTGACATAATATTATCATTAAGTGTTTAATAATTTATTAGTCACCTGTGACCTTTAATATGCTGAATATATTTTGTGTACCTATTGCGTTTTATATATTTTACACAAATATGTGTAGGTATATACCTTTTAACAGAGCAACTCGCCATCCGTAGTGAATTCATTCTCAGCTTGGGACTAATATCTTCTTTCCACGTACAACGCAATGACCTATCTACCGAAGTCTTCCCAAATAAGGTGTTTCAAGAAGAACTGAAAAGGTTTTTACAGTGTCAGCAACCCACAAGCAACACCACTGCTGTTGCAAACGACTATGCTACGGCACAGTATAAATATGCAATATTTATACTGAGGCTACGTTGTTGTTAGATGGACCGCTTGAAAAAAACGTTGTTTTTTTTTCTTAAAAACACATAGCACTAGGATCCCTCCATTGAGCAAAGAGGGTCATTGTATGTTTAATTTAGAAATAATCTGATCTTCAATGCATTAACACGATCGAACAAACATCATTCAATATTAAATATCTACCTACTTATATATAGTTTTAAAATTCTCCTTCCATAAGTAGTAGTCTTGGTACTTTAGTCTAATGTTGCTAACTCTATTTAATTAGAGGATCGTTTAGCATGGAGGTCGTGTAAAAAATCTAGCCAGCGACACACGGACCGACGTGCGATTTGCTCTGAACCACCTTTTGCAGACTATTTGTTTTTAAAAAGAGATAGAGCATTATATTTAAGAGATTAAGACACTGTCAATGCATTAGTAAGCATTAATTGGTGAAAAAATTTATGATTGTCTTTATGTAACAATAAATCCATACTAATATTAATATTATTAATCCAAAAGTCTGTCTGTCTGTTACCCCTTCACGCTATAACCGCTGAACCGATTTATATGAAATTTGGTATAAATATATTTAGTTCGAGTCCTAGTGAAAGACAAAGGATAGTTTTCATCCCGAAAATCATCCCTTAAAAGGGGGAAAAGGGGGGTTGAAATAAAATTACTAATTTTACGCAGACGAAGTCGCGGGCAAAAGCTAGTAATTGATAATGTTACGTATCTACTTTTAGAAATAGAAAGCAACATTTCTTAGTTATTAAACGCAATAGGCTTGAAAATCTTCATCTGAAAATGAACGCTGCAGTAATCTGTAGGATATGCGGAGTTGAGTCTTTTGAACACATAAGACGCTTTGACGGCAGCAGTCGACAAGTCGGCGGCAGTCATGGACGCGTTGACGGCAGCAGTCGACGAGTCAGCGGCAGTCGTGGACGCGTTGATGACTGCCATCACCATTTTATCTGATATTGCTTGCTGAGGTTGCAATTGGCAACGTGCCGCCTGTATTTAAGAGCTCTAATTCTACACCAAGCCCACCGGAATGTATAATGTTCTATACTAACCTACTGTGTGTATTATGATTTGCCTTATCCTTAATGGCCTTGTGTGGATTGTATGCCTATAAATAAATGTGATTTCTTTTTTTTTTCATTCAATAGCTACATAATGCAATATGCTTAATATTCTTCATATATTGCATGGACAGGGAATTAAAAAGCAGTATTTAATTTTAAAATATTATGGAATTCATTATGCGGCCAAAATTGCGGGTCTTATAAATCTTATATCTAATAAAAAACATACACAGTTGGCTTTTACATACATCGTTTTTTATGAATACTAATAAACAGGTATATAAACGTCATTTCTTACTAATAATTGTGCAATATAGATTTGCCTATTAATAAATATTTTGTTAGTTTCGTCAACGTCGAACTCTAAAAATAAAATCATGTCACGTGCCCAAAGCATTTAAAAACCGATCAGATCATTATTAAAGAAGACTTTATACGCGCTGTGTGGATCGGGAAGCAAAAATATTACTGATTCTTTGACTGAGCTTTATAATGAATAATTAAAAATTTGAATACGTACAAACAAAAAAAAAATCGGAAAAACAGGCATAAACTGGCTTCAGAGATAGCTTGGCACGTGTTAATATAAAAAACAAGACAAACATTTAATAATGGCGCTTCAATACACTTTATGTTGGAGACATTTAGAACTAATAAAACAATTAACAAAAAATTTACATTTCATTGTATGTTATTAATTCAATCTTGAGTCGCTTAGAGGAAATATAATTATACAAAATAAAATTTAATATTTAATAGTCTATAGATAAATTGTAATGTAAAATAATGAAACAGTTATTTATAACTAAAGAATCAATCATAAAGATAGTTTTGCTAGGTTCAGCTGTAATAGGTTATAATTATGTTAATGCTTATAATCGTTATTAAAAACATATTATGATAATATCTTACAAATTTTCATTGTATCTACGATTTAATTGTAGCTATGTATAATTCAGGATATTTGTATCTCCTTCTTTATCTAATTCATTATGCTTCCTTTTTCTACACGTTTCATTACTGGGTCTAGGATAATTATCTTTACTAAATAAAATATCTGTTTTGTTTCAAAGCAATTTATCTCGTCATCTTTTTTTACAACACATATTTAAAAATATAATCTATGTTTATTTTATCTACTTAAAATGCTTACAAACTATTTTCTTAGAAACTTAAATATTCCTCTATTTTTAGTAGCACTGTTATTCCTAATAATATTTGCAATCTCTTGCAGTGTTTTGTCCTTCGTTTCTGGTAAATACTTATATAAAATTAATATTATAATTAAAGAACTCATGCCAAATGAAAAAAAGGCTCCGTGTAAATCAAAAGTGTTAAATATTGAAGGAGAAATTTTCAAAACGACAGAAACAACTATTTTTCCCATTACTGCTACTATACATACTGACAAATTTCTAGATCTAACTGGTATCAATTCCCCATAAACCGAAAGAGACATAATTATAGGTCCACAGCTTACAGCTATTGAGAAAGCAACAAGTAATGTTATTGAAACATATTTGTTGTCAGAAATTACATTCAATTTAATTAAATATAAGTACAGAGATAAAATAAATAAGAAAATAACACCTACAGTTGAAGCTACTAATAATAATGTGCGTCTTTTTACATATTTTGATAAAGTGCAACCTCCATACATACTCAATACTGTGATGCCATCTAAAACTAACATGGCAGTGTATGATGTTGATTCATCGCGTGTTATTTTCTTTAAAATATCTAAAGCATACACCGAAAAAACTAATTTGCCTGAGCTCAATCCCAAAGTACAAGTCAAAAAAGATAATAACGTTGGTTTATAAAATTCTTTGGACACGATAGTCTTAAAAATATCAACGACGCGGTCTCTTGCTGTCAGATGAGCAGTTTTGCAGCTAGCAAGGTATTCTTTTTGTGAATTGATCAATGCCTCTAATTCCTTTTCTGAATCTTCATCGTAGCCTTTTAGCGAGTGATGTGATGCTTCACATTCTTCAAATCTCCCTCTACTTGCTAGCCAGTAAGGCGATTCAGGCCACACAAACACGGTACTTAAAGTGTACAATGCACACGCCATACCGAATAACGGAATCATTTTCCAATGAAAAAATGTACCTATCGCGTTTGAAGTCCAAATTCCCCAATAAAATGTAGCTGTTTTTATCGTAAGAAATATTCCTCTGTATTTTGGTGAAGTGTACTCAGTCAGTATCATAACTGATATACATGTTTGAGCAGCACTAAATAATCCCTGCATTATCTCACTTATTAATATATGAGTGACATTTGAGCTATAATATAAAACGGTGAAGGCTGTAAATGTATCCAGAACTGCAATAATGAAGGGTATCTTCCTGCCGATGAATCTCGTGATGACAGAGAGGATAAAGACGAAGGGAAAGCCGCTGAAGCCGTACACGGAACCTGGCAAATATAATATAAATATAAATGATAGGATAATACAATAGTAATAAATAAGATGCAGTGAGGTAACCTAGCATATTGATGACATTAATATTTTAACTACATAGCAGACATTAATATTTTGTAATATGAATCGCAGTAGCCTAGTGGTGTGACCAGTGGACTGAGGTGTCAAAGGTCTCGAGTGCGAACCCAAGGCACGCACCACTGACTTTTCGGAAGTTATGTGCGTATTTATCATAAGCTCAAACGGTGAAGGAAAACATCGTGATGAAACCTGCATGCTTGAGGGATTTGTCTCGATGGCATGTGTAGTCTGCCAACCCGCAGTAGGCTAGCGTGGTGGACTATAGCCTTATCCCTCTCAAATGAGAGGAGACGCGTGCCCAGCAGTGGGACGTTAATGGGTTGATGATGATGATGAAAATATGAATCGTTAGTATATTATGCATATAAAATATTCTAGGCAGATAACTAACTAAACGAGATTTTTGGAGCAACAAATTCTAACACTTGGTTAGATTTTGTTCTGTTATCTTTATGAATAGAATGCTCGATTTTGTTCAATATTATGATAACAATGTTCATTCGGTCTTCAAGATAACCATTAGTATATTTTGTTTAAACTTAAAGCAGGATTTACAGTCGGGCTTAAATGGTACCTATTCTCTGCCAGTCAACTTTTGCAAAGAATAAAAGTCGAAATAAGTACCTACAGGGAATAAAAATTCCTACTGATACAAATATTCTCATAGCATTTACAGATGATTAAAATGATCTTGTTACTAAATATTTTATTTGTTTTTCTGACAAAATGATCTTACTTAGCCAAGACGCCATTTCTTTTGTGATGATTTCTGTGTCATTCGCTTCTTGTCTAATCTGGGGGATGAACACTGTAGGTGCGCCGACGCATACCCCATACAGGAACACTGACGTCCATACTCCACTGCTGATCAACAACTGGGAACAAAATACAATAAAAATTCAATAAAGAAATCCAAAAAGAAGTCTGATAGTAGCACAAAACCATTAAGTTCCCAGCAACGCACCTCGGAAATATAATGGCCCGCCTTCTTCATATGATGTTGAGAACATTAATATAGATGTTGACGGATGCTTAACAACCACTTCTCAAGAGTTAGTGCAAAGAACACAGCAAAATACTTTTTCAATGGATTCTACTAAACAAAAAATATGCATACTAAGTGGTGAAACCTCTAACAGAATATACAAATTTATAGAGAGAACACGTTTATAGAAGTATCTAATTTGTCATTATCGGAAGCCTAAATGTGGCCTCAAAGTTATAATAGACAATATTGATAAAAAAGTTGAAAACTTTACACTGTCGGATTTTTGTATTATCCACATAAGAGAGGAAGACTTCAGAAGCACGTATAATTATATAGAATTAGTTACATATATTCGTGAAAAACTATTAAATTTAAATCACACTAATTTCATAATAATATTACCAACTTTTAAATATATGGTCGGAAAAAATATCACGTTTAACAGCAGAGTTGATACTTTCAATAATCTTCTTTTTATGGATATAGAATCATATAAATATGCGTATGTTTTGGATTCTAATCTTAATTTACCATATACTTACAGTACATAAAATCGTAGACATAGCACTTTAAATAACAAGGGATTAAGGACTGTCATATCAGATTTAGAAGATCTTGTCTTATGCATTAACAGTCAGGGCACGACACACTCGAAGGTTGACTGTATCCAAAAAGATTTAATAGACTCCCAGTTTTTTCTATAATTATCTATATATTCTTCATCAAAACAGCAGGATTAATAAATAAACAAGACTTACTGACTATAAAACTAGAAGAATTACATAATAGTGGAATTATTATCAATATTGTCTGCGTAACAGAACATTTTGTAGAATCAGGTCATGAAGATTTGATGCAAATACCCAACTTCCATTTAGCTGCATATTTTTCGCGGTACTCAAAACGTGGAGGTACTTGTATTTTTGTTAAAGCAGGATTGTAATACAAGGTATTATCTGATGTAGCGAAGCAATCAGTTTCAGGAGTTTTGGAATGTTGTGCCATAGAACTCCAAACTTATAATATAATCATTGTATGCGTCTATAGAATACCTAAGCATAACTACTCAGTATTTTATGAAAGATTAGAAAATATCTTGAATAAAATCTGCTCCTCAGCAAATAAAAGCATAATCTTAACAGGAGACTTTAATATCAACGTCATAAATAGAAATAGAATTACATTAGAATTTGAATATTTCCTCGCTCAATATAGTTTAAAACTCGCACTTTATAAACCTACTAGACTTAGCAGTAATACTTGTATTTACAATTTCGCACATAGTTACAGAAGAGAGTGCAAGGCCGATATAATTGATCTAATTCTGTCAGATCATACCTCACAAATACTTAAATTACCCATAAAAAAGACCTGTAATTTAAAATTTTGGAAACTTAAAAAACAGGATATATCTTTAGAAAACTTAATTAAATTAAAAAACTATTTGCAATATTTATCTTTTCCTGAAGTATTTAAAATCACAGATGCTAATAAATCTTTCGACAATTTTCTCGAAGACTTACTGCTATACAAATTATGTTTTCCAGTAAAAACTATAACTATTAAATGTAGTAAAAAAACTAAATGGATATCTCGTGGAATTAAGATATGTAGCCAGAAACAAAGAAAATTACTTTGTAATTATCGATTTAATAGAAATTCGGATACTGATAAAATTGTCCTTAAAAATTACACTAGACTTTATAAAAAAAATATAAAACTTACGCAAAAAGCTCAAAATACCCATTTCATAAACACTTCTCAGAATAAATCAAAAGCTGCTTGGCAAGTTATTAATAAAACCAAGCAGTGTTTGCCGGAAGAACAAATAATGAGTATAATTGGGTGAATTTCAACAAGAGCTTTTTATTTGTCATTTCGGTGGGTTTTTTTTATTTCAAAGCTATCTACATATTTTTTGTGACTAATAAAACCTTAGCCTATTTTATACCATTGGGTGTGAGTGGACATCAAATATCATCAAAACTTACATAAATATTTAAGGATCAATTTTTAAACGTCCACTGAAATGAAAAGTAAACCGAAATGATAAAAATTACCACTGAAATGATAATCTGTGCACCGGAATGAAATAAATCCACCGAAATGATACAGCTAAGAACAACCGCGCTTGGCAGCCAGGGTTCCGTACTTTGTTAGGTTTGATTTCCATGAATTTTAGATAAACACTGAGACAGGACAGTATTTTAATACTCTTATTTTAATATCAGTACACAGTTATTTTAATATCATCATTTATATACTGATATTACTGTTAGTATTACGATATCAACGTATCATCATCATCATCATCAGCCTATAGCCGTCCACTGCTGAACGTAGGCCTCCCCCAACGTAATACTTATTAATTTAATGTATTGTTTATTGTGATATGAATGAATTGTTTCTTTACTTATATAACCTTTGGTAATTTTTCTTGTTGTGTTGTGTGAAAATGTTGGAAAACTTTATCGTAAATGCTGGTAAACATGAATAAATATTTTCGTTTGTTTTTCAAATACAAACTGATTGATATATTTTCAAAAGAGTGAACGAAGCGCGATTAGAAAGCTTAAAGTTTCTGAATAATATTATGGCTGCATTTATGACATTAATAATAATACATAATGTCTACCTATTGCACTAAGAGAAAAATGCTAGGTAGGTTAAATTGGTAACGAGACGAGAATAGTGTTCTACAGGTATATAAGTAAAACTTCTAAAATTAAACCAACTCTTATATTTTCAAAACACAATAAATGAATAAGAAATATTATAAAAATGTCTTAGTAGTAATAGCTTAGTACTTTTAATCCTTTTACATAAACGTTAATCCATGTCTAGATATGTATGGTGCCATTTTTTAACCGACTTCCAAAAGGAGGAGGTTGTCAATTCGACTGTAATTTTTTTTTATGTTTATTACCTCAGCACTGTCGACTGGGTGAACCGATCTTGATCATTCTTTTTTTATTTGAAAGCTGGTGCTTCCCGTGTGGTCCCATTTCAATTTTGTTCAGTTTGGACAGTGGCATCCATGAGAAAATCATATAAGTCTTAAATTTGCATTAAATAATAATATGTGAGTGACAAATGGACGAATAACTCATTATCACGCCAACTGATTTCGATGATTCTTTTTTTATATGAAAGCTGATGCTTCCCGTGTGGTCCCATAAAATGGGAAGGAAATGGTGAGGATCTGATGAGTGGATCTTTGGGAAATTGAGAGAAACCCTCAAATTTTCTACGTAGATGACGCGTTTATTGTTCAACCCATTACATACCATCACGCTTGTCATCCCCAAAAGGTTAGGCAGAGGTGTACTAATGTACATCCACGTTTTGCCGGTATGTTTTAGGTCCCATGTAATAGGGGGCGAGCCTATTTCCATTAACCGGGCACGAATCCAAACTCCGAGCTGCTACATTTCACATAAAAACCCAATAACACTTTGCTCGACCTGGGAATCGAACCCAGGACCTCTTGTTCGGCAGTCGCACTGAACATCCACTAGACCAACGAGACCTATTACTACAAACCTATTGCAGACACAAAAAAAATAAAAAAATAAAAAACAGCCCTTCCGAGAATTCGATTTTTTTCTTATCAGGTTTTATGAGTTTTACTGCTGGTTTGGTAAATACAAATATTATACAGCAAATACACCTGAATAATCTAATCTACACTCTAGGTAAAAGTACATTACAAAACTTACAAGACTTTGTATTTGACACAAGGATCTCTAAAACTTTGTGGTTTTATCATTTCGGGTATAACTGTCCACCGAATCCACTGAAATGATAACACTGAGATGATAAAATAGAGGTTAGTTCTACATTTAACACCAAAATAAAATTATAAAAAAAAATATGAACACTACTCAAACAAAAGATTACTTACGGCGATATTATATATAATTTTGAAACAAATTAAAGAAATCTAGCACGAGTTATAACAGCCACCGAAATGAAAATATTTTTGTCCCCATATTACTGAAATGATAAACTTACTTCTTTGGCGGGTAACCGCAAGACGTTAGGACCGGTGCATTCGTGCCGAGAGCTTGACCCGGGCTGATCCAAAGTGAGGAAAGGTGAGAGGTGCGTAACAACGCAATGTTGACGTGGCTATTTTACTAAAACTTACTGTCCTCTGAAATGATAACTTTTTTCCAGACAAAAGTTGACTGCCTGTCAAATCCATGAGAAAGAAGATAAACAAACAAAAATAGTTTTATTTGATCGGATATATTATAATTTAATGATAACAAAACCTACTTAAATCCATATTACGAATGTATTTGCAGGGGAAGGTATTTTATGAGCGGAACTGGGTTCGGGACAGGCCACCGTGATGATAAAATAACACTTTATAATTATTTTTTTGGTTAATTAGAGGGTAGAAATCAATGATATTTTTTGCCCAGGTAGAGGAGCACTTACGTTGTTAAGAAAATATATATAAAATTAAAAATCAGCACATTGCACTACCGTTCTCAGCTTTGCCGTGTATTTTTCTTGCTTGTGCAATTCACCCAATTAGAAACAACGTAACTTTTACACACCCAATTGACATAGCAAATGAATTTAATAATTATTATATCGATACAATTGAAAATCAAATTAATGTTGACGCACCACAAGTAAATATTTTTGCCAACTTAACCACGCAATCTTTATTCATGCTCCCAATTTCCAATTCTGATATTGTAAAAATTATTAGTAACCTTAAAAACACGAACACTGTCGGTTATAATGGCATCTGCTGTTTTTAATATATATAAATGACATACCCAAAATAATAAATAAAAAACGGTTCTTTTCGCTGACGATAGCACATCAACTATAGAATGTAAAAACTTTAATATAACCAATATCGCCGTTCGACTTCACCCGGAGCAGACGTGCTATCAATTATATTAAAAGTTTTTAAAATCAGTGTACTTCAAAAGTAACTAATAGTATAACTACAAATAGAACTCAAATTGTTATAACTCTGTGTTGTCACTTGCTATAATTCGTCGCTGTGTTTATTAACAAGTGTGTGCACACTGTTGCGCTGGCGCACCCCGCGCTCGCCCTGCCTCACCGCTGCGAAACCAGGACCCAATTATTCATCTCGCTCGCACAGAGACTCCGCGTTCAGCATAACATACTTCACCCCCGCACGAAGAGTACGTACAATATTATTCTTTGACTCTTGTAGACACAAATATTGAACTCACGGAGTAGAAATTTCCGCGATATTATAATACACGACAACTTAATCATTAAAATTTGGAAGAAGGTACGCTCACTGCTTACCGCCTGCCGCTCTCAAGTAATTAAGTGTAAACACGATGAATGTACAAAGATCGCCACCATCTGCTAGCTCCAGCTCGCAACCCGACCTATCGAAGTTAAATGAACTCGTAGCCGAACAACAAATTACTTTTCGCTCCAAACGTAAAGAACGGTCGACGGACTGCGACTGTACTATTGAGATAAAACAGATTCATTCGGAGTTAAGCCGTATTAGATCGTTACTAGAAAAATATGTGGAATCTAATGAACAGATCATAAAAAACATGCAGGAGAGTATTACAGAGGTCAAATCACAAATCTCTGAGTTAAAGGTATGTAACGAACAAACTAATCAGCTAATCCGCGAAAATACAACTCAGATTAACGAGATCAAATCCTCGACGTCTAACGTAGCTAAAGAACAAAACGGACTTCGTCAAAGTGTACTAAAATTGGAAAAACAAATTTGTCAAAATGAACACAAAATCGTTACACTTGAATCAGACATCAGTGCCCTAAAACATTCATCGCCACTTCAACCCGTCACATCTAAAACAAACAACCAACTATATTCAAATGAACAACTAATTAAGGAGGTAACGGATCGTAACTATCGGGAAAAAAATATCATTATAGTAGGAGTGCCAGAGTCAACAACCACTAGCACAGGAGAAGGTTCATCTAGTGACGAAAAGAATGTCTGTGAAATCATTTCTCGGGTGTGCCAAGGCCTCCAAAACCCTACAAAGATTTTTCGAATAGGCAAATACACACCCGGAAAGAATCGCAGCATTAAAGTGTGTTTTACCTCATCGGACCCTGCAAAATACTTATTACGGAATAAGGATAGACTACCTCAAAACATAAAAAAAATTTCAGACCAAACCCCGACACAACAGCAATACCTAAAGAGTTTGAAAGATGAATTATTACGACGTCAAAATGACGGTGAAGACCAGCTTACAATTAAATATATCCATGGGGTACCAACAATAATAAAACAACATCCAAAAAACTTCAATTAGTAAACGAAAATATAACTACCAATAATAACTGCAACACGTATCAAGTACTTAATAACTACCATAGTATTACTACTAGCAAATCTCGACTAAGATTTTTATACCTGAATGCTAGAAGCATTCGAACAAAAGGAAAGCTGGACGAGTTAAAATGCATTTTAAAATCATTACCAAAAACAGCACATGTAATTCTAATAACAGAAACCTGGATAAGGTCAGAAACCCAAGCCTTAACGTTACAAATAGATAACTATACGCATTATTATAACTACAGAAATGACTCAAGAGGAGGAGGAGTCTCGGCATATATTCACAACGACCTAAAACACAGTATATCAGAATCTACGTATTCAGGAGGCAATAACTACTTATGGATATATTTGGAGAGGTATGCTTTTGAAGTAGGAGTAGTATACTACCCAGGTAATACCAACTACAGGGAATTCTTACAGGAGTATGATTCACAGTTACAAAAAAGAAAAAGAGCAATTGTATTTGGTGATTTTAGCGTTGATTTATTGGACAAAAACAACAAAGAAACAAAACAATATAAAGCTATAGTTATAGAGGCCGGACACGTACTTCTGAACAAAATAAGTAAAAAATATTGTACAAGAAATTCTATTACAAAAAAAAGCATTATTGATCATATTAGCACTAATTTCAAGAACGACCACTTCCATATGGCAATACTTGAATCTTCTCTGTCGGACCATAATCAAATGTACCTAGAACTAAAAAAAGTCAAATCACCACCACGAATGAGATCTCAGTATGAAACAATGGACTATACACAGTTATACAAACATATAGAATCAGCGGAATTTAACCATAACGAAGATTACCTGAAATATGAAAATATTATAAAATTATGTGTTAAAAAAAATAAAATAACTAAAACTAAAATTCTTAACCCTCCGCAAAAAGATTGGATCAATAAGGACATCATTGCAGCAATAAATCAAAGAAATGTAATGTGGACGGAACTTGAAAATGACCCTAATAATGAAGCTCTAAAGAAGCAATTTAGCAAAAAACGAGACTGTGTAGAAAAACTAATACAAAGAACAAAAAATACTTACTACTATGATGTAATAACCAAATCCGTTAAAAAACCCAAAAAAATGTGGAATGTAAACTATTTAGCCAATAACAAAATCAAACAAAGTAGTACTCCCTCGAAGCTAGTTGTAGACTCTAAAATCACTACTAAACCAAATGATATTTGTAAAATTTTTAATAATTACTTTGCCACGATAGGACCACTTTTAGCGAAAGAAATACCTGCAACATTTCACGACAACTATTATCGCGCTTTACCACATTATCTTCCTCAAGAATCAGGTGAGCTGTCCAGTCTTAAGCCATGTTCTGCCAAAGAAATATTACATATAATAACAAACCTTGATCCAAATTGTAGCACAGGCATAGATGGAATAAACACTAAAGCAATAAAGTGCATTAAAAATCTTATTGTAAATAACTTATGTACATGTTTTAACAAACTATTAGCCGACGGAAACTTTCCCGACACACTAAAGATAGCAAAGGTTACCCCTATTTACAAATCAGGAAGTCTTACAGATCCCGGAAATTATCGACCGATCTCAGTATTGCCAGTAATGTCAAAAATATTAGAGAAGGTTCTTTACAACCGATTACAAAATTACTTAAACTCTATTAATTTTATTACCGATCGCCAATATGGATTTAGACCAAAAAGCAATACTACCACTGCTACAATTGACCTCGTTACTAAAATTAAGCAAAATATAGACAATAAAAATATAGCCGTGGGTATCTTTGTCGATCTAAAAAAAGCTTTTGACACCGTCTGTCACAAATTACTATTAAAAAAGCTAGAATCCATTAACATCACTGGAAGTGCACTAAAAATGTTTGAATCCTACTTAACCAACCGCTCACAAATAGTTAAACTAGGTAATCATGATCAAAGTAACGCGTTACCAATAACATGCGGCGTTCCACAGGGATCCATTCTGGGTCCTCTGCTCTTTCTTATATATATTAATAACATCACCGAAATAAAGCTACATGGCCACCTTATGCTGCCATGTATGCTGATGATACATGTTTATTTTACTTTGGTTCTTCCATCCACGACATTATTACACTAGCCCAAGATGATTTAAATTCCCTATACACATGGTTTCAGTTTAATCTTTTAACAATAAACATATCTAAAACTTGCTATGTAATATTTAAGGCAAAAAATAAAATCATTCCACCATTTGATCCACTTAAAATTAATGACGTACCACTGCAGCTAAAAACAACCGAAAAATACCTTGGTCTGTATATAGACAGTACTCTTTCATGGAATGCCCAGATTGAATATATAAAAAACAAGCTCTCGGCACTAGTAGGTACATTGCGCGACATAGTTCGATGTATTCCGCGAATTCTAAGATACACCATCTATAACTCACTAGTAAAGCCACACCTACTATATCTGATTGAACTCTCGGGCAGTGCTACGAAAACAAAAAGCATCTCAAACAAACATTATCTACTAGAAGCTTTTATCCATGAAAAACCGATATATAACGTAATATGCCTATGTGAAACCTGGCTGTCTGAAGAAAAAATAGAAAATTTACACCTCAGCGGCTACAAAATTGCAGCATCTTATTGCCGCTACACTCATGGAGGCGGCGGTGTCTGCATCTTATTACAGGACCATATATACTCTAAAGAGATATATGATATTACAAATATGTCAATTGATTATTGTGTAGAAGTATGCGCTATCGAACTACCTAATGAAAATATGGTAATAGTAATAATTTATTGGAATAGAAGAGAGGAGGAAGTATTCATTAGCCAGTTAAAACAAATATTGCTCTATATAAATAATAAATATCTAAAATATAACGTAATATTAGGAGGCGATTTTAATATAAATATTTTAGACAGATGTGTTAAAACAAACACATTTTTAGACCTCTTGTTAGAATATAAGTTTATACAGCACATTAAAGATCCGACGCGAATTTCCCAAACTACTTCGACTTGTTTAGATTTAATTTTTACGAACTTTAAGGAAGGAAAA
Source organism: Craniophora ligustri (assembly GCA_905163465.1). Lineage (NCBI taxonomy): Eukaryota > Metazoa > Arthropoda > Insecta > Lepidoptera > Noctuidae > Craniophora > Craniophora ligustri. The sequence continues at coordinate 14,801,248 of LR990965.1, forward strand.
AATTGGCTTTCAAGCTGATAAAACCACAAAGCTGGTTTTTCTGGGTAAAATGGGGGTACCCGTATGCCGACTCGCTGAATATCGTGGGCTGTACTTGGACATTCCTTTTCTTGCTCGCTCATCGTTCGTGTTCTTCGGGGTCACCAGTGAAGCGTTTGTGTAGTAGAGAGATAGAATAACACAGCTTACAGAAAATATAGTTTATTGAAGATAGTCCACAGTCACACAGAAAGTACAGTTGACAAGTTCAAGAGTAGTAAGAAAGAAGGAGAACAGAGCGATAGGTGAAATTACAGTCCAGTTAAAAGCACAAGCGAGACTTAGCTTAAGCACTAAAATAAGGTTATGCTAAACGATAGCGTACAGCGGATCAGCTGGTTCGTATATCACCGACGGAGGCGCGAGCGACATGCACTTCGCGTAGACAATCGTATTCGACTGGCGGCGCGGCCGTGTGCGCAAGCGCACGGCCACCTCGCCGCCGCGGTGACCGAACCGGTTCCATATTTCTAGTAAATTTTAATACATCGTGTACAAAATATCTAATAAGAAAGTAGGATCGCTTGTCCTACTCGACCATACAATATTATTTTATTTTTATTAACAATGTTATTTTATGTTTAACTTTAATACAATATGTTTATTATATACCTAAGTTTATTTAATACATATATAAACACATATTTATTTTAGTGCACAATTATTATTTATTATACATATTGTTCGCGCCTAACAGGATTACTATAGCATTGTTGCACGCGTGACTGATCGTTATTCTTTTATTTTATATTTTATTTGTGTCGGTACTAAGAAAATGTTGTCACTTACTTGTAAAAAATTATACCGCCTATTATTACTTTTTTATATCACCTAGCATTAGACGCCACGAATATTATAGCTCTGCTAGATTAATTTTAATAATACCTTTGTAAAAACTAGAAGTAAACCAGGTTGTTATCCAATCTATTGGTTTCATTTTGAGCGCCCTAGAGCTTCAGTGTTTCTATAAGAAACATAATTTGGCGACCGTGACAGGACACGATTGTCCAAGAAGATTCGAGAAGATAGCATCGAAGTCCCGCTTCTGGAATTGGCCAGCAACAGCGCCGCAGCCATCAGTCGGCCAGCATTGCGCCTCATCCAGACAAGCCTTTGGATCGACTACATAAGAAGATTAGGGATCACTTAGTACCGCCGGACATTGACGTAAGACCAGCGTCACATACCGCAGCGCAGCAGTGCCGACTATTGCAGCTAAGTGCCTTACCTATTCCCTAATCTTTGCCTTCCGATAATCCTAATAGCTTAATATCCCCTTTTCCTAGGTTTTACTAATGCGAACATAAGTGGGTCACCTTGATCAAGGTCATACTATTAAAGTCGTTCATAAGTTGGGTTTTTCCGTTAGTTTAATTAGTTCGATTGTAAATCCATCTATTTAATGCAATCTCATCGCCGCACAGCGATATATTTATCGTATTAACTATATTTTGACCCATATTCTGAGATATCAGGAAACTATAATTTGCAAAATTACTTCCCTAGGAATTCTATCCCACAATTATTATTCTTTCTCGCTTGATTTATTCCTACTAGGCCGCCGTATCTATGCGCTAGTTATTTCCGTATAGTGATTAGTCCGCCGAACTTTCCAGTTGGTGTCCGTGTTCACCGCTCGTTGCTGAGCCCGCGCAGTGCCCGCGCAGCTTGCTGCCCGCCAGCCGTGCCAGCCAGACAGACCAGAGCTGCTACCCCGTTTTCCCGTGCGGCAGACACCACCAACGAGGGGCGTGAGCGTATACTTTTATTATTTTTATTTTGCAAACGTTTGTCACGTTTATAGTTTATCAATTGTTTTCTTTGTTGACGTACCTACACGAATTTTATTTCTTCTTCGCGTCAACTTGTGAAGTTGAACCTTTATTTTATTCATTTTACTATTGCTTTTCGTTACAATTAAAACAATCAAACATATACCATTAAAAATGAGCTTAGCAGAATTGTATACTAGACGCAGTTCTGTTAAGGGTCAAGTAACAAAATTTAAAAATTATTTAGATAAATTATCACGATTTGAAACTTTTACTGCAACACAGAGGGCGGAACTTTCACTTAAAATAAGTAAATTTGAAACTTTATCTTCTAAGTTTGATGATCTTCAAAGTCAAATTGAGATTTGTAACTCCAGCGCTTTAGATGATGAGCTTGAAGAACGGGAAATAATTGAAAAGGAATTTATTAGCAACATTGTAACTGCTCAGTCCTTATTGCAATTACATAGCAAGGACGACAGTGTTCATGATACTAGTTTGCATAATATGAGTCATTGTGTTCATGAGCATAGTGAAATGGGCTTCAAATTGCCGTTAATTCAGATTGCCAAATTTGACGGGTCGTATTTTAAATGGATGGAATTTCGAGATACCTTCAAATCTTTAGTACATGAAAATAATAGAATCAGTTTAGTAAACAAGTTCCATTACTTAATCTCTTATTTGGAAGGTGAGCCAGCACGTGCTGTTTCAAATCTCGAGATTTCTTCCGACAATTATCAGGAGGCTTGGAATATTCTGCTCGAACGCTACGATAATAAACGTTTGTTGATTAATCATCATCTCAATGCATTATTTAATATTAATTCTATAAATAAAGAGTCGGAAAGATCGCTGCGCTTCTTGGTGGATCACGTGACTAAGAACCTGCGTGCGCTTTCCAGTTTGGGACAAGCTACCGAGCATTGGGATGTAATCATAATTCATTTAGTCGCTTCTAAGTTGGACAATAACACATTTGTGAAATGGGAAGAACACCGTAATGCGATGTCCAGTGATACACCTGCACTTAAGGATTTTCATAAGTTCTTAAACGAGCGTGCAGCCATCCTTGAGTCACTGCACCGCAATAAATCCGATAACGTCACTAAGCCTGTTCATAGCCAACAACGCTCCAACGCTTCTCCTGCTACTAAATTGGAACGTCCACACACTAAATCATATAGTTGTACAAAAAATTATAATAATAATGTTAAACATCAAAGGGCTACGCCCTCATGCAACTCTTGTCCATGTTGCAATGCAGATGACCATAAAATTTATGATTGTCCGTCATTCAAGTCAAAGAGTATAGGTGAACGTATAGCGGAGGCTTCCATATTAAAATTATGTAAGAACTGTTTAAAACCTGGTCATGTCTCTCGCAAATGTCGTTTTAGCCCTTGTCTTGAGTGCAGAAAGAGACACAACACTATGTTGCATCTTCCTGCTACTACTGAGGACAAGGCTTGTGGTGTTGACGGAACTGGCGATACGTTGGTTACCTTTACGAATAAGCGTGTCAATGATGCCCTGTTATCTACTGCCCTCATAGAAATTGTAAATCCTAGAACGAATAAATCAGAAATTGTGCGTGCTCTGCTTGATTGTGGTAGTCAATCATCCTTTATAACCTGCGATTTGAAACAAAGATTATCTCTAGAATGTTGCACTATTAAGTCTACAAATGTCATTGGTTTTGGCAACAATAATTCAGGGACGATTACTGAATATTGTATTGCACAAATAAAATCTAGAAATACATCATTTAATGTTATTTCAAATTTCTATGTAATGGCTCAGCTAACAGGTTCATTGCCTAATACACACATAGACATTAGTTTATTTAAAATTCCTGCTAACATACATTTGGCGGATCCTACATTCTATGAACCCTCTCACATAGATATACTCATAGGTTCCGACTTGTTTTGGGACATCATTGGATGTGAGCAGCAATCTCTAGGTCCTAGTCTTCCTAGGTTGCATAGCTCAAAGCTAGGCTGGTTAATTGGAGGTTCGTTGCCATTGCTTCCAAGGCAAACTAAGCACAGTGAACACTCAGTTGAGTGCAATCATATTTTAACTAATACTTTACAAGGTGATAAAATTGAGTATAAGTTAAATAAGTTTTGGGAGTTGGAGGAAATTCCACCAAAATCTTATCTTGTTGACAGCGAACGGGCATGTGAAATGCACTTCTTGCAGCACACCTATCGTTTAAATGATGGCAGATTTTGTGTCAAGTTGCCCTTAATTCATTCACCAGACCGTCTCGGTGATTCATATAATATGGCCAAGAGAAGATTCTATAACCTAGAGATACGATTCAGGAGACAACCTAATGTTAAATCGCAATATATAGATTTTATAAGAGAGTACGCTGAATTAGGTCACTTATCTGAAATTTCACTTGATAATGCTAACTCTAATTTATATTATTTTTTGCCGCATCATCCTGTATTTAAAGAAAACAGTGAGACTACTAAAATAAGAGTGGTCTTTGATGCGTCAGCTCCCACATCCTCCGGTTTATCTATTAATGACTTGCAAATGATTGGGCCTCAAATCCAAGACTCTCTCTTCTCCATTATGATTCGAGCTCGTCACTACAAATACATTCTCACTGCTGACGTTGAAAAAATGTACCGGCAGATTGTAGTTGACGAGTCGGATCGGAACCTTCAGGTTATTTTGTGGAGAGAAGATGAGCATGAGCCACTCCAGGCTTTACAATTGAACACTGTGACTTACGGCTTTGCAAGCGCAAGTTATTTAAGTACGAGGTGTCTTTGGCAGTTGGGAGAGGAGTGCACAGACCCACTCGTTAAAACAATTATCCAGCATGACCTATACATAGATGATCTAATAACCGGTTGTAACTCTGAAAATGAACTAAAACTTATTCAACAATCTGTATCCAAGGCGTTAAGGGCAGGTTGTTTTAATTTACGCAAGTATAGATCAAATTCTTGTAACGTTTTAGAATCTTGTTCCGCGAGTTCTACAGATACATTGGTTATAAGCGAGTCCGCACGCACCCTCGGCTTAGGATGGGATGCCAAGGCAGATCACTTTCATTATGCGTTCGATATTCCTTGTAGCAAAAATAACATAACTAAGCGCCACATATTATCAACGTCTTTTAAAATTTTTGACCCTCTTGGCTTTGTTGGTCCCTGCTTAATAATTCCTAAATTGATTATGCAACAGTTATGGCTCGACAAGGTCGATTGGGATGATCTTGTTTCAGATGAAATAAAAAGGGCTTGGTATAAATTTTATAACAACTTATCTCATTTAAGTACAATTACAATACCGAGGCAAGTCCTGTGTGATTCTCCCGTTGTAACAGAATTACATTCTTTTAGTGACGCGTCTCAGAGAGCATATGGCGCTTGTATTTATATAAGATCTATGGACATAGCAGGTAATGTGCACGTCAATCTGTTATGCTCTAAGTCAAAGGTAGCCCCTGTCAAGGCATGCACAATACCCCGATTAGAGTTATGTGCCGCTGTGCTAGCTTCTAGATTATGTAATGTTGTAGTCCAATCGCTACGATTTCCTATAGAGCGCAAGTTTTATTGGTGCGACTCTAGCGTTGTTCTCACTTGGTTACATACTAGTTGTAGAAAATTGAAACTCTTTGTAGCCAACAGAGTTGCTGAAATATTAGAATTAACCAAGAGCTCACAGTGGCGTCATGTACCTACTTCAGACAACCCTGCTGACCTCATCTCACGCGGAGTCTATCCCGAGGAAATTAAGAATCTTGATTTATGGTGGTCAGGACCAAGCTTTCTTTTATTGAAGGAGTGTTCTTGGCCTGTTTTATCTAAGAATTTTAAGGAAACAAATGACTTACCTGAAATTAAATCCACCATAATCAACGTTCAAGGTAATGTTTCCATAATAATTCCATTTACTAATTATTCTAAGTTAAATACATTAAGACGGGTGTATGCTTATGCACTGCGATTTGTACACAATATACGCAATCCTAAGTCTAAGCATTTAGAAGCTCTTAGTGTACAAGAGTTACAAGAGTCATTTCACCTTCTTTGCCGTATAGCACAACAAGAATCTTTTGCTGTCGAGTACGGTTTATTATGTAAAAACAAACCTATTAGTTCAAGGTCCAATATCTTAGCACTCGCACCTTTTATAGATGTAAATCGTTTGATACGGGTAGGAGGCCGTTTAGACGCTTCAACGCTACCGTTCGACAGTAAGCATCCTATACTCCTTCATTCGTCACATCATCTTACTAAATTAATTTTTGAAAGAGAGCACATACATAAGTTGCATGCTGGCCCACAGCTTCTCCTCGCAAGCGTCCGGGAGTACATCTGGCCTATCAATGGTCGACGTCTTGCACGGCGAACTGTGCACAATTGTGTTCAATGCAGAAAGGTCAAGGGCAAGACCCTATCGCCCTTAATGGGGAACTTGCCCTCACAGCGTATTACGGTGGACTTTCCCTTTCGCAGTGTAGGAATAGACTTTGCCGGCCCATTCTTTGTTTCGAATAGGAAGGGGCGCGGTTCAAGAGTCACAAAATGTTACTTGTGTATTTTTGTATGTTTAAGGTATAAGTGTGTCCACCTGGAAGCCGTAAGCGACCTTTCAAAGGAGGCGTTTATTTTAGCGTTGCGTAGATTTATTTCACGCCGTGGCAAACCCAGTGAAGTATTTTGTGACAATGGGCGTAATTTTGTTGCTGCGGCTAAAGATATTGGCAGCTTCTTGAAATACAATCGTTCTGCAATAACTGATTTTTCAAGTGAAGAAGGAATTAAATTTGTGTTCTCTCCTGCTTACGCTCCTCACTTTGGTGGTATCTGGGAGGCCGGGGTGAAATCGGCTAAATTTCATATTAGGCGTGTAATGGGCAATACGCATTTGACCTTTGAGGAGTTATCCACATTGTTTGCTCAAGTCGAGGCCATTTTAAATAGTCGACCACTCTGTCCTATGTCCTCTTCCCCAAATGATCTTCTCTTCCTCACCCCAGGGCACTTCCTGCTTGGTCGGCCGCTGACTGCTCTGCCTTCGCCTGACCTCGTCGACAGAAAAACTACCAATCTAAGACGCTACGAGCGTCTCGAACAGATACGCCAACACTTTTGGAAAAGATGGCAGAACGAGTATTTGGCTGAGCTGCAGCAGAGGCTGAAGTGGCGCACTCATGATACTCCGCTACGAGTTGGGGACCTAGTGCTACTCAACGAGGACAATCTTCCACCACTGAGCTGGCGCATGGGGCGCATCAGTAGACTCTTCCCTGGTCCTGACGGCGTGTGTCGCGTAGCAGATGTGAAAACCACCCGAGGAACGTTCCGGAGACCCTTTACACGACTCTGCCCGTTACCAGTCACCGAGCACCTGGTGGAGTGTTAAAAGTCAGGCTTTTAACGGCGGGGAGGATGTTCGCGCCTAACAGGATTACTATAGCATTGTTGCACGCGTGACTGATCGTTATTCTTTTATTTTATATTTTATTTGTGTCGGTACTAAGAAAATGTTGTCACTTACTTGTAAAAAATTATACCGCCTATTATTACTTTTTTATATCACCTAGCATTAGACGCCACGAATATTATAGCTCTGCTAGATTAATTTTAATAATACCTTTGTAAAAACTAGAAGTAAACCAGGTTGTTATCCAATCTATTGGTTTCATTTTGAGCGCCCTAGAGCTTCAGTGTTTCTATAAGAAACACATATATATTAGTATACAGTAGATCCGCTACACCACCCTCCCCCAGAGACCGTCCTACGGGCGATAATAATCTGGGAACTTCACTCTCCGGCCTGAACGAGTTTCCCTGACAATATTGTCTTCGGTGTCAGGTAAGTTATGAGTGGTAGAATCAGTAGGATGTGTGGTAGTGTTTGTGGGGTGTGTGGTATGAGGTAGTGTATGATGATTTGTATGTGTTGTGGTATCTGGATCACGCAGTATGTAGGCAGGTTTAAGTCTGTCGATAGATACAGTGACCATCTTACTGTTAACAACAATCTTAAAAACTTTGTCTCCGCGCTGAATAACCTCGTAGGGGCCAGTATATGCTGCTTTAAGAGACCCGGCTACAGTGTCATCTCGAAGGAAGACGTGTGATGATGTAGCCAAATCTTTAAAAATAAAGGGGGTGCGTCGACTACTATGACGTGATGCTGGGAATGGTTGCAAGTTATTTGCAAACCTCCGTAGGCGCGATATGTAATCTGTCACGTCAGGATCTATGAAGTCTTCTGGACTAAGGAAGTCTCCTGGAAGACGTAGCGGTTCGCCATAGACTAACTCTGCCGGCGATGACTTTAAATCCTCCTTGTATGTGTTACGAATTCCTAAGAGTACAAGAGGAAGTGACTCGACCCAGCTACTATCGGCGTGACAAGTTATGGCTGCTTTAAACTGTCTGTGGAAACGCTCCACCAGACCGTTACAAGCCGGATGGTAGGCCGTGGTCCTTTTATGTTGGAAGCCAGCAATTCGCGCTAAATGGTTGAATAATGCAGATTCGAATTGTCTCCCACGATCTGTGACAACATTTGCAGGACAACCGTAACGGGCTATCCACCCGGTAAGCAAGGCCCTAGCTACGGTCTCGGCCGTAATATTTTGTAAGGGTATTGCTTCCGGCCATCGCGTGAAGCGATCTATGACCGTGAGGCAATAACGGTATCCCTGAGACAACGGAAGAGGACCAACAAGGTCTATATGGAGATCCCTGAACCTAGCGCGGGGGAGTTTATATGTGCCTACGGGTGAGGATGCATGTCTATGTATCTTCGACCGTTGGCACGCAAGACAGGTACGTACCCACTCCCTGCAGTCTCTTCTTATGCCGGGCCATATGTAGCGGTCCGTAACCAACCTAATCGTAGCCTTGGCTCCAGGGTGGCTGAAAGAGTGAAGGTTTTCAAAAACCTGTCGGCGCAGCTCCTTCGTTACATAAGGTCGTGGTGTAGAGTTACTTACATCGCAGTACAACTCGGTTTGAGTGCCGGGTAGTTTAACTTTATTCAGGCGAAGGCAAGTATTACCACCTAGAAGTAATTCCAGTTCAGGGTCGGCTGTTTGTGCGGCAGCTAACTTTTGTAAATCGATGGGTAAACCGATCTCCTCGATGCGAGACAAGGTATCAGCTACCACATTGTCCTTCCCTGAAATATGTCTTATATCTGTGCAAAACTGTGAAATAAAGTCTAGATGCCGGAATTGCCTAGGCGAGCAGTTCTCTTTCCGGTTGTGGAATGCGAATGTAAGGGGTTTGTGATCAGTATATATAATAAATTCACGAGCCTCGACCATGTGGCGAAAGTGCTTTACCGCCTCATAAATGGCCAAAAGTTCGCGATCGTAGGGCGAATACTTACTTTGAGAAGGGCACAACTAGCGTGAGTAAAACGCCAATGGCTGCCACGCATCCTCTTTTAGCTGGTGCAGTACGGCACCCACAGCTGTGTCTGATGCGTCAGTTACCAGCGCAAGTTTTGCCTCACAATCGGGATGTGCGAGCATAGTAGCCTGACAAAGGCCCTGCTTGCATGTTTCAAAGGCCTCCAGTTCAACAGGCGAGAGATTCACAGGGTGTGAACCTTTCACTGAACCCGTTAGCAGTGCATTTAAGGGCGCTTGACTTTCGGCGGCCTTAGGAATAAACCTCCGATAGAAGTTTATCATCCCTAAGAACCTACGTAGCTCTTTAACTGTTTTGGGGACAGGGAAATTACTGATTGCCTGTACCTTTTCAGGCAGCGGCTTAGTACCATCCGCTGAGATGCGATAGCCCAAGAAAGTGACTTCAGGAGCCCCAAACACGCACTTTGCTGTATTAATCACCATGTTGTAATCTTTCAACCTAGTGAAGACTTGGTGCAGGTGGTCTATGTGAGATGCTTGGTCTTTCGAGTAGACCAAAATGTCATCCAAGTATGGATAAGCGAAATCCAACCCGCGTAGCATTTCATCGACAAAACGCTGAAACGTCTGTCCGGCATTACGAAGCCCAAACGTCATGTATGGGAATTCGTATAAGCCGAACGGCGTTGTGATGGCAGTTTTCTCGATGTCACTGGGATTAACGCTTATTTGGTTATACGCTTTGACCAGGTCAAGCGTCGAAAATACGGTGCATCCTGCAAGGTTGTGGGAAAAATCCTGTATATGACGAATGGGGTACCTGTCTGGGATCGTCCTTGCGTTTAACATGCGGTAATCTCCACAGGGTCGCCAGCTGTTGTCCCTCTTGAGAGCCAGGTGGAGGGGGGAGGCCCAGGCTGACTCGGATGGTCGACACGTTCCAACCTGTAACATAGCTTCAAATTCCGCCTTTGCAATTTTTAACCTATCCGGCGCTAACCTTCTAGGTGTGCAAGATACTGGTGGTCCAGGTGTAGTGCGTATGTGGTGAAGTATGTTGTGTTTGGTGTTACGGTGCATACCTGATGGTCGAGTGATGTCGGGATATGTAGCTAGTATAGCGTGGTAAACTGAATTATCGCCGGACATCACCTTAACAGAAGAAACATCGTCAGAAAAACTCGCGACCGAAGCCGCGGTAGCAAGCATAGTATTGCCATCTATTAAACATTGGTTACGGAAATCTACAATCAAATTATAAAATGACAAAAAGTCTACACCTATTATTGCTCTAGTGACATCGGCTATGATAAATCGCCAGGCAAAATCACGGCGCAGATTAATATTTAAAACTAAATGAGCGTAACCATACGTGTTTATTACAGAACCGTTAGCTGCAAATAATTCGTAATTAGTTTTTGTTTGATGCCCTTTAACATATGCACGAGGGAACACACATAAATCACTGCCTGTATCTATTAAAAATTGCACTTTTGTCCGATGATCAGTAATAAATAAGCGACCGGGATTGGGGCAGGCGTCGGCCGCCATCACGGACTGCCCTAATCTTTTCCCTTGTAATCACATGGCTTCACGCAGTCCTTTGCCTTCTCGCCGAATTTTGCGTGATACCAACATAAGGGATACTTCCTGTAGTTAGACTGAGAGCGGTTCGAACGGGAACTTCCGCGGCTAGGGTTTCCGGATCTAGATCTCCTAAATTTAGATCGTGACATCCTGTCTAGCCTTGTAGATAACTGCTGTACCTGGCGCGTGAGTTCCGCAACTTGGCAGCTTAGCTCAGAGGAGCTGCTAGATGCCGCTACTTGGATTGTGGGCGTGGCGATGTCGTGGATGCGATCTGCAAGCTCGGCAACTTCCTCCAGTGAAAAAAAAAAGGGACTTGCCCACCACCCAAATCCCTACTACTGCAACTCCTGTAAACCAGGATCAACAATAGTAACTATCCAGAAAATCGTCGAGACAATGAAGTCCGACGTGTCCCAGGGGAATGATTTTAACTGTCTTGGAACCCGCAGCGAAATTAATCATGAAGTTATATAGGAGGAGTAAGAAAAATATCAGTTTTTTCACTTCCCTCCTTATCAAGCGAGAGACAGAATAGAATTTACATGTCATTGATATGAGAACAGATGTTTACAACTGAGTTAAGCCCAGTTGCCAGGCACCACGGATGATAAATTAATAAGTTATGGGTCCTAATAATGTGAGCTATTATATCTGATTCCAATAATAGGTATGGCAAAAACGCTTAAACGCACGGAAATTCATCCTAGTCGCAACAAGGTCCGAGTAATAAATCACCCCAGATATAATTTGCAAACTATCGAGCATAATATTGCGTTCACTTTGCCATAGACTACACTCCCACAGGATATGATGTGCAGATTGCTCGTATTCACAGTTCGTTGAACAAGGGCACAATGGTGAGGAGACAAGCTTAAATGAAAACAATTTACTTTTAAAGTTGCCGTGTCCTGTAAGGAATTGGGCAACACAGTGGTCCACCTCCAACCAAGTCCTCTCCAGCCGCTCACGAACGGATGGAAAGAATTGGTGGAGATGGCGGCCCTTAGTAGAAGAATCCCACCTTATCTGCCATTCGTCTAAGAGTTCCTCCCAAACGTCGGCCTGGGGTTTAAACAATCTAATAATCTTAGCCCGGTCACGTTCTAAAAGGAATTCATTTTTCAAGTACACTCTTGAAGCGAAATACATTGCAGCACGTCGTTGTGCCTCGAGATCGACTGGCAGCACTCCCGCGAGTACTGGTAGTGCTTCCGTACTAACAGTCCTATATGCTTTACATAAAAATATCAATGCTAGACGCTGACTTTGAAGTAACTTACGTCGTACCGCACCTATGGTGGCCCTATCGGCCCAAACAGGTGCTCCGTAGCACATACAGCCTAGGTAAGTAGCCCCATAGATGGTTTTTAATGTATGAAAAGATAAACCCCATGTAGCCGTAGATATTCTAGTCAAAGCATAAAAGTTACGTTTAGCTTTTTCACCCACAGTTTTAATGTGTTCAATAAATGAAAAATTTTTTTCAAGTACGAGACCGAGGTAACACACTGACTCCTTTCTTTTTACGGTGACGTTATCGAATTTGATGCTAGGCGAGGATTTAAGACTACCTTTCAAGATTAGTTGAAAGGTTTTTTGCGGCGCGAATGTTAAGCGGTTCCGTTCGCCCCACGCGGATATTAAATGTAAACACGAGTGGGCTAAGTTTTCGAGACCAGACCGCGTATTTGACTGAATGAGCAGAAGGCCATCGTCCGCGTAACCAGTCAATGAACAGCCGTGCGGGAGCGGTATCGCGAGAAAATCATCAAATCCCAGATTCCAAAGGTACGGCCCGATTACAGAACCTTGAGGACATCCCATAGTCAGTGCCTTCGACACAGAATGGTGCCCAAGTGTCAGTTTAACGGTTCCGTGTAAGAAGTACGAGTATATAAGAGTGTAGATATTTCTAAAGCAACCACGACTTTTTAATTTAAGCAGTAACATCGGCCACCAAGCGTTGTCGAAAGCACCAGAGATGTCAAGGAAAATGCCGACGACGTATTTACAATTCGAATTATTTACTATCGTTCTAACAGAGAGTGCGGCGTCAGTTGTTGATTTGCCTATGGTAAACCCGAATTGGTTATTATGAAATTTAGGCCCGTCCGGTAACAAACGTGGAACAATTAAACGTTCGAGGAGTTTCCCCAATGAAGGCAGTAATGTTATGGGGCGGTAAGACTTAGGGTCGTCCGGGGGCTTGTCGCCACTTTTTGGTATTATTCGAATAAAGCCGCGACGCCATACACGCGGGAAAACGCCCTCAGAAATACACCGACAGTAAACAGTTAGTATACAGTCACCGGCTGTTTTACAGGCTTCCTTAATCATCCGATTAGATATTTTATCATCCCCTGATGACTTATTTACCGGCAGTTTTTTAACGACGTTTGAGAATTCGTCAATAGAGGGGAGGTTTGACATAGGTGACATTGGTGGTTCAGCTGCCCAGGCTCTGATCTGACGGTGGTAATCGTTGTCATCAGAAGATGAGTCGTCCGGAATAAGAGTGTTAAGTAGGCATTCCGTTGTCTCTTCTATACCAGCGGTATGTGTGTTGTTAACTTTAATGTTTTGAATATAAGCTAGGTCTATCGACCTGTTTGCTTTGAACTCGTGGTATAGGGGCGACCACGGGCCTTCACTTTCGAGTTTTTGGACAACTTTGTGCAGTAAATTATTCTTAGATTTTTCCACAGATGCTTTGTACCGGGATCTGGCAACTCTAAACGTATTTAGGGCAAGGGTGAGTGAGTCACCCCTAACTTGATGTTTTTTTAGTTTATTTAATTTTCTACGCGCTCTTCGAAAAAATTTACGTTGTTCTACTAAATAGGCACTCCACCAATCACATCTACGGATATTGGTCATAGAACCTCGACCAATGGCAATATCAGCACAGTAAGTGAAGGTGTCTGACATGATTTCAGCACACTCTTCAGCTGACAATCCGTCCCGAGTGAAGTCCTTGGCTTGTGACGCGAACAATGAACTAAAAAATTGCCAATCTGCGCCCTTAGACTTATATCTAAAATTTTGAGCTTGATATTGATTAGAACCTTGCGTTAACATAGGGATAAACTCGTACACGATTAAGCGATGATCACTACATGACGCGTCTGGGAGGACACGCCACCTATCCAAGCGGACGTCGGCACTAGAAAGTGTGACGTCAATACAAGATTCGCCCATGAGGCTGCAATAAGTAGGTGGTGCATCGGGAGTATTGTGAACTGATAGGTTCATCTCAGCGATGAAATCCTCAACGGCGTGGCGCCGTTCAGAGTCCGTGGACCGAACCTTGCCATACCAGAGTGGCGATGACGCGTTAACGTCAGCGCCAATGATTATTTTGCAGCCCGCAAGTGACCGCAAGACATTACGGAGATTGTGAATATGAGGACCAACAGGGTCAGAATATTGAAAATAATAGCTCACAACATAAACTTTAAACGATGCCGATGAAATCTCCGCTACGGCACAGTGTGGGGTCATGAGATTACGCAAAGATGTTACAGTTATGTTTGAAGAACGCGATACAAAAATTCCAGCTCGTGCTTTGCCATTAAGTTGTACTACCTTGTTACGTAAACTCGCGTTTTGATACTGTTCTTGGATTAGTACAATGTCCAAATTATATTCCGTAATTAATGTATCTAGCTCAGACGTCGCCACCCTGTCGTTATGTAAATTTAATTGTCCAATAGAAAAACCAGCCATCCTAGTTAGTAGTTAGTATTAAGCACTAGTTGCTCTAATTTCAATTTATACGTGCCACAATCTTGTGACCCGCAACGATGGTTGGACGCTTTCTTAAAACGTTTGCACGCGACGCAAGTCGGGGTAAAGTTTAACTCGTCTTTATGCGGACAGTCTTTGGTCTCGTGGGTCTCGGCACAATTTGCACAGGTGGGAGATTTAGCAGCGCAGTGTTTTCTGACATGTCCGAATTGTTGGCAGTGTAAACAACGGACCACATCGATGTCGTCTACGAAGCGGCAAGTAGCCCAATCAATAAATAATTTTTCCTTACTGTCAATTAAATGTTTACGCACCACGGATTCAATTTCTATGCCTATCCATTTTCTACCGTTATCTAACGTACGTTTACGTATTATTTTAGTTGATTTTATAAAATCCTCCTCTTTTATTGACAGCTCGCCTTTGATATTTTGGCGGAATAGCGCGGTCAAGAAAGCACCATCCTCCAAAGACGATGGGACGTCCCTCACCAAAATGCGGGGTCTGCGGCCTTTTGGCTGTTCGAGGCGTAAGCCGGCAGATTTAATCGCGTCTACTGACTGTAATTTCTTTATTTGGTTCTCGTTAGAAACGCGTAGTACGACGCCAGACTTAGCGGTTTTCTTAACGCCTACAATTTGAAAACCATCATCCGTAGGTTTTATGGCTTTCATTAACGCCTGTTTTGTAGCCGACGACGACGCGTAATCAGCTGAGCGCTCCGTGGTGGGATATGCGACTACGCACGGCAGCGGCGCGCGCGACTGTATTGCTGGGGTAACTTTAGTAGTTCGTAATTTTAACGAATCCGCGTATGACACATTATTATTAGAATTAACGGTGACATTGGATTTTGCTTTCTCTAATTCCCGCTCTGTGTGGAGTAATTTAGTTTCAGTACAGGATGATTTAATGGCTAGTAAAGAAACAATAGCTGTAATACGCTGAGTCATATCCATAATGGCAGATTTATTCGCGATGTTAATACGTGATCCTTGATCGTTGACAAGGTCATTTATTTTGGACAGATAAGTCGATGCCTCTGACACTAGGTCACAGTAGTCGGCATTGCTCGCGTCACCAACATTCAATACTGGTCTATCAGTTTCAATTAGGTTTAATGGTTGTACACGCTTGGACCTATCTTCGGGCGAAATGTAAGACGGAGACATCTCGCTAAACAAACGCTTAGAACTCGCGGAGGTCGGGGACCTGGTGGTTAGTGCACTTCGGCGGAATATGTTCCCGCCGCGATCGGGTGGGTCATCGTTATACGTAGACGCCATGAGCTTAGCTTGAAAATTAGCGAATGAGTAAAAATAAAATAGAAACGAAAACCGGACACAAACTAAACGGTCGAAATATAAGACAAAAGTTTTTTTACGCCACCCGCAATTCCAAAAAGTAATAAATTGTACTTACCGAATCCAATATTCAACAATTAACACAAATATTTAGAATTACACGCTTAAAAACTTACTCAGCCAGCACTTAAAACAATAATACACAACCACAAACAACTCACGAGCCAGAAATCAATCGCGAAACCGAAAAAACACAAATAAAATAAGGAGCTAATTAGACCTTCACTGCACCGCACGGAAGCGCGAAGGGAAGTGTCAAGCTCCAGTGAAGCCTTCGACTGCGAGGCTATTATGGTTTGGATGTTGTTAGGTAAGCGACTAGCCCACATTGTTCGCAGGAAATCCTCAGGTACATCGGGTCCAGCGAGGTGCTGAATATGTCGCAGGAATTGAGAAGGCTTACGATCACCGAGTTCCTCTCTTGTTACGAGCTGCAGGATCTTCTTCTCACGGGACGCAGATAATCGCTTTATTAATTCGGTTTTTAAGCGCTCGTACTTGTTGGGTCCCGGAGGAGCAGCAATAATGTCTTCCACCTCCGACGCATATATGGGATCCAATTGCCCCATAGCATAGTGGAATTTGGTGGAGTCCGCCGTAACGTTTGCGAGAAAAAATTGGCTTTCAAGCTGATAAAACCACAAAGCTGGTTTTTCTGGGTAAAATGGGGGTACCCGTATGCCGACTCGCTGAATATCGTGGGCTGTACTTGGACGTTCCTTTTCTTGCTCGCTCATCGTTCGTGTTCTTCGGGGTCACCAGTGAAGCGTTTGTGTAGTAGAGAGATAGAATAACACAGCTTACAGAAAATATAGTTTATTGAAGATAGTCCACAGTCACACAGAAAGTACAGTTGACAAGTTCAAGAGTAGTAAGAAAGAAGGAGAACAGAGCGATAGGTGAAATTACAGTCCAGTTAAAAGCACAAGCGAGACTTAGCTTAAGCACTAAAATAAGGTTATGCTAAACGATAGCGTACAGCGGATCAGCTGGTTCGTATATCACCGACGGAGGCGCGAGCGACATGCACTTCGCGTAGACAATCGTATTCGACTGGCGGCGCGGCCGTGTGCGCAAGCGCACGGCCACCTCGCCGCCGCGGTGACCGAACCGGTTCCATATTTCTAGTAAATTCTAATACATCGTATACAAAATATCTAATAAGAAAGTAGGATCGCTTGTCCTACTCGACCATACAATATTATTTTATTTTTATTAACAATGTTATTTTATGTTTAACTTTAATACAATATGTTTATTATATACCTAAGTTTATTTAATACATATATAAACACATATTTATTTTAGTGCACAATTATTATTTATTATACATATATATTAGTATACAGTAGATCCGCTACAGCTTCTTACCTACTAATTCAACTCGCTAAGAAAGTTAATATAGACACTCTAATTACAGCATACCATGGTTTAGTCGCATCTATTTAATTTTGATAAAACTAACCAACAGACAGGAAAAGGCAAAATGACCAACACTACCTTCCAACACAACAGAACAAATAACAATGAGAATACAGGAAATCATACATTTCGGAACAACAGAACAACAATTTAATATACTATACCAAAACATACAAAGCATCTCAAACAAACATTATCTACTAGAAGCTTTTATCCATGAAAAACCGATATATAACGTAATATGCCTATGTGAAACCTGGCTGTCTGAAGAAAAAATAGAAAATTTACACCTCAGCGGCTACAAAATTGCAGCATCTTATTGCCGCTACACTCATGGAGGCGGCGGTGTCTGCATCTTATTACAGGACCATATATACTCTAAAGAGATATATGATATTACAAATATGTCAATTGATTATTGTGTAGAAGTATGCGCTATCGAACTACCTAATGAAAATATGGTAATAGTAATAATTTATTGGAATAGAAGAGAGGAGGAAGTATTCATTAGCCAGTTAAAACAAATATTGCTCTATATAAATAATAAATATCTAAAATATAACGTAATATTAGGAGGCGATTTTAATATAAATATTTTAGACAGATGTGTTAAAACAAACACATTTTTAGACCTCTTGTTAGAATATAAGTTTATACAGCACATTAAAGATCCGACGCGAATTTCCCAAACTACTTCGACTTGTTTAGATTTAATTTTTACGAACTTTAAGGATAAAAACAATTATACTACTGTTGAAGAATTAGGGTTTTCTGATCACTGTGCAACCATTCTCCATACAAAATTAAACAAAAATACCAAACAAATAAACTGGTACACGAAAAAGAGATTATAGAATTATCAAAATATCTTAAAATTTAAATCCGAATTAAATAAACAAAATTGGCATGAAATAATAACAACAAACAAAACCATAAACGAAAACTACCACACATTTAATAACATATTACACAACATTTTAAATATATGTATCCCCCTACAACAAATTAAACTAAAAACTAAATATAAAAAGTACTGGTTAACCAAAGGTATAAAATTATCCTGCAAAAACAAAAGACTACTAAAAGTCCTTACAATTAAAACAAGTGATCCTATTCTAACTAAATACTATAAAAAATATGAAAAGGTCCTAAAAAAATCTGTGACCACATCAAAAAAATTACAATACATAAAAACATTAAAAAAATCCACAAACAAAGTTAAAACTATGTGGAGTATAATTAATGAAAAAACTAATAAAATAATAAAAAATGAAAAAATTAATATAAACCTACAAATTAACAATAACCTAATAACCGAACCTAAACAGATAGCTAATACCTTCAATAATTTCTTTGCGTCCATCGGGGAAAATACCACCCGAGCACCCGGCACCAAACCTAAAGGAGCCCCTGTGGTCTGCCCTACAGAAAACACTATGTTTCTCACCCCGGTTGACCCCTACGAAATAAACAAAATAATTAAAAACCTAAAAAATAAAAAAAGTTACGGATTAGACGAACTCCCTCCATTTCTATTTAAACACTGTGCAGATGAACTTACTCTACCGTTCTCTAAACTAATTAACCAATCTTTCGAAGAAGGAACATTCCCAAATGAACTCAAAAAAGGACTAATAAAACCGATCCATAAAAAAAATGCAAGAACAGACCCAAATAATTACCGCCCTATCGCGCTACTACCAACAGTATCGAAAATCTTTGAGAAGGCTATGTGTGACCGCGTCTACTCCTTCTGCAAAAAAATTAAAATTCTAGACGACTGCCAAAACGGTTTCCGTAGGAACAGATCAACTACTTTAGCTGTCTATAAATATGTGCAAGAATCACTTAACATTATAAATAGAAGGCACTACGCCATAGGTGTCTTACTAGACATGACCAAAGCACATGACAAGGTACAATTTAATATACTGTTAGATAAATTATACGGAATAGGGATACGAGGAAACGCCCATAAATGGTTCACATCATACCTCAAAGATAGAGAACAACTGGTTGAAATTGAATATTTCAACAACTGCACAAAAGTAATAGAAAAAATAAGATCCGACAGAAAAACAGTTAACGCGTCAATCCCGCAAGGTAGTGTAATAGGGTGCCTTCTTTTCCTTATTTACATAAATGACCTTCCAAAGACAATAAATGAACCATGTGTTTTGTTCGCAGACGACATATCCTTGCTCACCTCATGCCAAAATATAATAACTAAATAATACATATAAATAAACTACCTTCTCACTTCAGTCATCAATTGGATGGACAAGCATAATCTAGAAATAAACTTCACCAAAACAAAATTAATTACTATTCATCCCCATCAAAAAGCTCCCCTAAAACTAAATTTCACCTTTAACAACACAAAATTAGAACAAGTAAATGAATTCAATCTTCTCGGGCTATTATTAGATACGCATATAAACTGGAAATCCCACATACAAAAAAATCGATCAAAACTTTCAAAATTTTCATATGCCTTACGTGAGATCAAAAAGACTACAAACCTGCAAACTGCACTCGCAACTTACTACGCGTATGCCCAAGCATGGCTTAACTATGGCATTATACTTTGGGGAAATAGCACAGATTCACCTAACATTTTTACTTTACAAAAGAAACTAATCAGAATAATTACAAACATAGAACAAACAGACAGCTGCAAACCACTCTTCCAAAAATATAAAATACTTACGGTCACGTGTCTATACATTCTCGAAATATGCAAATTTGTCCGAAAACACCAAGAATTTTATAACACCCGTGAAGAAATACAAACTAAATACACATTAAGACACAAAAATAGATTAAACTTACCAACCTCACAACTTAAGATACACTCGTCCTTTGTCGTCCTTCTTTCCACAGTCCTTTGGTTATGTCCATAAAAACTTATAACAACTTACCCAAAGCCATCAAAGAGGAACTTAAATTCAACACTTTTAGTAATAAATTAAAACACTTCCTGATTACTAAGTGCTATTTTACAACATCCGAATATTTTGACGATAAATCATTTAAAAAATAAAAAATTACACAACTTCCTTGCTTCCTTCCTTCCCTATGTAAACATCATTATAAAAAACCTAGCCTTATTGTAACTACCAAAGAAAATGAATAAAATCACGATGCAATATAATACCATAATACATATAATATAAGTAATAAATAATAAATAAATAAATAAATAATAAAAATATAAGTCTAGTATATAAATGAAAACTAAACAATATAATAAATAAATACAATTAAATCTTATAAATAAATGATTATAATATATAAATACAATTATAAATATAACAAATAAATTCACTTATAAATGTTATAAACAAATACAAAATTTGTCATACTTAGTTAGAAATGAGTTAATAAGAATATAAACATCATAAATATAATATTTTAATGCATACTTTTTTAATGGGCAATCAATTTGGAAATGATGCTAAACCCTCTTCCTCTCTCCTAATTTTAATTTTAATTTTGCTGTGCCCGACAGGGTCCATAATGATCTAAGATATTGTATATAGTAGTAATAGTCCACCTTTATAAAACATTATGGAATGCAATAAAATATTGAGTATTGAGTATTGAGTATATTTTGAGATATTCGGGATTCGAACCCGGGACCCATAGCAAAGGAGCACTACTCTCATATTTGACTGTTATATTTTATAGGTTCTAGATATCTTAGACTTAGCAGTCGCGCTTGCCACCGGTGGACTAATAAGTCAGTTAATGATAAATAGAGTAAGATCCCAGGGCCGCCAGACGTCACGTATTTTCTGACGAACCAAATGTGGATTATTGAGTAGTGCTAGTATGTACTAAGAACGCATGCCTACCAGCTATCTTGCCTAGTGGGCCAATTTTCAGATATCAGGTAATCGAGGTACATACAAATATTACTTACCTCACGTAAATTCTCCAAGCTGATTTTTACGTATATTTTAGACAATATCCTTAAAAATATGTCGGCAATACTCCCAGACACTTTCCGCTGACCGTATTGCTTTGCAGACGCTTTAAAGCTCCCAAAGTAATTACTTAACTCCACGTAAATTATGATGCTCCATTCTTGTAAAAGGTTTCAAAATAGTTGTGACAGGAAGCGGACCGATCCAAAGGGCTAATCATCCCCCTTAATTCAATTTTAAAGCCTCTGTGTGTTGGAGCGTGAGGGTATTATCAACGCGCATGAGAGTGAGGCAGATTGCGAATATGCGAAAGTCTAGGGGATGATGGGCCCATTGGATCGTTCTGTCTTCTCGTAAAAGGTTTCGAAATAGTTATCTGGTGGCCCATTAGGCAAGATAGCTGGTAGGCATGCGTTCTTAGTACATACTAGCACTACTCAATAATCCACATTTGGTTCGTCAGAAAATACGTGACGTCTGGCGGCCCTGGGATCTTGGACTAAAAGACTTAAATTAAAAAATGTATGTATATGACGACTGGATTGTCGCAGTGGCTGAGGGATCGGCTCGTGAAACACGGGTTGCGGAGTCGATCCTCACACAGAGCAAATATTTGTAGGAGCTACAGATATTTGTTCCGGTCTAAGTGTTGTGAATTCGAAAAATTGTGTTCGTTAACTCACACACAGCACAGGAGAAAATCACCATGTTTACAAACAACGTACTTTTTTAATAAGAAAAATATAATGACTAGAATATGTACCTGTTTCAAAAACGGTTTCCAATCTTTATTGTGATTATTTTTTATTACACCTTCACTAACAACTGGTACTTCTTGATAGTGACACTTTTCCATTGTATAATAAAAAAAAACAAACAAAATAAAAACGAAAAATTAAACTACAATAAAAATGATATTGTAACTTTGATTAGCATGTGTTTTTATAATCACTATTATATTCATTTATTTTTTGAAAGCGTTTTATTGTCTACTCGTGCTCGTGACAGAATGAGTGAAAACTCATTCCGTCAGAGTACTAGATATTTATAGGAAATATTCGCTTGAATAAAATGTATAACGATGAAGAACAACTGGTTTTAGTATTTAGTTTCATTGTTTGCGAATACAAATAAGTCATCAGTGTGATTTTTTGTTCAACTTTTCTTTCTATTTGAGTGAGATTAGTCTATAGCCCGTCGCGCTAGCCTAGTGCCAGTTAGTCGACTTCATGTGCCATCGAGAAATTCTCTCAGATAGGCAGGGATCCTCAAGATGTTTTGTCACGATATAACTTCGAAAATTCAGCTAGCCTTATTAACCACGAGACTTTTCACTTCATAATCCACTTGTCACTCCAATAGTCTATCAAAGCTGCGGTTATTTAGTATTTCACAAATTTCGAGGAAAGAATATACACACTATCACGCCTGTCGTCCCCGAAGTGTTAGGCAGAGGTGTACTAATGTACACCCACGTTTCGCCGGTACGTTTTAGGTCCCATTCAATCTCCGAGCTGCTACTGAGAATTTCATAGAAAAACCCAATAACACTTTGCTCGACCAGGGAATCGAACCCAAGACCTCTTGCTCTTGTAGACCACAAAGAAGATACCTCAGCAGAAAGAAAATACCTCACGCCAATTTCAATAATAAATGTATTTTGAACTAAAACCAGAAAAAAACAATGTAGCTTTCGGTATCATTAAAATAACGACAAGTTTGTTTATTTATGATATCTTTTATGCAAATCTTTACATTTTCTCACATTGTTAATCTCATGTATTATTATAATATTCAAAATAAATATTTTTTGTGACATAATATTATCATTAAGTGTTTAATAATTTATTAGTCACGTGTGATTTTTAATATGTTGAATATATTTTGTGTACCTATTGCGTTTTATATATTTTGCCTCTTACATTGTGCATACACAAATATATGTAGGTATATACCTTTTAACAGAGCAACTCGCCATCCGCAGTGAATTCATTCTTAGCTTGGAACCTTCTTTCCACGTACAACGCAATGACCTATCTACCGAAGTCTTCCCAAATAAGGTGTTTCAAGAAGAACTGAAAAGGTTTTTACAGTGTCAGCAACCCACAAGCAACACCACTGCTGTTGCAAACGACTATGCTACGGCACAGTATAAATATGCAATATTTATACTGTGGCTACGGTAACCGCTTGCTGTTAGATGGTCCGTAAACTTTGTTTTTTTCTTTAATACACGTAGCACTAGGATCCCTCCATTGAGCAAAGAGGCTCATAGTATGTTTAATTGACGACCTCAGTGGTCTAGTGGTTCCAGTACCGGACTGCTGATCACGAGGTCGTGGGTTTTATTCCCACGGGGCACAAATATTTATGTGATGAATATAAGTGTTTGTGTTCGTCTGGGTGTTTCCTATGTATTATAAGTATGGATTTACAAAGAAAAGTATATAAGTATTATATCCATTATCTAGCACCCATAGTACAAGCTCTGCTTAGTTTGGGACTAGATGGTGCTGTGTAAAATGTCACAGAATATTTATTTTATTTATTTATTTAATTTAGAAATACATAAGTATTTCCCATCTTCAATGCATCAACACGATCAATCAAACATCATTCAATATTAAATACCTACCTACTTATATATAGTTTTAAAATCCTCCTTTCATAAGTTAGTCTAACTACTAGACACTGTATATACATTAGTAAGCATTAATTGGTGATAAAAATTTATGATCGTCTTTATGTATTGTAAATGCATAGTAATATTAATATCATTAATGCGAAAGTGTGTCTGTCTGTTACCCCTTCACGCTATAACCACTGAACCGATTTATATGAAATTTGGTATAAATATAGTTTAAGTCCCGGGGAAGGACAAAGGATAGTTTTCATCCCAAAAATCATCACTTAAAGGGGGGAAAAGGGGGTTGAAATAAAATTACTAATTTAAACGTTACGAAATTATTATATTACGAAATTGCGGGCAAAAGCGAGTAATTGATAATATTACATATCTACTTTTCAAAGAAAAAGAAATCAACATTTCTTAATTATTAACCTAATTTAATTATTAATTTAAGTGATTTCTTTTTTTAGGGTTCCGTACCTCAAGAGGAAAAAACGGAACCCTTATAAGATCACTTTGTTGTCCGTCTGTCTGTCTGGCTGTCTGTCTGTCTGTCTGTCTGTCTGTCTGTCCGCCGTCCGTCTGTCTGTCTGTCAAGACCCTTTATTTCGGAAATGCGTGGAGGTATCAAGTTGAAATTTAAACCGCATACTCAAGTCTACGGTCCCTTGAAGTTGTGAAAAAAACAATCTTCTAAGTTTACGTAAAAAAAAGATACGGCCATTTAATCAGCAAAAAACGCATTTTTCGACACTCTCAAGGGAATCAAAACTCATAGGGTACTTCCCGTTGACCTAGAACTATGAAATTTGGCATTTAACATCGTTATAGACCAACAATACAAGGAAAAATCTCAAAACTGTACATTTGTAACTAAATATTAATTAATCGGGGGTCTGAATTTTGTTATAGGAATCTGAATTTCTAGTTGAAGCTATTAGTTCAAATGGGGTATCATATGAAAGAGCTTGATGTGCATATTGCAAAATAAATATTATTTATTTTTTCCGACGCATAATTAATAAATATATTTATTAAAATAAAACTACAAAATACAGCAATCCGCCATGATAAGTCGAATGTCGGTTTATAAACACCTACGTCGAGTACTGATTATTTGATTTTTAATTCCGTTTAGGGATAAGGCAAAGGAATTTAGGCAATACAGCCAAGTATTGTACTCCAGTAATTTTATTATTTATTTAAGATGGTGATTTTTTTGTGTGGAACGTAAATATATAATTTGTTGAGAGTTGTAATTGGTGTATTTATTGCATAGGGGGGCTGCGTACCACTTATATAATTTAAAATTCATATTTAACACGCTAAATAAATTAATTTATTAGCACCTAATGTTTAGTGTTGATATACATTGAAATATCGTCACCGTCACAGGCAGACGCCATGACACCAGAGAGCGATTTGGCGTGAATTTTGAACATAAATGTCAATTTCATTAATATTAAAAAATCGAATAAGGCGGTACCACGTCCTGATTAAGATTTTAATACAATCGATTTCTGTATAAAATATTAGTGTAATAAGATGTTTGAAACAATACCGATTATGATATCAAAAATAAAGCTAATAACAATATCATTGTTTCGTCACATTTTCAATGAAAATAAGATAGGTAAATTAAACAATCAATAAGTTAATCTATTACATTTATTGTATGTAGGTCGGTATAGTATCAATACACACATTAGAAAAAATGGGCATCCCTAGTGTTGACAGGCGATAGCAAGGAACTTAGATCCAACCTGGAATGTGTATTGTCAATTTGATACCAATATGAAAATAAACCTTATGATTACTGAGCTAAGTTCTATTACAGACAATCACTTGGTCAAAGAGAAATCCGGTCCGAGAGAGAAAGCGTCTCGAGAGCCGTGTGTTTCTTTCTAAAGTGTTGCCAGGAGGATTATTCCCAAATTTAGTAGGAGTGGTAGGAAAAAATAATATTGTCATGTCTTATAAAAAAAAACATTAATTTACATTACGAATATTACGATTTATTTTTATTATTTTTTTAATATCTGTTAGAATGAGAACATTTTTAAGCAATAATTTAGACACTGTATTGAAATATAATTAACAAAGAAAAGATTATTAGTAGAATATTTATATGAGATAGACTGGCAGTCCGTCAGCCATATTGATGTAGGGTGCCCATAATGAACGAAATTGTAAGATTATTTACACAATACAGCATATAAATAGGAGGTAGTCTTCAACGTAAGCATAATTACGCATGTTTGTTTTAGGTATTTTATGTTTATACTAGGCTGATTTTAACATTTATTTTAGTATTATAATATGTGTGTTGAGACTGTTCAGTAGTACAAGCCACGCATATAACTTTACAAGGAATGATGTACCGAATACTTAAATCTTAATCTTACCGCACGTATGATGAGCCACGGTAAAACTCAAACATTGAAAATTATAGGTCACAAATCAACTTTAAGACAGAAATTGCATAAAACTGTTTTATTTAGTAATGTGTGAACCTAACTGTTAATATCTACCAAATAAATATTTATAAATTCTCCTTAATGTGTTTTACTTTAGTCTATCCTTAAAGCATAGCTACACTAGAGGTCCTGGGTTCGATTCCCGGGTCGAGCAAAGTGTTGTTGTGTTTTTCTGTGAAATTTCCCAACAGCAGTTCGGAGTTTGGATTTGTGCCCGGTTAGTGGCAATAGGCTCGCCCATATTAATGGCCACCTAATAGTAGAAATGAGGGTGTACCGCTGCACACCTCTGACTAGCCTTTCGGGGAACACAGGCGTGATGGTGGTAAATCAAATTATTGGTTAATATATTATATCCTAATTAGTATCTACCTATATCATATTCTTTGGTCACCCTAATAAAAGGGACAGACGGCTCTTCCGTAGCTATCTCTCTCGGACCGGGCATTGGCAGCCTGTGCGCATTCCAGGTTGGATCTAAGTTGGATCTAAGTTCCTTGGGCGATAGTAAAAAAATGGCGTACTTTTAATCGAAAACTTAAAAGTACTAATTATTATTCAAAAAACTATCTCACGTCAAAAAGTAATTAAGTTTGTTTCAAAAAATATATAGATATTTCATGCTATTTCGCTTTTTGAGATACAAGCCATTTGTCAAGGTACTGTCCTTTATTAGATAAATGAAGGTACTATTTATCTATTTAATTTATTATTTATTTATTTTCATAAACTATTTATTTAATTCTGTAACTAAACACAATCCTAAATAGGTATCTACTATTAAATAAAATATGGAACTTAATCATCTTTACATAAAGAGTATATTTTTATAATGACAAGCTGCAAAATTAGGCGCCACTGGTACAGTGTCGCGAGGGGGCGCTGAGGCGGGGCGAGCTGCCGTTGCCTCGCGAGACTGAGGCGCGGCGCTCCGAGCTCCACCGGATCCTAGTGGCACAGTGGAGGATGCGACTTGCGCAACCCAGTGCAAGGCACGCCACGATAGTGGCGGTAAGGCCTGTCATGGAGGAGTGGCTTGAGAGGCGCCACGGCGCCCTCAGCTTCCGGCTGACGCAGGTCTTGTCTGGGCATGGGTGCTTCGGAAAGTACCTGTGTCGCATAGACCGGGAGTCATCGCCCGGATGTCACCACTGTGTGGGCTGCCTTGAGGACACGGCGCAGCACACGCTCCAGGCTTGGTTAGGCCCCAAGTAGGCGGCGCGCGTGTTCGTCACACGTGCGCCTGCGTACCTCGCCGATACCTCGCTCCTAGCCGGGGTCCAGCGATAACAGCTGGACCGAAGCCCGCCGGGGTTGTGGTGCATGCTTTTGC
Source organism: Craniophora ligustri (assembly GCA_905163465.1). Lineage (NCBI taxonomy): Eukaryota > Metazoa > Arthropoda > Insecta > Lepidoptera > Noctuidae > Craniophora > Craniophora ligustri. Next base: position 14,828,922 of record LR990965.1, read on the forward strand.
GAATCCCATGGCCCCGGCAATCGGGTTGGTGGCGTTGACGGGTGCGGTTTTTTAGTCGGTAAACGCTCACATTGGGCGGAGTCCGACACACCCCGTCGCTTCCCCAGGCGGTGGGACGGTCCGAAAAGGATTTTTCCGCACTTAAAAAAAAAAAAAAAATGGACAGGGAATTTAAAAAGCAGTTTTAATCTTAAAATATTATGGAATTTATTACGCAGCCAAAGTCGCGGGTCTTTACAAGCTTATGTTATAAAAATTCAATGGAATAAAAAACATACACAGTTGGCATTTACATACATCGTTTTTTATGAATACTAATAAACAGGTATGAACGTCATTTCTTACTAATAATTTGCAATATAGATTTGCCTATATATAAATATTTTGTTAGTTTTGTCAACGTCGAACTCTAAAAATAAAATCATGTCACGTGCCCAAAGCATTTCAAAACCGATCAGATCATTATTAAAGAAGTTCAAGATAATTACATTTATCATGATTTTATACGCGCTGTGTGGGTCGGGAAGCAAAAATATTACTGATTCTTTGACTGAGCTTTATAATGAATAAATAAAAATTTGAATACTAACAAAAAAAATCGGGAAAACAGGTGTAGCTGCAAGTCATACATGCGCGCGCCACGGCGATTCATTCGACACTGAAGCGCTCGCTTTTTTTTTTTTTTTTTTGAATGGCATTCATTGTTAGCTCGAGGGAGCTTTTACAATGTAACCGGACTTTTTTGGCGAAGCACCAGACAGTGCCTCCAGCCAAGGCTTAACTTAGAATTTAAGCAACAGCAGCTAAGGGCGCCCCCGAATGGGGCTCGGACCTCGGCTTAGGGCGTTGCTGAGAGGACAGCTAGGGACGGCTGGATCATGGATTTGATTATTTAGGGGCGAATTTAAAGCTACAGGCTCGGCGCGGGCCGGCTCGAGCAAGGGACGGGAGGGAACGTTTACTGGACGTCGCGACGGGCTTCGCCGGCGAGGACGATATTTAGGTAGACGTGTGTGGAGTGAGAGAGTGCTGGTCTCGGGATTTGACTCTTGGAGAAGAGTGGTTTCGTCGTCTGGATAAGAGAGGACGTGTCTGGGGCGGCGTACCGAACTGATCGCGGAGGGCCTATAGTCGGTGCACTGGACTAACAAGGGATTCGGGTGATGGGGGACGCGTTCGAAGTATCGTTTCGAAGCACGTTTTAGGTACTGCTTGATGGTGGGCAGTTTTAAGTCTACATGAAGCTGCTTATTGCGCACGAACCACGGGGCATCCGTGGCCTTACGCATGAAGCGGTTCTGTATGACTTGCATACGATTTATGCTGGGACCGTCGACGTGTGCGAATACGATACTCGAGTAGGTCATGATGGGGCGGATGCACATCGAGTAGATTCTCACCTTACACCTAAGGGACAATTTACTCCGTGCATTGAGGATAGAGTGCAGACGACCGAGAGCGAAGGTGGCGCGTCCGCGCACCGACCTTATGTGCTCACGGAACGTAAGTTTCCTGTCTAGTATTACGCCCAGGTATTTGGCTTGCTTTTCCCATGGGATTTGCTTGCCGAATAGGGAAATCGGAGGAACTGGGGTGGAGAAATGATTCTCTTTCTTGCGGTGAAAGAGGACAGCTGCGCTCTTGGTGGGATTCACCTCAATCCTCCATTTCCTAAACCACTCGCCGAGGGCGGTGACTGAGGATTGGAGGATTTTGGCGATGTGAACCGGACTAGTGCCGGTATAATATATAGCCGTGTCGTCGGCGAAAAGAGCTAATCGTGTTTTGCCTTTTTTAGGGATATCGCTAGTGTATAGCGTGAAGAGGAGGGGTGATAACACTGAGCCTTGAGGGACTCCGGCGCTTATCGGGTGAGGAGACGACATGGCGCCGCCTTCAATACGATAGCGAAAGCTACGGTTCGATAAGAAGTCCCGAATGATAAGCACGAGACGGTCTGGCACGTTGAGGGAGTACAGCTTGTATATTAAGCCGTTGTGCCAAACTTTATCGAAAGCTTTCGCTACGTCGAAGAATAGCATGCCCGTCATACAGCCGCGCTGGAATCCAGCACTGATGTGTTCGACGATGCGATGCACTTGTTGTGGGCAAGAATGTTTGGTGCGGAAACCAAACTGCTCGTCTGGGAGAAGATGATTAGATTCGGCAAAATCCTTAAGTCGGGAGTAGATAAGCCTTTCGTAGATCTTCCCAAGTACGTTGAGAAGACTAATGGGGCGATAGCTGGTAGGCTCGGAGCGGGGTTTGCCCGGTTTGTGGATACCGATGACGGTAGCGCATTTCCAGGTTTGCGGGAAGATGTTGTTGCTTAATGCCGCATTGAAGATGCTGGTCATTAGCATGATGAGCTGAGCGGGGAATAGTTTGACCACCTTATTGGTGATACCATCTGATCCGGGGGCTTTCCTGGGGCGTAATTTTTTGACGATTGACTGGACTTCCTCGGGGGTGGCGGGGGGGACAGGGTCGTCGACTTGAGTTTGGGTGCCTACTGGGGTTAGTGGAGGAGGGGGTGGGAGAGCGACTCTTCGTTCGACCTCGGCGTTCACCTTGTCGAGGTGAGCCTGGTCGACCGGTTGAGTGCTGGGGGAGCATTGAGCCTCTAGACTGTCGGCTAGGCATTCGGTCTTTTCATCATCCTCAAAGGCGGGGCTTTGATTCGGACGATTTAGTGGGGGCATAGCGGACACGTGTTCGGTCTTCAGCTTCCGAGCGAGTTGCCAGAAGGCCAGGTGAGTCGGCTCCAGGTCGCTCAACATATTGTCCCAGCGAGATTCGCGTACTTCACAAATGCGTTTCTTTACAGCACGCTGTAAATTGCGCATGTGAGCACGGTTCGCCTCACAAGGAAAGTTGTCGTACGCTCTGATTGCCGCGTTCTTCTCTGTCATCAATTCACGCACGTCGTCCGGTAGTTTCCAACGGAGGTCGTCCTCCGCAGGAACCCGCCGTGAACAATCGTTCACTACGGACTGTACGTGACTGGTGAGAGAGTCGATAGCACCTATCGCGTCGGAGGCCGAAGCGATCATGTCGGGAATGGCGTCCAGGTGCGCGGAGGAGGTGGTTGACTTGAGGCGTTCCTCAAGTTTCCTCCAGTCCGTGATCACCTTTGTTGGAGCGGTTTGACCTGGGTCATCGGCGGGGGAACCTACACGGGGGCCTAAGTCTAGGATGACAGGTCGATGGTCGGAGTCTAGTTCGTGAAGCGTCTCAAGGGAGCGTAAACGTAAGTTCACGTTCTTGAAGAGGGCCACGTCTAGTATGTCCGGGCGATGGTCTGGGTTGTGAGGATAGTGGGTGGGTGCCATGGGAGCTATGATGTCGAAATTGAGCAAGGTGCTCAAAGTATCTAGCTCTCTGCCTCTCGGGTTGTTAGAGTGGCTGTTCCATGCGATGTTCTTGGCGTTGAGGTCACCCGCTATGATAACGGAGTTCCCCAAGCCAAGGAGCGTTTCGAGGTCGGATCTCAAAGAAGTAGTGGTGGAGGAGGGGGGGATATAGGTGGATACCACCGTAATTGGTTGATGACCGGTCATGCCTATTCGACATATAGAGGTCTCTATATGCTGAAGTGAGGGGGGATCTATGGGGATGCAGTACAGGGATCTTCTGTAGTAAATGAGGGTGCCTCCTTTGCCAGAGTTAGTCCTGTCGTTGCGCACTATTTTGTAGTTTGCAATTCCAGGGTTCCTCTTGGAGGGCTTTAGAAATGTCTCTTGTACTAGGAATATGTCAATTTGATGGTCGCGTAGAAAGGCGGCGATCTCATCTCGTTGACCGAAAATGCCATTGGCATTGAAGAAGCCTATTTTTAGGAATCTGGGTTTAGTGCGACCTGCGTTGCTGATGTTATCCATTAGAAACGCATGTCTATGTAATGTTGGAACAGGTCTAGATGTTCCAACCCTACCATCATGACGTCAGGAGTGCCCTCTCGGGCTTTCAGCTCCTGGACTATGAGCTTGATACGCTCAATGTCTCTGACAAACGAGAAGTAGTAAAGAGAGAACGCACTAAGGGTCCTCCCGTCTGACGGGGAAATAGGGGGATACATTCCTGGGACCGGCATAGGAGCGGGCACGTAGGAGGCCATGAGAGGTTTTGGAGGAGCCCGAGCGGCTGGGGCCTGAGGGGCCGGGGCCTGAGTGGCCGAGACCAGGGGGGCCTGGGCCTGAGGGGCCAGGGCCCGGGCAGCAGGGGCCTGAGGGGCCGGGGCTGAGGTAGATGGCGGCAGAGGTGCTGGGGCCTTAGTGGGTTGGGTTTGGGGGGCAAGGGACATGAGCGCTGGGATGTTGGCAGCTGCTCTTGACGGTCTTAGAGCGGGGAACGACTGGTGATTATCCAGTGCGCTCCACGGGGAGGGCCTCTGAGGGCCGAGACGGGTGGGGAGGGCAGTAGAGGGGTATTCCCTCTGCTGTTTGGCGGTTGACCGTTTGGTCTTTTTAGACTTGGGGGCCATGGGGCAACCTCGGTAGTTAGCCGGGTGGCCTTGGGTCTTGCATAGGACGCAAGATGGGAGGTCGGTGCAGAGGTCCCTGTTCTTAGGACGTGTGCAGTCCGACGTGGCGTGATCACCACGGCACTTCACGCAGCGGGCCTTGGCGTAACAGTTACGAGCTGAGTGCCCGTAGAGTTGGCAGTTGTGACACTGCCCAATAGGTCCACCCTTGTGTGGGCGCTCAATATGAATGCCTACTATGTGGCAAACAGAACGGATTCTAAAGATGGCTTGGCCCTCTTTAGAGTTGGGGACGATAACGAGTACCATGTTGTATCTGGTACCGTCTCTACCCGCGTGCATGCGGTGCACGTGTGTAACTGGGATGTTCTGCTCTATGAGATCATCCTTGACGTCTTGGGTCTCGAATTCGACGGGGATTCCGCGAATTACGACTCGAAGAGGCTTTTCGTCGGGGAGGGCATATGTATGGAATTGTACATTCCTATCTCTTAAGAGTTGGGAGAATTCCCTGTAGTCATTGGGCGTCGGTACCTGAACCTTTATGCCCTCGGCAATGACTCTCGCATAGCTGTAATTGATCCGGCGATCAATACACGCTTTCGAGATGGACACCCACAGATTTTTGTCGTGGATTATCAGTGGGGGTGGAGTGGGACTTTTCTTGGGGGTGACAGCCTGGGAAGGCTGTGGGCGATGGGGGGGGATTACTTGCGACGACGCAGAGGCGGTAAGAGGGCGAGAGGTGGGGGGATTAGAGGAGGACGGGGAGGGGGAGGGGGACGGCGAATGAGATTCAACCGCAAGCTTAGCGGCTTTCGCGGCGGCTTTGCGCTCCTTTAGGAGACGCTTCTTACCCTTACCGACGACTGTGTAGCCGTCGGAAGAGTTGGATTCCGAGGAATCCGATTGAGTACAATCGGACTCAGTTTCGGAGAAACGGGCGGTGTCCATCGGGACAGGTGGGGCTATTGTTTGCGACGCACGTGCGTCACTAACAATGGCGGAGGTTGAGGGGGTCTCTACCTGCGGTTCCGCCGACAAAAGGTCGGCGTCATAAAAGGACTGGGAATCGGATTTCCCGGAATTGTCGCCATCTGGCGATAGCGGGCAATCAATGCCCGGGACTAGCGGAGCCTCTGAGGGTTCCTCTGGGGAAAGAAGATGACCATATTTGGCCAAGAAGTCAGGGTCCTTTAGGAGGACCTCCTTCAATAGTCGAAGAAGATTGGAGTCGGACATGGTGAGTCCGACGATATCAAATTCACCTAACTTGACTAACTCCCCGGGTTGGATGGGCCCGGGGGTGAGTGAGGTGTGTGAACCCTCCCTGCCGGGTATAGGCAGGGAGGTGTGTGTGCCTACGGTGAGCCCTAGCTTGTCTCCCGTCGCCAGTTTTATTGTGCGAACGGGTTCCTATGCTCCAGTACAGTGGGCGCAGTGCACCCAAAGTACTAGAGAAGCTGTGAAGAGAACGGGGTTAGAGCTAGGGTCGACTAGGAGATCCCCCAAGGCCGGTGGTCCTAGCTCCTTCCAATGGTTTGCTTTGCCCTGAAGGGGCGCGGCGGGCGTATTGGGTCAACGCCCCACTCGGTTTGGTTTACACCGTTAGGTTTCCACCGAGGACCACGAAACTGTGGTTTTACCCTGAGGGGGCAAAAACGTTTTTGACAATATTAGAATCAGCCACCGCCTTGAAAAAGGCAGCTTTTGAAACTAATATTAATCTGATGTAGCCGGCGGGGCGACTACGGAGATCGCTGCGACGGAGCACAGCGTAGGGCGTTCGGGGGAGAGAGCGCAGCGCAGAGCGGCACGTCCTCTCGCAGCGAGCGTCAGCGGGCGAGTGGAAAAAAAAAAAAAAAGAGACGTGAAGCGCTCGCGCTGTACCGACGTTTTTATACTCGCGCGCACCTTATGCACCACGACGACTTTGCAGACAAATTGTATACTTTGCGCACCGCGCGCCCTCTTGCTTATTGTTGGTAGATAAGAGAATCCACTACTTGTACAGTGCTAATTTTGTAAATAAATAGGCTAAGATTAATGGAATACGTGTTGATACCAAGACTGCTATTTTATTTGCTACAACCTACAGTACTTACCTCAACAGTGGTGACCCCGACGTGATCAAAAATAATCAGACGATATGTCTACGTCCGAGGTGAAGAGAGATGAACAAGAAGTGTCTGGAGTATCGACAGCACTTCGTATTCCACCGATTTGGTGAGATAGACTACGCCTATGGTTCGCGCAGTTTGAGGCTATCGTATCTCCACATAGAAAAGGTGACAAAGCGATGTACGAGCTTGTCATCGGCCAATTAGAACGTCAAGACATCGATGAAATAGCTGATATTATACTGCGTCCCCCTGAGACCGACAAGTATGAGACGCTAAAGACCCGATTACTGCAGGTCTACGAGGAATCTGAACAAAGACAAGTGCAGCGGCTGTTATCTGAAATGGAGCTCGGGGATATGAAGCCATCGCAATTACTAAGGCGGATGAAAAACCTAGCTGGAGACAACATATCTGAGTCAGCTCTTCGCATTATGTGGACTAATCACCTGCCTCAGTCTGTTCGCGCGGTACTCGCCGTGAGTGAAAACATCGCTAAGAAGTCGGACATTGACGACCTCGCACAGATGGCCGACAAGATCCTGGAACATTCACAGCCGCAACCGGTAGCAGTAGTGTCCACCAGCCCGAGCCAGGCGACCACGCATGAGACGACCATTGCGGAGAAGCTTGATAGCTTGAAGCTTGTTGACAAGAGAGATAGCTGAATTGAAGGCCACCCAGTCGTCATATCAACGAAGGCGTCCGTTCCGTCGCTACCGCTCCAGGTCACGAACGCCAGGGCGATCCCGTTCCCCTCGAAACGAAGCTCCACACCAAGTAGGGGTATGCTACTACCATCGAAGATTCGGGAAGCAAGCACAGCGATGTACTCGACCTTGCAGTTACGAAGACAAGAATATGAATTCGGAAAACTAAGACCTGCGTTGGCTGAGGCGGCACCCGGCGCGACAACTTTTTCACACCGTCTATTTATAACCGATAGAAACTCCCGTTTGTCATTTTTAATCGACACCGGTGCAAACATCTCCGTCATACCGAAGAGAGCAGGCATGAAAGCTTCACCATCAAGTTTTTGCCTGTATGCCGCCAACAACACAACTATACCTACGTACGGTGAGAAGACGCTCGAGTTGGATCTCAAACTGCGAAGGCCATATCGCTGGAAGTTTGTGATTGCGGCAGTCAGCAAGCCTATCATCGGCGCTGATTTTTTGAAGCATCACCGGCTATTAGTGGACATAGCCGGCCAGCGGCTCATCGATCAAGTCACGAACTTATCCGTCAAGGCACCAATCTCGTACTCCTGCGAGCCAACTGTACGTAGTATTGACATTGGACAAGATTACCATCAGTTGTTAGCCGATTTCCCCAATATTACTCGACCGTCATCAATGAAGGAGACACCGAAGCATCGTGTCGAACATTATATTGAAACCAGTGGTCCGCCATTGTACAGCAAAACACGACCGTTAGCACCACTCTTCGTACCCGTGAAGAACGAATTCGGGATCATGATGCAACAGGGTCTTTGCCGGCCAAGCAAGAGCCCGTGGGCAAGCCCACTTCATGTTGTGCCCAAGAAAAATGGCGACATACGTGTATGTGGTGATTACAGGCGTTTGAATGCTATTACGAAGCCCGACCGCTATCCAGTTCCTCGCCTCAAGGATTTTACATATGTTCTGTACGGCAAGAAAATCTTCACAACTTTGGACCTCAACCGTGCATACCAACAATTGCCTGTTTATGGTCCCGATATCGAGAAGACAGCAATCACCACACCATTTGGATTATTTGAATTCCCTCGCATGTGCCCCGGTCTGAAGAACGCCGGGCAAACATTTCAACGGTTTATACACCAAGTGCTCAGCGGGTGCGATCACACATTTCAATTCATTGATGACGTCATTGTAGCCTCGGAAGACGAAACAAAACACTATGAGGATCTGCGTACCGTACTGCAAAGACTAGACGAATACGGGATCACTATAAACCCGTCGAAGTGCGTCTTTGGAAAGCAGGCTGTTAAATTCCTCGGTTACGAAGTGTCCGCAGAGGGAATCAATCCCCCACTCGAAAAAGTCAAAGCCATCACAGAGTACCCCAAGCCCGAGAATATTCAAGACTTACGACGTTTCCTGGGTATGGTGAATTTTTATCGTGACAGTTTGCCCAAGGCTGCATATATTCAAGCACCGCTGAACGCGTTCCTACACAACTCCAAAAAACGGGATAAAACAAAAATCGATTGGACTACAGAAGCATTAGAAGCATTCGAAGCATGTAAAGTTAGCATCCAAAACGCCACTTTACTCGCTCATCCTTCTCCGTCTACGCAGAATGCAATATCATTAATGTGTGACGCATCGAACACCTGTGCGGGCGCGGTAATACAACAACGGATTAATAACAAATGGATTCCGCTCGGCTACTTCTCAAAAAAGTTTTCTGAAACGCAACTGCAAGGCCGTTCTTAACAAAAGAATTCCGACGCACAGCTTTTGACATCGTTCACAATCTTAGTCATCCCGGCGTTAGAACCACTCGCAAACTCATGCAAGGAAGATATTTTTGGCCTGCGATGAATATTGACGTTGGTAACTGGGCAAAGTCATGTGTACTGTGTCAGCGATCTAAGATACAACGCCACACTCGCAGCGAGTTGTCAACATTTCCAGAATGCGACAGATTTCAACATGTACACATAGACATAGTCGGACCATTGCCGAGCACCGCATGCGGACATCGATATCTACTGACCATGATTGACCGCAAGACCAGGTGGCCGGAGGCTGTTCCGATCCATGAAATATCATCTGAAGTTATCTCCAGAACATTTTATGAAGCCTGGATAGCGCGATTTGGCTGCCCAATCACCATAACCACGGATTAAGGCAGACAGTTCGAAAGCAAGCTGTTTAATTCGCTTACCAAACTGCTAGGCGCTGAACGAACACGGACAACTGCATACCAACCCCAGAGCAATGGGATAGTTGAACGTTGGCACCGATCCCTAAAGACTGCATTGATGAGTCGACTCCAAGTCAGTGCCAAGTGGGTCTCAGAATTGCCTACTGTGCTATTGGGACTCCGTGCAGCTATAAGGACTGACACCAACACAAGCCCCGCGCAGCTGACCTACGGCCAAGCTCTGAGATTACCAGGTGATTTTGTCGCACCAAACGCAGTCATACATACGGAGATGGACCAAGGCTATGTAGACCAACTGCATCGCGTTATAACTACATTGAAACCGGTTTACCGCCCGCACAGCAACAAACATACCATGTTCATACACAAGGATCTTTCAACATGTGATTCAGTATTTCTGCGGGTTGACGCCGTCCGAAGACCTTTTCAGCGGCCATATGAAGGTCCATATCCTGTCCTACAACGAAATGACAAGTATTTCAAGATACGCCTACCGGAGCGTGACGTCAACGTATCAATTGACCGCCTCAAACCTGCCTACACATGGAACGATCCCGACCAGGTTATGACGGCGAGTGACTCCACAGTAAGCATCTCCGATAAACCTAGTGAACTTACGCTAAGAACAAAATCTGGAAGAATTATCAAGAGACCCGTACGCTTCGCTTGAGGGGGAGTACTGTAGCTGCAAGTCATACATGCGCGCGCCACGGCGATTCATTCGACACTGAAGCGCTCGCTTTTTTTTTTTTTTTTTTTAATGGCATTCATTGTTAGCTCGAGGGAGCTTTTACAATGTAACCGGACTTTTTTGGCGAAGCACCAGACAGTGCCTCCAGCCAAAGCTGTACCGACGTTTTTATACTCGCGCGCACCTTATGCACCACGACGACTTTGCAGACAAATTGTATACTTTGCGCACCGCGCGCCCTCTTGCTTATTGTTGGTAGATAAGAGAATCCACTACTTGTACGGTGCTAGTTTTGTAAATAAATAGGCTAAGGTTAATGGAATACGTGTTGATACCAGGACTGCTATTTTATTTGCTACAACCTACAGTACTTACCTCAACACAGGCATAAACTGGCTTCAGAGATAGCTTGGCACGTGTTAATATAAAAAACAGTGTCTTAAATTCATAAAAATAACAAAATAAAATGGTATTTAAACAGAGAACATTTAATAATGGCGCTTAAATACACTTTATGTTGGAGACATTTAAAACTAATAAAACAAATAACAAAAAAAATACATTTCATTGTACTGTAAAAATAATTATGTTATTAATTCAATCTTGAGTCGCTTATAAGAAATATATACAAAATAAAATTTAATATTTAATAGTGTATAGGTAAATTTTAATGTAAAATAATGAAACAGTTATTTATAACTAAAGAATCAATCATAATGATAGTTTTGCTAGGTTAGCTGTAATAGGTTATAATTATGTTGATGCTTATGATTTCGTTATTTAAAACATAATTATTATGATAATATCTTACAAATTTTCATTGTATCTACGATTTAATTGTACCAATGTACAATTCAGGATATTTGTATCTCCTTCTTTATCTAATTTATCATGCTTATTTTTTCTACACGTTTCATTACTGGGTCTAGGATCATCATCTTTACAAAATAAAATATCTGTATTGTTTCAAAGCACTTTATCTCGTCATATTTTTTTTACAACACATATTTAAAAATATAATCTATGTTTATTTTATCTACTTAAATCGCTTACAAACTATTTTCTTAGTAACTTAAATATTCCTCTATTTTTAGTAGCACTGTCATTCTTAATAATATTTGCAATCTCTTGCAGAGTTTTGTCCTTAGTTTCTGGTAAATACTTATATAAAATTAATATGATAATTAAAGAACTCATGCCAAATGAAAAAAAGGCTCCGTGTAAACCAAAAGTGTTAAATATTGAAGGAGAAATTTTTAAAACGACAGAAACAACAATTTTTCCCATTACTGCTACTATACATACTGACAAATTTCTAGATCTAACTGGTATCAATTCCCCAGAAACCGAAATAGACATTATCATAGGTCCACAGCTTACAGCTATTGAAAAAACAACAAGTAATGTTATTGAAACGTATTTGTTGTCAGAAATTACATTCAATTTAATTAAATATACGTACAGAGATAAAACAAATAAGAAAATAACACCTACGGTTGAAGCTACTAATAATAATGTGCGTCTTTTTACATATTTTGATAAAGTGCAACCTCCATACATACTCAATACTGTGATGCCATCTAAAACTAACATGGCAGTGTATGATGTTGATTCATCGCGTGTTATTTTCTTTAAAATATCTAAAGCATACACCGAAAAAACTAATTTGCCTGAGCTCAATCCCAAAGTACAAGTCAAAAAAGATAATAACGTTGGCTTATAAAATTCTTTGGATATGATAGTCTTAAAAATATCAACGACGCGGTCTCTTGCTGTCAGATGAGCAGTTTTGCAGCTAGCAAGGTATTCTTTTTGTGAATTGATCAATTCCTCTAATTCCTTTTCTGAATCTTCATCGTAGCCTTTTAGCGAGTGGTGTGATGCTTCACATTCTTCAAATCTCCCTCTACTTGCTAGCCAGTAAGGCGATTCAGGCCACACAAACGCGGTACCTAAAATGTACAATGCACACGCCATACCGAATAACGGAATCATTTTCCAATGAAAAAATGTGCCTATCGCGTTTGAAGCCCAAATTCCCCAATAAAATGTAGCTGTTTTTATCGTAAGAAATATTCCTCTGTATTTTGGTGAAGTGTACTCAGTCAGTATCATAACTGATATACATGTTTGAGCAGCACTAAATAATCCCTGCATTATCTGACTTATTAATATATGAGTGACGTTTGAGCTATAATATAAACCAGCGTAGGCTATAAATGTATCCAAAGCTGCAATAATGAAGGGTATCTTCCTGCCAATGAATCTCGTGATGACAGAGAGGATAAAGACGAAGGGGAAGCCGCAGAAGCCGTACATGGAACCTGGAAAATACAATATAAATGTCAATGATAGGATAATACAATAGTAATTAATAAGATGCAGTGAGGTGACAACCTAGCATATTGATGACATTAATATTTTAACTAGTTTAATGTACCATATTTTGTAATATGAATCATTAGTATATTATGCATTTAAAATATTCTAGGCAGATAATTAACTAAACGAGATTTTTGGAGCAACAAATTCTAACACTTGGTTAGATTTTGTTCTGTTATCTTTATGAATAGAATGCTCGATTTTGTTCAATATTATGATAACAATGTTCTTCAATATAACTATTAGTATATTTTGTTTAAACTTAATGTAGAATTTATACATTAGTCGGGCTTAGTATTAAATGGAACCTATTCTCTGCCAGTCAACTTTTGCAAAGAATAAAAGTCGAAATAAGTACCTACAGGGAATACATAAGGGAATACATAGCATTTACAGATGATTAAAATTATCTTGTTATTAAATATTTTATATGTTTTCTGACAAAATGATCTTACTTAGCCAAGACGCCATTTCTTTTGTGATGATTTCTGTGTCATTCGCTTCTTGTCTAATCTGGGGGATGAACACTGTAGGTGCGCCGACGCATACCCCATACAGAAACAGTGACGTCCATACTCCACTACTGATCAACAACTGGGAACAAAATACAACGAGTCAACATTAACATAACATACCATCATGCCTGTCTTACCCGAAGGGTTAGGCAGAGGTGTATTAAAGTACCCCACATTTTGCCAAATTTTTGTTTTACGTCCTATCTAATAGAAGGCGAGCCTATTGCCATAATCTGGAAAATAAAATAAATTACATACAACGAATCACTCTCACGTATATAATAATTACGCTATCATCATTCCAGTCTTTTCTTTCATACTGTTTCCCAAATTAATTATCAAGGTCATCTAATAACAGATGAGTTTTAGTATCAGTTCTTCGACGCAATAAAATCTTAAATTGAAATAAGGGGGTTTGTTTATGACCAGCTTACCGGAGCAACTTTATCTGCATACATAATACAGATTATTAGAGAGTATTAGAGATTAGAGAATAAAAATTACAACAGAATTAATTCTGAATGATCAAAGTATCACTACTTTTTTTGGATTCTATCGGTTATTACCCATTATATTTTATTGATATCATTAATATTCCAAAAATTTTTGGATCATTTAGGTTCAGTCATTTTTGTCAAAGTTTCAAATTAAGTTGGAAATTTTTTGTAAGTTTTTTATATAAGATCTGTAAATGTCATGATAATTCGTCTACTACAGTTTTTTTAAAGGGTTAGTAAATAAATATTACAAGATATTATGACACAGTGCCATCTAGTTCCGAGCTAAACATCGAGGCTTGTGTTACGGACCCTAGTTGGTTGAAATACTTTTTTTTGTAAATACATAAAAATCATACATGTGTAGATACATCCATGCCTCGGATACAAATGTTTATGCTCATCACACAAACATTTGTCCCTACCGGGATTCGAACCCGGGATCCATAGCAAAGGAGCACTACTCTCATATTTGACTGTTATATTTTATAGGTTCTAGATACCTTAGACTTAGCAGTCGCGCTTGCCACCAGTGGACTAATAAGTCAGTTAATTATAAAGACTTAAATAAAAAATGTATGTATATGACGACTCGATTGTCGCAGTGGCTGAGGGATCGGCTCGTGAAACACGGGTTGCGGAGTCGATCCTCACACAGAGCAAATATTTGTACGAGCTACAGATAGTTGTTCCGGGTCTAAGTGTTGTGAATTCGAAAAATTGTGTTCGTAAACTCACACACAGCACAGGAGAAAATCACCATGTTTACAAACAACGTATTTTTTTAATAAGAAAAAGATAATGACTAGAATATGTACCTGTTTCAAAAACGGTTTCCAATCTTTATTGTGATTATTTTTTATTACACCTTCACTAACAACTGGTACTTCTTGATAGTGACACTTTTCCATTGTATAATAAAAAAAAAACAAACAAAATAAAAACGAAAAATTAAACTATAAAAATGATATTGTAACTTTGATTAGCATGTGTGTTTATAATCACTATTATATTCATTTATTTTTTTAAAGCGTTTTATTGTCCACTCGTGCTCATGACAGAATGAGTTTATACACATACATACTAGATATTTATAGGAAATATTCTCTTGAATAAAATGTATAACGATTAAGAACAACTGGTTTTAGTATTTAGTTTAATTGTTTGCGAATACAAATAAGTTGTCAGTGTGAATTTTTGTTCAACTTTAGCATTTTTCTTAATATGCACATCCCAGACCCGGGTATTTCCTTTCTATTTGTGTGATATATAGCCCGTCGCGCTAGCCTAGTGCCAGTTGGTCGACTTCATGAGCCATCGAGAAATTCTCTCAGGCAGGCAGGGATCAGGCAGGGATCCTCAAGATGTTTTGTCACGATATAACTTCGAAAATTCAGCTAGCCTTATTAACCACGAGACTTTTCACTTCATAATCCACTTGTCACTCCAATAGTCTATCAAAGCTGCGGTTATTTAGTATTTCACAAATTTCGAGGAAAGAATATACACACTATCACGCCTGTCGTCCCCGAAGTGTTAGGCAGAGGTGTACTAATGTACACCCACGTTTCGCCGGTACGTTTTAGGTCCCATTCAATCTCCGAGCTGCTACTGAGAATTTCATAGAAAAACCCAATAACACTTTGCTCGACCAGGGAATCGAACCCAAGACCTCTTGCTCTTGTAGACCACAAAGAAGATACCTCAGCAGAAAGAAAATACCTCACGCCAATTTCCTGAAAATCAAGTGTGAGTTCCATAAAAAATGCATACCTCTTTGTCACTGTCAATAGAACCTACAGGATTTATTCCTTTCTACCTTCCGGAGAGGTAAAGTAGTGACAATTAAATCCCGTCTTTGGTCGATACAATTTATTTTCAGATATGGAAATCGGTTGCTTGCGGATATATCATTATGGTATCGCAATAAACAAACTTATTTAATACTAAGTGGTAATGGTATTGTATATCAATATAAAACCGGACAAGTGCGAGTCGGACTCGCCCACCGAGGGTTCCGTACCTAATGTTAATATAAGATCATCAAAGTGGGTGCAGAGGACATCTTAAACTAAAAACGAGCACATGTCTATAAGATGTTTATTATAATGAATTATTTATCATCAAGTTCACACTTTTAGAATAGTTTTTAAGTTGTAATTGTTCTTAAAAGGACGCGACGCGACGCGACGATGTAACCACCCACATTCCGAGCACAAAACTGACCATAAACGAAAATAGGATCCCTCCAAAACAATATTCCATGGATTCAAAAATAATGACACTGACATATTAGAGCAACCAGT
This sequence comes from Craniophora ligustri, assembly GCA_905163465.1. NCBI lineage: Eukaryota > Metazoa > Arthropoda > Insecta > Lepidoptera > Noctuidae > Craniophora > Craniophora ligustri. The sequence continues at coordinate 14,844,811 of LR990965.1, forward strand.
TGAAAACGCTGTAAATGTTAGATTAGTTTTAAATGTAATTTAATTAGCAATTAACGACCCATATAGAAATATTTGACGACCCCATTAGTCCAGCGGTAGGTAACATTGCCTTCTGTACTATGAGTCCCGGGTTCGAATCCCGGTAGGAACAAATGTATGGGTGATGAGCATGAACGTTTGTATCCGAGTCATGGATGTATCTATGTATAATTTATGTATGTATTTAGAAAGAAAAAAGTATATATGTAGTATATCAACCAACTAGTATCCGTAACACAAGCCTCGTTGCTTAGCACGGAACTAGATGTGGCGCTGTGACATATAGTCCACAGATATTATTTATTTTATTAATAAGTTCAAAACACTTAAGTTGGTAGGTACCTGATACATACTCCTTGACACCGTTGCCGAGCAACGTTGCTAATTTTGCAGCTTGTTATTATAAAAATATACTCTTTAGGTATAGATGATTAAGTTCTATAATTTATTTAATAGTAACTATTTAGGATTGTGTTTAGTTATAGAATTAAATAAATAGTTTATGAAAATAACGAAATATCTGGGGGCACGGTAGTGCCCCCGCTAAGTCGAGCAAAAAAAAAGCGGCACGGCCGTACCTTTTCTCGAACCAACTCAGGCCATTTTAGACCCCCTATAACTTCGTTGCGGATTAAACTAGCAGTCTGAAATTTCATTACTCAAGCACGCATTATGTAAACACGGTATATTTCAAATTTCATTCAATTTGAACCAGTAGTTTAGGAATAATAACTAGTCAAAGTTTCTTAATTTTGTCACTCACTCACTGACTGACCGATCATCAAAACTCTAAGGCACTTCTAGCAGACATAGAAGCTTCACATTTAGAATGCAATGAGTGTTTAGTGTACAAATAAAGGGAAAACTAAAATATCTTGCAATTTCAGTCCAGTTTTTTACATTCGCCAAGTGCATAAATAACTTTGTATTCCTATATAAATATATAGGATTACAAAGTTACGTTTGCATTGCATTTCGAGTGAATCGTAATTATAGAATAATAGGTATAGATAGGTATCTAGATATAATTATGTTCAATCATCATAATTTCAACAACATTTCGTGTACTGCTGGCATAAGCCTCCCCCAAGGAATTTCTCGACGACCGGTCCTGCGCCACCCGCATCCAGCGGATTCCAGCGACCTTTACCAGGTTGTTGGTCCACCTTGCCGGAGGTCGAGAAATTTCGAGCCCCAACGGCCTTTAGTTCTTCAGAGCAATGTGCCCTGCCCGGCAGTCAAGTGGCAGTGCCACTTGAGTCTGGCGATTCTTTGGGCTAGGGTAGTGAAACTCCTAACATAGCCTTCTCCACCGCTTTATGAGCGACTATGAGCTTTCTTATAAGGCCCATTGTTAGCGGCCACGTCTCGGTGTTGTTACTCATTACTAGCAACACACACTCGTCAATCACTGTCTTCAGACATTGCTCTATTTGGGACGAAAAGAATTGGCATAGCTTTCTGACGATTGACCTCTTCCTCTTAGGTGGACTTACCTACCACGTAAACGTAATCGTCAACAACTTCGAGGACAGAGCTACCAACCTTCAGCGGAGTCCTAGTCCAACATAGATATTTAACATCACTTTCGTCTTGTTCATATTCGTTTTAAGACTTACACATGTTTGACAGCATGGGAATTCCATTTGTTGTCAGTTCAGTAACTCCCTATTTTAAGACACCTGAACGGTGTCTAAGGGGTTTGGCAACGCATTTACAAGCCTCTGGTGTTGCAAATGCCCATGGGCGGCGGTCGTCACTTACCATCAGGTGAACCCCCTTATCACCATAAAAAAAACACATTCATAAGCTCTGCGGAGGTCGTTAATAAAAATCGAAGGTGAGTGTAGTACTCGCTGTTTATGTTGATGTCAAGCCCTGCCCTTCCCTTCCTTCCCTGTCTCACACCACGCTGCACGCGGAGAGGTTTTGAGATGTGATCCTATAGTTGGTCTGATTGATACAGTGGCGTTTTCGTACAAACACTTCAAAGTTTCTATGTACTTATAATTAATTTGGCACTGCTGTAAGACTGCACTATTGCCCAAGTTTCGATTGAATCGAAGGCCTTCTCAAAGTCCACAAACGCTAAACAAAGGGGTTGGTTATACTCTGTGATCTTCTGTATAACCTGCCGCAGTGAATATAATATGGTCTATGGTACTGAAGCCTTTTCGGAAACCGGCTTGCTCGGGAGGCTGGGAGTCGTCGAACCTGCGAGCGGTTCTGTTTGTGATGTTTGAACTAATTATATTCAAAGTTAACTTTGATACATTGAAATAGGAAGGTAGTTATAATGCAGTTGTACCAAAATCGGGAAAAGTATTAAGTAGATTAAATTGCCCGAATTTGCCATGAAAGAAAGAACACAAATAATCATAACCGCCGCGCGCGAAGGTAGTTGGCCCGCGCCACAGCTTCCACGCTTCCCGTCCGTCACAGGAAGTCGGCCGCTTTCTTCCATGCAACCCTTAGGTCTTGCTGCGATATCACAGGTATATACACAAACCATGTTTTATTTAACCGATGCAAATTGTATCACTCAGAATGGGTATATCAATTTTAATAATCTTAATATAAATCTAATTCTATAGAAAAATAATAGGTTAATTGTTTTTAAAAATTAAAACTTTTTGATTCCAGCAGTGATTACCGTAAATTCGTTTAAGTTAATCCTCTGTTAATCTTAATGTTGTAATTTTCTTTTAAGCACATTGACAGTATTTATTTCGAATGAGAGATAACAATTTAACATGCTGACGTAAATAGTAACATCAAAACCTCCGAGAAAAACCCGTAGAGACAGGAAGTGGGCTTTGAGAAAAACTCTAGTAAGCTGAATTTCAAGAAAAGAAAAAGAGGAGCACGATCCACAAAAATAAGAAAAGCTTACAGAAAGAGGGTTTTATGAAGAGTGGGTGGAAAGAAAGAAAGTAGGACTATCTACAAAAAGAAATGAGATGCCATCAAAAACATACTTGTAAAAAAACCAAGTCGCGATACTCAGTTCTTCTACCATAAAAAGTTGTAAGATCCATGTAATACCGAGTCTGTTAATTTATTCAGTCCCTACTTTTAGATTTAGATTGACTTGGGCATCGCATGAAAATACAAAGTATCTCGCAAGTACTACATATTATCCTTACTAATATTATACAGGCGAAAGTTTGTATGTTTGTGATGGATGGATGGATGTTTGTTACTCTTTCACGCAAAAACCGCTTAACAGATTTGAATGAAATGTAGCATACATATAGTTTATTACCTAGATTAACACATAGGCTAGTATTAAAGCGCGGAAGGCAGCTGGTATTAAATTATTGTTTAGTGCGATGCCCAAGTCAATCTAAATTTAAAAGTAGGGACTGAATAAATTAACAGACTTGGTATTACATGGATCTCACAACTTTTTATGGTAGAAGAACTGAGTAGCGCGACTTGGTTTTTTTACAAGTATGTTTTTGATGGCATTATCTTTATTTATCTAAAAAAAAGGATAGTACCTTGACAAATGGCTTGTGTCAAAAAGTGAAATAGCATGAAATATCATAATTAAAAATAATTTTTTTGAAAACGACTTAATAACTTTTGTCGTGTTTTTAGCATTATTTTTATTTATTTTTGATATCATAATCGGTATTGTTTCTAATGTCTTATTACACCAACTATTTATCATCATCAACTCATTGATGTCCCACTGCTGGGCATGTGCTCTCAATTGAGAGGGATTAGGCTATAGTCCACCACGCTAGCCTACTGCGGGTTGGCAGACTTCACATGCCATCGAGAAATTCTCTCAAGCAAGCAGGTTTCCTCACGATGTTTTCCTTCACCGTTTGAGCTTGTGATAAATACGCACATCACTTCAGAAAAAGTCGGTGGTGCGTGCCTTGGGTTCGAACTCGAGACCTCTGACATCTCAGTCCACTGGTCACACCGCTAGGCTACCACAGCTCCTACATAATTTTATGTTCTAAATTCACGCCAAAACGCTCGCTGGTATTATGGTGTCTGCCTGTGACGTCATTTCTATGTATATCAACAAAAAAACATTAGGTGCTAATATATTAATAAATTATGCGTGTTAAATATAAACTCTTAAGTACATATATAAGTGATACGTGCCCCCCCAATTTCATGCAATACATCAATTACAACTCTCAACAAAATATGATATTTATATTTACGTTCCACACAAAAAAAAATCACCATCTTAAATCAATTATAAAATTACTGAAGACTTGGCTGTATTTCCTAAATTCCTTTGCGTTATCCCTAAACGGAAATAAAAATCAAACATATTTAAAAACTGACGTTATTTGTTCTGATTGATGTTCGACTTATCATGGCGGATTTCTTTATTTTGTAGTTTTATTTTAATAAATATATTTATCAATGAGATTGATAAATATATCAATAATGCGTCGGAAAAAATAAATAACATTTATTTTGCAATGTGCTCATCAAGCTCTTCAATATTATACCCAATTTGAACTAGTAGCTTCAAATTGAAATTCAGATTCCTATAACAAAATTCAGACCCCCTATTTTTAAGATTTAATTACGAATGTACTGTTTTGAGATTTTTCCTTATATTATTGGTCCATAACGATGTTAGATGCCAAATTTCATAGTTCTAGGTCAACGGGAAGTACCCTATAAGTTTTGATTCCCTTGAGACTGTCGAAAAATGCGTTTAAACGGCCGTATCTTTTTTTACGTAAACTTAGAAGTTTGATTTTTTCACAACTTCATGGGACCGTAGACCTGGGTATACGTGTTAGCCCGCTCTAGTCTAGTTAGGTGAACTAAAACCTAGTCTCTCACTCTAAAATGAGAGAAGAACCGTGTCCGGTAGTAAGACTATATTTGGGCTAATTGTGATGACCAATATTGCATTCAATTAAATTCATGAACATTTACGGGTGCGACTGCCAGACCAAATTTAAAAAACAATTTAGCTTTCGGTATCATTAAAATAACGACAAGTTTGTTTATGATGTCTCTTATGCAAATCTTTACATTTTCTCACATTGTTAATCTAATGTATTATTATAATATTCAAAATAAATAATTTATGTGACACAATATTATCATTAAGTGTTTAATAATTTATTAGTCACATGTGATTTTTAATGTGCTGAGTATATTTTGTGTACCTGTTGCATTTTATATATTTTGCCTCTCACATTGTGCATACACAAATATGTGTAGGTATATACATTTTAACAGAGCAATTCGCCATCCGCAGTGAATTCATTCTCAGCTTGGAACCAATATCTTCTTTCCACGTACAACGCAATGACCTATCTACCGAAGTCTTCCCAAATAAGGTGCTTCAAGAACTGAAAATGTTTTTACAGTGTCAGCCATAGATTAGAGTGTCAGCAACCCACAAGCAACACCACTGCTGTTGCAAACGACTATGCTACGGTAACCGCTTGCTGTTAGATGGTGCGTAAGCTTTGTTTTTTCTTAAAAACACGCAGTCCGTCACTAGGATTCCTCCATTGAGCAAAGAGGCTCATAGTATGTTTAATTTAGAAATAAGTATTTCCCATCTTCAATACATCAACACGATCGATCAAACATCATTCAATATTAAATACCTACTTACTTATATATAGTTTTAAAATCCTCCTTCCATACGTTGTAGTCTTGGTACTTTAGTGTAATATTGCCAACTCTATTATAGGATCGTTTAGCATGGAGGTCGTGTAAAAAATCTAGCCAGCGACACACGGACCGACGTGCGATTTGCTCTGAACCACCTTGTGCAGACTTTTTGTCATATAATTATAAAGAGATAAAGCAGTATATTTAAGAATATTATAAATGCATTATTAGTAAGCATTAATATGGTGATAAAAATTTATGATTGTCTTTATGTATTGTAAATTCATAGTAATATTAATATTATTCATTCGAATGTGTGTCTGTCTGTTACCCCTTCACGCTATAACCGCTGAACCGATTTATATGAAATTTGGTATAAATATATTTAGTTCGAGTCCTAGGGAAAGACAAAGGATAGTTTTCATCCCGAAAATCATCCCTTAAAAGGGGGAAAAGGGGGGGTTGAAATAAAATTACTAATTTTACGCCGACGAAGTCGCGGGCAAAAGCTATTAATTGATAATGTTACGTATCTGCTTTTAGAAATAGAAAGCAACAATTAGTAGTTATTAAATAAATAAATAAATAAATATTCCTGGACATTATGGCACACAGCGCCATCTAGTTCCGTGCTAAACAACGAGGCTTGTGTTACGGATACTAGCTGGTTGATATACTACATATATACTTTTTTTTTGTTGTAAATACATACATATTATAGATAGATACATCCATGACTCGGATACAAATGTTCATGCTTATCACACAAACATTTGTCCCTACAAGGATTCGAACCCGGGACCCATAGCACAGAAGGCAGTGTTAACTACCGCTGGACTAACTGGGTCGTCAAATTAACCGAAATAGTTCATAGTTCCTGTTTTTATTATAGTTATTTTTAGCAAAGTGTAATGCATGTGATGTGGCTGTGCTTTAATAAATAAATAAATAGGCTTGCAAATGCGTCATCAGTAAATGAACGCTGCAGTAATCTGTAGGATATGGATATTTAAGAGCTCTAATTCTACACCAAGCCCACCGGAATGTATAATGTTCTATACTAACCTGCTGTGTGTATTATGATTTGCCTTATCCTTAATGGCCTTGTGTAGATTGTATGCCTATAAATAAATGTGATTTCTTTTTTTCTTTCTTTCAATAGCTACATAATGCAATATGCTCAATATTTTTCATATATAGTGCATATTATATATGGTGCATATCTATGGTGTGCTATTATAGGGTTACCTACCATATAGGGAATCTAAGGAGCAGTATCTAATCTTAAAATATTATGGAATTTATTATGCGGCCAAAGTCGCGGGTCTTTACAAGCTTATTTTATAAAAATTCAATGCAATAAAAAACATACACAGTTGGCATTTACATACATCGTTTTTTATGAATACTAATAAACAGGTAGGTATATGAATATATATGTAGATTTGCCTATTTGTAAATATTTTGTTAGTTTCGTCAACGTCGAACTCTAAAAATAAAATCATGTCATGTGTCCAAAGCATTTTAAAACCAATCAGGTTATTATCAAAGAAGTTAGGAAGTTCAAGATAATTACTTTTATCATGATTTTATCAGTCGGTCGGGAAGCAAAAATATTACTGTTTCTGTGACTGAGCTTTATAAATGAATAAATAAAAATTTGAATAAAAAACAAAAAAAAATGGAAAAACTGGCTTCAGAGATAGCTTGGCACGTGTTAATATAAAAAACAGTGTCTTAAATTCATAAACATAACAAAATAAAATGGTTTTTAAACAAAAGAAACATTTAATAATGGCGCTTAAATACACTTTGTGTTGGAGACATTTAAAACTAATAACACAAATAACAAAAAAATGACATTCCGTTGTACTGTAAAAATAATTATGTAATTAATTCAATCTTGAGTCACATAGAGAAAATATATACAAAATAATATTTAATAGTCTATAGATACATTTTAATGTAACTATAGAAAATAAAATAACATTATAAGGTATTTCTTTTTTCACGTGCGATTACGAATAAAAGAAAGAAAATATGAAACGTCAAAACTTGGAGGTAGATAAAAACGAAATTTATTATTATTCGATATTTTCTTTTTTCTGCCCAAGGCCGGGATGGTTGGCGTTCTTTGGGAGAGGCCTACGTTTAGCAGTGGACGGCAGGCTGATAAGAGATAAGAGAGAATTTTTCTTCTTTTTTTTATTAGAAACTTAAACCGACAGGAATACATGGCTTTGGTGCCTTATCTTTTGAATGGGATTAGGTTATAGTCTTCCACGCTAGCCCAGTGTGGGTTCACAATGAAGAAATCACTCAGGAACGCCGATTCGATGAACTGATCAAATTCGTCAAAGTCAATGGTGTACATAAGTGTTTGGGTCAAACATATGACAGAAACACCACTTCACAGCTTTTTTCCTCGACATTGGTTGTATATGTTTCTTATAGAAACACTGAAGCTCTAGGGCGCTCAAAATGAAACCAATAGATTGAATAACAACCTGGTTTACTTCTAGTTTTTTCAAAGGTATTATTAAAATTAATCTAGCAGAGCTATATTATTCGTGGCGTCTAATGCTAGGTGATATAAAAAAGTAATAATAGACGGTATAATTTTTTACAAGTAAGTGACAAAAATTTCTTAGTACCGACACAAATAAAATATAAAATAAAAGAATAACGATCAGTCAGGCGTGCAACAATGCTATGGTAATCCTGTTAGGCGCGAACAGTATACAGACATAATATCGGGGTGTTTTTCCAAAGCTAATAATCAAATCTGTGTATTAACAGCGCCTACTACAGACAATGTAAGTTGAATCACTTTTGTAATGTAATCAAGTTTGGTAAACTTCCCAGGTATGCTGTTAAGGGCGTCGAACTTTCGTCGAAAATTCTTTACGTTATTTACCTTATTTGTTTATCTTTAAGTATCTTTTCGTGATGCCCGCTGTTTTGACTAAGATCTCAAGTTCGAACTGACTTTTCAAATGTTATATGCGTATTTATTATCAGATGTTCAAACGGTGAAGGAAAACATTGTGAGTTAACCTGCGTTCTTGCGAGACTTTCTCGATGGACCACAGTCCATCGAGAAAGTACTAGTACGGAATGGCAGATCTCACAAGATCTGCCATTCCGTACTAGTAAAGAAGACTATAGCCTTATCTATCTCATGAGACAGTAGACCCGTAGCCAGCAGTAGTACACAGTTTGGGTTGATGATATTATATTGAATGCCTCAATAATACTTGGTTCACACGCCAAGAAATCAAATTTTGTTGTGACAGATAGGTACAACTTGAGAAGTGTATATAAATTATAGTCAGTTTTAACAAGTTAAAGTATTCTTTAAACTGGTTCAAGATTAATTATTGAATTACTGTAGGTTATACATTATTTGTCAAGTGTTTAATATCATGATATAACCATAAATAATACCATGAATAACTCAATTAAAACACGCACATATGTTTATGTATCGGATATTTTAATTGGTAATATTTAAAATAAGTTCTGAAGCAGTGACGTACGTTTTGCTGGGCTAATTCTGACGTTGATCTCAATAAATTCTGAATTATGTGTAAGGCATGATTGTAATTCGTATATCTTATAATTCGTTTATCTTATATTATTAAACTAATAATTATTTCTTTATTAGTTAAATAATATAAGATATACGAAGTTACAGGGATCTATTCATATTTAAAATTGTACTGAAATTAAAAAGTATAATTTTATTTTTTTAGAGCATCAAGATAATCTTGTATTAAATAAATTAATAAATCTCAAGCTAATTGATTGACACATACTGGACATAAGGACCAGACTGGAGGTAAGGACCAGCTACATCATAATACAAAGCACTTTCTCCTAAGTTACGGAGGAGAAAGGATTAATTCTCCAACCAAGGTGTTAATTACACGAAAATATTCTATTTGCAATTGCAGTTAACATTTTAAGGCAGTGATAGCTTATGTATGCAGTGTCTGAGAAGCCAAAGGTCTCGAGTTCGTGATCCCAAAGGCACGCACCTCTGTTGTATTTATTACGTGCACATATGGTGAAGGAAGACATCGTGGTAACCAGGCTACTTTTTCGCAAATTCATTGACTCAATAACCACGCTAACAACCACTAGAACTAGTTACCAGTTATAATTTTCTGTTAATCATAACATTGATCTACGTTTAAAATTATAGTAAGAAAATTAACTATCATAATTTTATGAAGTTAATTGACAGTTTGTTACAGAAAATTTGCCTCCAAAGCGAAGTTTAAGGGAAAGTTGGTAGATTTGTTGATGCATTTTATATAATCTTACGAACTTCAGATCAGATGAAGAACTTTTTCAATGTAAACCAGGCCATTAAAATAATTAAAGTTCTAGTTTAATTGAGTTTACTCATTTAATGCTTTAAAATTTCTTAGAAAATGTATTATTTATTACTACGGCATATCTATAGCTTATGCGACTATACGACTTCGCCTGTGTAACATTTCTATTTCATGGCTTTTTTTGGTATTGAAAGCGTAGGTATTTTTGGCGGCGGTATTGATGGCTTCGGTATTGGTGGCGTCGGTATAGTTGGCGTTGTTATTGGTGGTGTCGGTATTGTAAGCGTCGGTATCTATGGCGTCGGTATTGATGGCGTCCGTATCGATAGCGTTGGTATGGGTGGCGTTGGTATTGTTGGCGTCAGTATTGATGGCGTTGGTATTGTTAGCGTCGGTATTGAAAGCGTCGATTTTGTTGGCGCTGGAATTGAAAGCGTCGGTATTAATGGCGTCGGTATTGGTGCCGTCGCTATAGATGGCGTCGGTAATAGTGTCGTAGATATTGGTGGCGTCGGTATTGATAGAGTCGTTATGGGTGGCGTTAGTATAGGTGGCATCGGTATTGGTGGCGTCGGTATTGGTGGCATCGGTATTGGTGGCGTCGGTATTGGTGGCGTCGGTATTGGTGGCGTCGGTATTGGTGGCGTCGGTATTGGTGGCGTCGGTATTGGTGGCGTCGGTATTGGTGGCGTCGGTATTGGTGGCGTCGGTATTGGTGGCTTCGGTATTGGTGGCGTCGGTATTGAAAGCTTTGGCAGTATTGATGGCGATGGTATTGAGAGAACTGTCGTTAAAATGAAAGTTATGTCAGTTTTCTTCTTTTTCTTTTCTGATGTAAATTGATAAGGATATACAAAAAGTCTTTATATACCTAGTCGTTAAGTTTTTTAATTTATTAATTTATGCGTAACTTTTAAATATTTTTTGCCATAAAAATCTTCTATAAAGTACCTACTAGAAAAGGTTAAAAAAGATTAATTAATTCGGTGAAGCCATTTTTAAGTTATGCCGTGACCAAGGGAAATTGGGATTAATTTTTATGTATATAGATAAAAGTAGGTTACTAAGAAGTAAATAGTTAACAAAAAATAAATATTTTTATTGTTTTCATTGTTAAACGTCATTTTATAATTAATTAATAATGTTCTCTCCTTTAAACTAGTTTGATGCTATTTTTACGCTTTTACTCCTTAATTACTCCTTGACATTAAAAAAAGGTATTGAGTCATTTCCCCTAAAACATCCTATGGGATAATATTGTTTATAGCCATATAAGGAACCTATATTATTTCTGAATACCAATTAGTCAAGAAATATAATTATTGACGATAAAAACTCATACCAGAAATTTAACCTTTAAGAATAAATAATAATAACCGACGTATATTATAATTAACAGTGTAGACAACTAATCAATACAAGGCTAGCAATTTGCTATATTAATTAATATTTCATATATAATCTTATATTACGACCAGGTAGTCGTTATAAAAGGATCAGGAATCAAATCAGGTGATTCTATTAGATTTATTTTTGACAATCAAAAAGAATAAGGTTTTTTGGCACGGTTAGCGCAGCAGTATTAATGGCTGCCTCCTGTGTTAAGGGTTCTGCGTTCGAATCCCAGTAGCGGCACATATTTGTGTGATGAGCATGGATGAACTCAATCCCAAAATCTATTAGAGGACTTCCATTTTCCAAATTTCAAACTCGGCTTAAGAGATGGTTGCTTGACAAATATTTTTAAACGGTTTCAGATTTTCTAAAATTTAAAAAACAAATACATTTATATTTGACTTGCGTAATTGAATTAATTTAGAAATTATAACTGTTAACTTACACTAAAAAAATTGCATACGGATTTAACGGTGAGATATGTCGTACAATTTGTGTTACTGAACACCTAGTAAAATACCGTGTCTCTAGCAAATAATGATATTTGACCTAAGCCTAAGTATGTTTTCTATGTATAATATTTACAAGAAAAAATCGATGTATTGTATCAACTTTCTAGTACTACTACACACAAGCCTCGTTGCTTAGGTCGAGATTAGATGGTGCTGTGTCATAATTAGATGGTGCTGTGTCATAATTAGATGGTGCTGTGTCATAATTTCCGAACATATTTATTTATTTTTGATTATTTTAACACTACTAACATCGAATTAATCTAAATGGCTTTGTAAATTACTTCAGTAATTTCTGAATTGCGATAATATGGTATCTATCTTAAAATTAAGTTAGTTTTAGGTGTTTTAAATTGGGAGGTGCTGACAAAAATTTTGATAAGTGTAAGATTTTTCTTGAAAATAATATTGAATGACGTTAGTCTTATGTATTTTTTTGTTCGATTACATTACATCTTGTGACTTTTATGGTAACGCTCTGCTTTCTACAAATGATTGCTTACTGGATAAATATGTATTACGAAACCTTTTTTTATTATCTGTGGGTAGGTACTAAAGTTCTAGCAGAATAAAAAGTTCAAATGTTAGTTTCATCATTCATCTTTTCATCTAATATTCTAGTATGGCTGTTTACTTCTACAAAATTATTGCAAAAATAATATCTACTCTTTCTTTTTACTGAGAACTTATGTTGCAAGCGACGTCATTCGTTGATGGCAGCTGCACCGGTAACAGATTGTGGTAGAGGCACGTGCCGCTATCACCGCGCTATTTCCTCTCAGACCCCGGCAGACTGACCTGATTGTGACTGTCTTAACACTGAATCGGTTAACCTAGGTCAGTAATGCCGATGAACTAGATTCTATTGAGATTTACCTGTAATTAAATTGGTCAAGGTAGAACTTGAATATAAGATCATTTTCCTTATAAATGGAAACAAATATAATTTTAATGAGATTAAGTTCTTACACAAACCAAAAACAAAATAAACTACATCTACTTCGGTATTGCATATTAGGTAATATTATTATCATTTATTTTGGGAACTTCAAAAATATATCCGAGTAAGTATATAAACTAAAATAAAAACAAATTTTCATGAATCAAATTTACCAACTTCATAAATTATTATCAACAAAAACTTATATTTTAAATTATTATGTATAAATTTGAATTAAAATAAAAACTTAAAAGTGAATTGAGATTGGTTCAAATCTTAACAAAGCTAAAGAAATTTTATAGGTATCTCTGTCTTGCAGGCTTATTAAATAACGTATGTTTTTTTTCTATCATGATAATAATTATATTTTTGACGACCCAGTTAGTCCAGCGGTAGTTAACACTGCCTTCTGTGCTATGGGTCCCGGATTCGAATCCCGGTAGGGACAAATGTTTGTGTGATGAGCATAAGCATTTGTATCCGAGTCATGGATGTATCTATGTATAATATGTATGTATTTACAAAAAAAAAGTATACATATGTAGTATATCAACCGACTAGTATCCGTAACACAAGCCTCGTTGCTTAGCTCGGAACTAGATGGCGCTGTGTCATAATGTCCAGGAATATTTATTTATTATTTATTTATATTCGAAGGCTTCTTGTTAAGTAGATTATTCGTGTAATGCACTCGTCTCCTCTCGATTGAGAAGGATACCATGTGACCGAGGTTTGAATCCGGGTTTGAAGACTTCAAACGGATTTATCTAGAAAACCTCTCAGGCATGCAAGCTCCCTCACAGTGATTTCTTTCACCGTCTAAGCATGTGATAAATACGCACGTAGCTTTAAAAAGTCCATGGTGCGAGGTTTATAGTCAGACTTACGACCTAAGAGCTGATTAAATAAATTACTGGGTTACTTTGTTCAGATAGAGTTATTGTTACATACTTTTATCTTATCTTGTACCTTTTTCAATTTAGTTATAACTCCAGATATTTAAATCTGACACATATAAAGGTACCTAAATAGCAACATAACTGAAAATAGTTTTATGTAACGTATTTTTTATTTATATTTTATCCAGTTTTGCAAGTCAAAGAAATGAAAACTGTTCATCTCTCCCAAATATTATTGCTGTATATTTTGCATCAACCATAAGACACAATGACGTAATCAAATAAATTTTTAACTTTATTGATATTCATCTACATAGGTAATAAAATTCATTGATCCCAAAAATACATTTTAAATTATGGTAATAAAAAGGAAATCATAAATTTTAGAGATCAGTTATAAAACGTGTTTTAATAATTATTTGCATGATTAATAAATATTAAAACCTTTTTTTCCGCTTGAATTCGTAAAGCGTCTACGATTTATTAAAATTGTCAAACCATATCACAATGTTAAAGTTCTTAGGGTCTTGCCTCTCATTAACACTTCCATTTACAGAAATAAGTATATTTATAAAAAATATACTATAGTAAAAGCAAATAATACCATCAGTCACTATAATAAAGTTAAGTTTTCAATAAACAAAATTATTTAAAGGGATCAGATGCTTTTTAGCAACATTTCTCCCGCTACATGAACAACACAGCAACAAAATAATGAAATAGTTATTTATAACTAAAGAATCAATCATAAAACTAGTTTTGCTAGGTTAGCTGTAATAGGTTATAATTATATTGATATTCATAATTTCGTTCTTTAAAACATTATTATGATAATATTTTTCAATTTTCATTGTATCTACGATTTAATTGTACCAATGTACAATTCAGGATATTTGTATCTCCTTCTTTATCTAATTTATCATGCTTATTTTTTCTACACGTTTCATTACTGGGTCTAGGATCATCATCTTTACAAAATAAAATATCTGTATTGTTTCAAAGCACTTTATCTCGTCATATTTTTTTTACAACACATATTTAAAAATATAATCTATGTTTATTTTATCTACTTAAATCGCTTACAAACTATTTTCTTAGTAACTTAAATATTCCTCTATTTTTAGTAGCACTGTCATTCTTAATAATATTTGCAATCTCTTGCAGAGTTTTGTCCTTAGTTTCTGGTAAATACTTATATAAAATTAATATGATAATTAAAGAACTCATGCCAAATGAAAAAAAGGCTCCGTGTAAACCAAAAGTGTTAAATATTGAAGGAGAAATTTTCAAAACAACAGCAACTACAATCTTTCCAATTACTGCTACTATACATACTGACAAATTTCTAGATCTAACCGGTATCAATTCCCCATAAACCGAAATAGACATTATCATAGGTCCACAGCTTACAGCTATTGAGAAAGCAACAAGTAATGTTATTGAAACATATTTGTTGTCAGAAATTACATTCAATTTAATTAAATATAAGTACAGAGATAAAATAAATAAGAAAATAACACCTACAGTTGAAGCTACTAATAATAATGCGCGTCTTTTTACATATTTTGATAAAGTGCAACCTCCATACATACTCAATACTGTGATGCCATCTAAAACTAACATGGCAGTGTATGATGTTGATTTATCGTGTGTTATTTTCTTTAAAATATCTAAAGCATACACTGCAAAAACTAATTTGCCTGAGCTCAATCCCAAAGTACCAGTCAAAATAGATAATAACGTTGGCTTATAAAATTCTTTGGATTTGATAGTCTTGAAAAAATCAACGACGCGGTCTCTTGCTGTCAGATGAGCAGTTTTGCAGCTAGCTAGGTATTCTTTTTGTGAATTGATCAATGCCTCTAATTCCTTTTCTGAATCTTCATCGTAGCCTTTTAGCGAGTGATGTGATGCTTCACATTCTTCAAATCTCCCTCTACTTGCTAGCCAGTAAGGGGATTCAGGCCACATAAACACGGTACCCAAAGTGTACAATGCACACGCCATACCAAATAGTGGAATCATTTTCCAGTGGAAAAATGTGCCTATCGCATTTGAAGCCCAAATTCCCCAATAAAATGTAGCTGTTTTTATCGTAAGAAATATTCCTCTGTATTTTGGTGAAGTGTATTCAGTCAGTATCATAATTGATATACAAATTTGAGCAGCACTAAATAATCCCTGCATTATCTCACTTATTAATATATGAGAGACGTTTGAGCTATAATATAAAACGGCGAAGGCTATAAATGTATCCAAAACTGCAATAATGAAGGGTATCTTCCTGCCAATGAATCTCGTGATGACAGAGAGGATAAGGACGAAGGGGAAGCCGCTGAAGCCGTACACGGAAGCTGGGAAATACAATATCAATATAATTAATAGGATAATACAATAGTAATAAATAAGATGCAGTGAGGTGACAAACTAGCATATTGATGACATTAACATTTTCACTAGTTTGATGTATCAAATTTTGTATTATGAATCGTTAGAATATTATGCATATAAAATATTATAGGCAGGTAACTAACTTAATTATTTAAATTAGAACAAAAACCATTATGAGAAAAAAAGGGATCCCCCAAAAATCTCGTTAAGTTAGTTACCTGCCTATAATATTTTATATGCATAAATGGGTGAATTTCAACAAGAGCTTTTTATTTGTCATTTCGGTGGGTTTTTTTTATTTCAATGCTATCTACATATTTTTTGTGACTAATAAAACCTTAGCCTATTTTATACCATTGGGTGTGAGTGGACATCAAATATCATCAAAACTTACATAAATATTTAAGGATGAATTTTTAAACGTCCACTGAAATGAAAAGTATACCGAAATGATAAAAATTACCACTGAAATGATAATCTATGCACCGGAATGAAATAAATCCACCGAAATGATACAGCTAAGAACAACCGCGCTTGGCAGCCAGGGTTCCGTACTTTGTTAGGTTTGATTTCCATGAATTTTAGATAAACACTGAGACAGGACAGTATTTTAATACTCTTATTTTAATATCAGTACACAGCTATTTTAATATCATCATTTATATACTGATATTACTGTTAGTATTACGATATCAACGTATCATCATCATCATCATCAGCCTATAGCCGTCCACTGCTGAACGTAGGCCTCCCCCAACGTAATACTTATTAATTTAATGTATTGTTTATTGTGATATGAATGAATTGTTTCTTTACTTATATAACCTTTGGTAATTTTTCTTGTTGTGTTGTGTGAAAATGTTGGAAAACTTTATCGTAAATGCTGGTAAACATGAATAAATATTTTCGTTTGTTTTTCAAATACAAACTGATTGATATATTTTCAAAAGAGTGAACGAAGCGCGATTAGAAAGCTTAAAGTTTCTGAATAATATTATGGCTGCATTTATGACATTAATAATAATACATAATGTCTACCTATTGCACTAAGAGAAAAATGCTAGGTAGGTTAAATTGGTAACGAGACGAGAATAGTGTTCTACAGGTATATAAGTAAAACTTCTAAAATTAAACCAACTCTTATATTTTCAAAACACAATAAATGAATAAGAAATATTATAAAAATATCTTAGTAGTAATAGCTTAGTACTTTTAATCCTTTTACATAAACGTTAATCCATGTCTAGATATGTATGGTGCCATTTTTTAACCGACTTCCAAAAGGAGGAGGTTGTCAATTCGACTGTAATTTTTTTTTATGTTTATTACCTCAGCACTCTCGACTGGGTGAACCGATCTTGATCATTCTTTTTTTATTTGAAAGCTGGTGCTTCCCGTGTGGTCCCATTTCAATTTTGTTCAGTTTGGACAGTGGCATCCATGAGAAAATCATATAAGTCTTAAATTTGCATTAAATAATAATATGTGAGTGACAAATGGACGAATAACTCATTATCACGCCAACTGATTTCGATGATTCTTTTTTTATATGAAAGCTGATGCTTCCCGTGTGGTCCCATAAAATGGGAAGGAAATGGTGAGGATCTGATGAGTGGATCCTTGGGAAATTGAGAGAAACCCTCAAATTTTCTACGTAGATGACGCGTTTATTGTTCAACCCATTACATACCATCACGCTTGTCATCCCCAAAAGGTTAGGCAGAGGTGTACTAATGTACATCCACGTTTTGCCGGTATGTTTTAGGTCCCATGTAATAGGGGGCGAGCCTATTTCCATTAACCGGGCACGAATCCAAACTCCGAGCTGCTACTGAGAATTTCACATAAAAACCCAATAACACTTTGCTCGACCTGGGAATCGAACCCAGGACATCTTGTTCGGCAGTCGCACTGAACATCCACTAGACCAACGAGACCTATTACTACAAACCTATTGCAGACACTAAAAAGTAAAAAATAAAATAAAAAACAGCCCTTCCGAGAATTCGTTTTTTTTTCTTATCAGGTTTTATGAGTTTTACTGCTGGTTTGGTAAATACAAATATTATACAGCAAATACACCTGAATAATCTAATCTACACTCTAGGTAAAAGTACATTACAAAACTTACAAGACTTTGTATTTGACACAAGGATCTCTAAAACTTTGTGGTTTTATCATTTCGGGTATAACTGTCCACCGAATCCACTGAAATGATAACACTGAGATGATAAAATAGAGGTTAGTTCTACATTTAACACCAAAATAAAATTATTAAAAAAATATGAACACTACTCAAACAAAAGAGTACTTACGGCGATATTATATACAATTTTGAAACAAATTAAAGAAATCTAGCACGAGTTATAACAGCCACCGAAATGAAAATATTTTTGTCCCCATATTACTGAAATGATAAACTTACTTCTTTGGCGGGTAACCGCAAGACGTTAGGACCGGTGCATTCGTGCCGAGAGCTTGACCCGGGCTGATCCAAAGTGAGGAAAGGTGAGAGGTGCGTAACAACGCAATGTTGACGTGGCTATTTTACTAAAACTTACTGTCCTCTGAAATGATAACTTTTTTCCAGACAAAAGTTGACTGCCTGTCAAATCCATGAGAAAGAAGATAAACAAACAAAAATAGTTTTATTTGATCGGATATATTATAATTTAATGATAACAAAACCTACTTAAATCCATATTACGAATGTATTTGCAGGGGAAGGTATTTTATGAGCGGAACTGGGTTCGGGACAGGCCACCGTGATGATAAAATAACACTTTATAATTATTTTTTTGGTTAATTAGAGGGTAGAAATCAATGATATTTTTTGCCCAGGTAGAGGAGCACTTACGTTGTTAAGAAAATATATATAAAATTAAAAATCAGCACATTGCACTACCGTTCTCAGCTTTGCCGTGTATTTTTCTTGCTTGTGCAGTTCACCCTAATATTCTAACGATTCATAATACAAAATTTGATACATCAAACTAGTGAAAATGTCATAATAAGTTAGGCATAATTTTCTTTGTCATAATAATAGTGTGCCATAATTGCTTTTAGCATATTGTGTTATTAAGTATAAATATTGTATATCCTATTGTTTATATTCATAACTTTGATATGCATAAAGTTGTAAAGCATATTGTTTTTTTTATAATAATTATTATTAATTTAATTTAATTATTTATAATAGGATACCAACAACATTAAAAGAAATAACGAACTACACACTATTCAAAAGAAAATTAAATAACCTGTTGATAGATAAATGCTACTATAATTTGCAAGTTTTTCGATGATAATTTAAAATAATATTATTATTCTATTTTAGCTATGTGTAATTTCTATTTATTTTTATTTTCTTATTTTTATTTTTTTTCTTATACATGTAATAGGTTTACCTGCCTAATGTAATTTGTTGCGCCCTTACAGGGTCATGTTGATACTTTTACATATGTAACACCTTGTACCTACACATGAAGCAATAAACGAATTTGAATTTGAATTTATTTGTCTAATACATAGTTATTTGTGATAATGATCAAATAGCATAAAGGAAACGTACTTTACGAATATTTATGTATTTATTCATAATTTACTATTATGTATGTAATAAATATTGAATTATTGACATGTTTTATAGGC
Organism: Craniophora ligustri; assembly: GCA_905163465.1. Classification (NCBI taxonomy): domain Eukaryota; kingdom Metazoa; phylum Arthropoda; class Insecta; order Lepidoptera; family Noctuidae; genus Craniophora; species Craniophora ligustri. Next base: position 14,864,597 of record LR990965.1, read on the forward strand.
TTTGATAATTAACGAATTGATTTTAACGAATCGATGCAAAACCGACTTCACGCGGTCTTGTCTGCCCTACCCTAGAGGGTGATTTAAGCCCGCGTAGGCGGGGAGGGGTGGAGCGGCCCGCGAGCTGAGGAGCAGGTGGTTTGAAGACACGCCATCGCGGCTGAGGCTGGCCGGCAAGGCCGGCCAGCAAGCCAAGGCTGCGGTGGTGAGCGTTAAGACCATCTGCGACGATAAGCTCGCGTGGGGCTGCCCGAACCCCGCAGCGCTGGAGCCGTGACAGAAGCAATGCTTGCTGCATGTTGCATGCCTGCTTGTTTGCTGCTTGCCTGCTAGCATGCTGCTTGCCTGCTTGCATGTTGCATGCCTGCTCGCATGCCGCATGCCTGCTTGCATGCTATATGCCTGCTTGCATGCTGTATTCCTGCTTGCATGCTGCATGCCTGCTTGCATGCTGCATGCCTGCTTGCATGCTGCATGCCTGCTTGCATGTTGCATGCGGTTAGGTATTTATATAATCGTATTAATCGGTATTTAAATAATCGGACTTCGTATTTTTGATGTTTCGAATTATCATTAAGTCGGAGTTTTTGTTATTAGATCTATTGAAACTCGGTATTTTGAGAATAGTAATTATAAACGTCAAGAATATTGAAATTTAGGAATTATAAAAATAGGAGTAATGATAAGTCGGAGTTGTTATAATTCAGAATTATGAATCATTCTGAATTATGGAAATCGGTATTTTGAAATTCGTATTTGTGACTGACGGAATAATGTTTTTCGTATTTATGTAGTGTACCCATTTTTCATTGGGTGGCATTTAATACTTTAACTGTATATCCCCTTTTTTCAATCAAAATATTCGAAATTACAACCAAAAATACTGAATTGCACACTAAATTTGCTCATCAAATAAATCAATTATACTATACCAGGGGTGGCCAACCGGTCGATCGCGATCGACCGGTCGATCGCGACTGTTAGTCCTGTCGATCGCGACAAGACAAAAAATATAAATACGTAGACTGTGTACTGCAACGTAATCACCAACTGCTGCACACATCATCTGGTATTATTTTTCAATCGCCATTCAGTCACGACTCCCGTTCTCTATCCTCTCTTCTACGCAGTATACCTCTCTTTTGTTTTTGGCACGCGATGAAAAATTCGCGGGGAGCGCGAGGGACGCGGGGGCGGAGCGACTGTCAGTTGGCAGTCCGTCAGTCAGTTGACGACAGAGACTAGTGGCATTACGACGTCGATTTCGATTAGACACGATTAGACTCTGCATCGCAACTCATACATACGGTATGGATAAGTGGTTGAAAAGAAACGCAGAAGGAACATCGAATGAAGAAAGAAATGCTTCTGAAGGTTCATCAAATAAAGTAAGATAATATTTTTGATATTGTTATTTTCGCAAACAAAATCCTCAAAAATCCTACCGATACTACAATCATTACGAAATTTATGTTATAAATATACGTTAAACTGATTAATCAACTCATAACCACCTTAAAAATAAGCAAGTAGGTACAATTACGAAAACCAATCATTCCCGAACATTGCGGAATACGTGCCGCGTTCATATCATTGACATACCGAGCGCTACACAAAGTCTTCGCGCCTATCATCATCAACCCATTAACGTCCCACTGCTGGGCACGGGTCTCCTCTCATTTGAGAGGGATTAAGCTACAGTCCACCACGCTAGCATTCTGCGGGTTGGCAGACTTCACATGCCATCAAGGCAAATCTCTCAAGCATGCAGGTTTCCTCACGATGTTTTTCTTCACCGATTGAGCTTGTGATAAATACGCACATAACTTCCGAAAAGTCAGTGGCCTTGGGTTCGAACTCGAGACCTTTGACGTCTCAGTCCACTGGTTACACCGCTAGGCTACCACAGCTCTTTCGCGCCTATAAAAACAAAGTTAACGAGTGAGTATAAGTAATCAAAGTGATCATTATTTTTAAGTTTTTTACCCACTTACTTAGTGGATTTTTTTTTGAGACTTCTATATCTCCTTACCAAATTTAATCTGAATCAGTTCAGCGGTTATGGAGTGAAGAGGTAACAGACAGGCAGACAGAAAGACAGACAGACACACAAAAACACTTCGAATTTATAATATTAGTATGATTTTTTTTGGGTCTTAGTGGATTTTTTTGGGTTTTTTGGGCTCCCAGTTTTTGGAACCCAAAAAAAAACCACTAAGTAACTGGGTAAAAAACTTAAAAATAATGATCACTTTGATTTCTTACACTCACTCGCTAACTTTGTGCCGTCATCAAGAAATTAATTCACATTAAATTTGAGTGGTAGGATATTTGTATGTTTATTATTATACAAATTATGTTTCTCATAATTTCATTAAGTAAAGTCATTTTTTGCAGATACTTGATAAAGCTCCAAAAAAATCAAAAACTTATCACTTTCACCAAGAATGGGAACTGGACTACTTCTTTACCATGGTGAAAGAAAACTGTTGCTGCCTAATATGTAATACATCCTTGGCAATACCGAAAAAAGGAAATTTAGAGCGACATTTTAACACTATGCATTGTAAATATAACACTGACTTTCCACTTAAAAGCGAAATAAGAAAGAGTAAATTGCAAGCATTGAAATCGCAATTAAAAGTCCAAGAAAACATGTTTTCTGGACCTAGTGAGCAAAGCAAAGCTGCAACTGAAGCTTCTTTCCAAGTAAGCTACAGAATTGCAAAAAAGTGCAAACCTTTTTCCGATGGAGAATACATCAAGGAAATCTTCGAAGCAGTATCAGATTCGCTGTTCGTCAACTTCAAAAATAAAAACGAAATAAAAAAAGCTATTCATAGTTTACAGCTGTCTCGAAATACTGTGATGCGTCGTATAGAGACGATTAGTAAAAACATAAACGAACAGCTACAACAAGATATCTTCCGCTGTGTTGCTTTTTCGCTACAACTTGACGAGTCAACAGATATAACTGATACTGCACAATTACTATTTTTTATTCGGATGGTCTTTGAAGATTTCTCGACGAAAGAAGAACTGCTAAGTATGATTTCCTTAAAAGGTAAAACTCGTGGCCTTGATATATTCACGAAATTCAAAGAATATATTACCCAGAGTAAGCTACCTCTGTATAAGCTCGTATCAATAACAACTGATGGAGCTCCTGCAATGACAGGTATTCATAATGGTTTTATTGCTCTTTGTCACAAAGACGAAGATTTTCCAAATTTCATTAGCTACCACTGCATAATTCACCAACAAGTACTGGCTAGTAAGAGACTCAACACAAAACATGTGATGGATATTTCGTTCAAGATTGTAAATTCCATAAAAGGAAAATCTCTCCAAAGGCGGCTCTTTAAACAACAATTAGATGAGAAGGAACCAGATTTGGCATTGCACACTGACGTAAGATGGTTGAGTCGAAGCAAGTTTTTACAAAGATTTCGAGATCTATTGGATGAAATAATAAAATTTCTTGAAGAGAGGGGTGATGATTATCAGCAGTTGCGGGATTTAGACTGGCAGTGTGATTTAGCTTTTTTAGCGGATTTTACTGGAAAACTGAGCACATTAAATCTGGAACTACAAGGTAAGAATAAAACAATAACAGAAATGATGAGTTCTATTGCAGCATTTCAAAGTCAAACAGCGTCTATGATAGTTGACATCGAAAAGAAAAAATTTCAACAATTTGTAAACATCAAGGATCATATGGAAAGACATACTACCTACAATTTCATTCCTGACAAGTACACGGCAGAAATTAAGGCAGTGGTATCAGACTTCGAAATGCGCTTTAGTGATTTTAAAAAAATTGAGAAGGTGGTGGAATTCATCAGTTATCCGTTTAATCATTCCATTGATCATAGTGATATCTATGAAATGGCTGCAAATTTTGCAGATACATTTCAAATGAACCACGTGATACTTCAAAACGAAATGATTACTCTGCGCTGCGACATATTTCTAAAAGCAAGGTCATCTTCAGGTCTAGATTTCTGGGCATTGGCTTCCAACAAGAAATATCCAAATTTGAAGAAATGTGTTGAACAACTGCATTCGTGTTTTGGTTCAACATATTTATGTGAGTCAGCATTTTCCTACTTAAAACAAACAAAAAATAAACACCGTTCTCGCTTGACAGATGCTCATACATTGGATTCTTTAAGGTTAGCCATTTCCAACTACAAACCTGATTTTGCTAGTCTAGCGGAAGATGTTCAGACGCAATGCTCTCACTAATATAAATAAGTAGTTATTAAGAATAATTTTCAGTTTTATGTTTGCACTCTTTATAAAATAAAAATACTAAGTACGTAATACCATGATGTATCATTTGAAATTTCAAGAAGTATGTGATTGGTAGATCGAATGGGGTGTCGTCAGTAAACCGTAGATCTTGGGTCTAATTAAGTTGGCCACTCCTGTACTATACTGTTAGATCTTTAAAGCTTAATAGGACCGATTCGGTTCTGGCGTTGTGGTCACAGTTCTAACCTAAACCAATAATTATGAATAGAACTGATTCGGTTCTGGCACTTCGCCGGCCGCTGCCGCGGCACGCTCGCTTCGCTCGCTCGGCTCGTGCGTTATGGTCACAGTTCTAACCTAACCTAAACCAATAATTATGAATAGGACCGATTCGGTTCAAATTTAGTGTGCAATTCAGTATTTTTGGTTGTAATTTCGAATATTTTGATTGAAAAAAGGGGATTTACAGTTAAATGCTTATAGTAAATAGGATTAAAAAATTATGATTAAAAAGTTATGGCAAATGAGTATTATGCGTCACTAATGTTAGGACAAGTAACATTATGCAATGTTAAATTATGACATAAAATCGTAGAAATAAAAATAGAGAACCGATTAAAATGATCTTGTTATTAAATATTTTATATGTTTTTCTGACAAAATGATCTTACTTAGCCAAGACGCCATTTCTTTTGTGATAATTTCGGTGTCATTCGCTTCTTGTCTAATCTGGGGGATGAACACTGTAGGTGCGCCGACGCATAGCCCATACAGAAACACTGACGTCCATACTCCACTGCTGATCAACAACTGGGAACAAAATACAACGAGTCAACATTAACATAACACCATTATGCCAGTCTTACTCGAAGGGTTAGGCAGTGGTGTATTAAAGTACCCCTACATTTTGCCTAATTTTTGTTTTACAAATATTTGCTCCGTGCGGGGATCAAACCCGCAAGCCGTGACGCACAAACCGATCGCTCAGCCACTGCGCCGACGAGTCGACAAATTTAGTTTGGAAAGCTTAGTTTTGACTGTGAATTAAAAGGTCTCTAGTTCAGACGCACGCGCCACTGACTTTTCTAAACTACTTGGGTAGTTATCAGAATCCTGAATGATCAGAGAAGTTAGAAACCTGTATACTTGAGATAAATTGTCGATGGCATGTAGTCTGCCAACCCGGACTAGGCTAGCGTGGTGGACCTTAGCCTTATATATCTTAATCGAGAGGAGACCAAAAATAATAACCAAAAATGGAGTTTCTTGCCGGTTCTTCTCCATAAGACCTACCTTTTGGAACCGTGCAACTAAATTCAATTAAATTCGACAATTCAAAAGCACCTGTATTGGTCTAATTGAAATAAATGAGTTGACTTTGACTTTGAATAAAAGCTATAAATTTTAACTTTAAATTTATAGTTTAGTATTTTTATTCTTATTAAGCAACTATTCAGAACTGAATTATCATAACCGGATCAGCTTATAATTATATAGGAAATATTCGAAAAACGTTGAACATTGAACTTGATTGCACAATAATAACAACATGCTATCAGGTTGGCCGGTTTTATAAAACTTCAAGACTTTTTCGTTTTTATTTAATGTTCAAATTAAGTTTTTGTGTGTCTTATGGAAAATACCCGGCATGAAACTCTGTATGTATATACTCTTTTAAATGAAATAAAAATTACAAAATTATTGGTCTTCATTACAATTTTGTATGAAAAAGGTTGATTCAAAGGAAATAGATAAAAAATATCATTATTATAATCAAAGTTCTCCATATAATCATCTGGAAACTTGGCCTGAAGACTAGTTGTTTTGGCAATATTAAGATTACTTATTGACTCAAAATCAAGCCAATTGTCGGAAAAGATAAAATATGTATTACTTTCGAAATCAGAAATTAAGTATGTTTACGAGTATACATGTGTCCCGTTTATCTGGAAACAGTTTTAATAAGTTTTGACTCGTAAAAAATACGAGTTCCATGCATATTATTTATATGTTATTTTTTGTTTTTATGTGTAATCAATTATGAAGATATTTTCATATAAATAAATGTTATATTATTATTTTATGACTAGGAAATATCGGTTTGATGAGACGACTTAAACTTGAATGCATTGAGGACCAGGAAACTTCATTATCATCTAACTAATTATTGGCCAACTGCTTGGCACGGGTCTCCTTTCATTTGATAGGAATTAGGCTAGCCAACATCTCGCTAGCCTAGTGTGGATTGACAGACTCAACATGCCACTGAGCGTTTTTTTTCTAGCTTTTCTATCACCATTGGAGCATTATGATAAATACGCACCTAATTTCAGTGATGCGTAAGTACCTATAGGACATCTGACTCTAGAGTCTGAGCTAAAGGCTGTGGTCGCGATTGTGAGATAGTGGTCACACCGCTAGGTTATCTGAGGTCCTAGCTCTAGCAGATTACACGAAGATACCTAAATAATTAAATGATTTGATGAACGGAGTCCTTGTAACGGCTTGCAAATACTTTAATTAAACGTAACGTAGCACTCATAAAGTTATACCGCAATTCAAGTTAAAGTTCTCGTTGTTTTTGAATTTCTGTGTTTGGAAAAAATTCAGTGGTTGGAAAACTTGGGGTTTGAACTCAAGACCTTTGACAGCTCAGTTCACTGGTCACTTCACTAAGCTACCACAGCTCAATCAGTCAATAAATATGATTATAATAAATTATTGCATTATTGCATCTGATTTTAATTATTCAAACATCTATTTTTTGTTAGAATTTATCGAATCTGTTTTTATTGAAGTCGAATAAAAATTACAACATAGTTAATTTTGAATGATCAAAGTATCACTACTTTTTATGGATTCTATCGGTTATTAACCATTATATTTTATTTATATCATTAATATTCCAAAATTTTTTGTATCATTTAGTTTCTGTCATTTTTGTCAAAGATTTCAAATTATGTTGCAAATTGTCGGTTAGTTTTTTTATAAGATCTGTAAATGTCATTATAATTCGTCTGCTTCTGTTTATTAAGGGTTAGCAAATAATAAATAAATAAATATTTCAGGCATTTTGACACAGTGCCATCTAGTTCCGAGCTAATCAACGTGTTACGGATCCTAGTTGGTTGAAATACTTTTTTTTGTAAATACATACAAATTATACATAGATACATCCATGACTCGGATCCAAATTTTTTTGCTCATCACACAAACATGTGAACATGGGTCGTCATCAAAGCAAAGGAGTACTATTCTCATATTTCAGTGGTATGTTTTATAGGTTTTATATACATTATTAACAGTCGTGCTTGGCACCAGTGGACTAATAAGTCAGTTAATGATAAAGACTTTAAAACGTATATACGACTCGACTGCCGCAGTGGCGCAGGGATCGGCTCGTGCAACACGGGTTGCGGATGCGATGCTCACACAGAGGAAATATTTGTACGAACTACAGATAGTTGTTCAGGGTCTAAGTGTTGCTAATGCGAAAAATTGTGTTCGTAAACTCACACACAGCACAGGAGAAAATCAAAATTTTCCAATTTAGATTTTCCCCTATGTGCGTTTACAAAGAACGTATTTTAATAAGAAAAATAAAATGACTAGAATATGTACCTGTTTCAAAAACGGTTTCCAATCCTTATTGTGATTATTTTTTATTACACCTTCACTAACAACTGGTACTTCTTGATAGTGACACTTTTCCATTGTATAATAAAAAAATAACAAAACAAAACAAAAGAACGAAATATTATACTATAAAAATGATATTGTAATCACACAAAACACTTTGATTAGCATGTGTTTATAATCACTATTATATTCATGATTTAATTTATTTTTTTACAGCGTTTTATTGTCCACTCGTGCTCGTGACAGAATGAGTTTTCATACTAGATATGTATAGGAAATATTCGCTTGAATAAAATGTACAACGATGAAGAACAACTGGTTTTAGTATTTTGTTTTATAGTTTGCAAATACAAATAAGTTGTCAGTGTGATTTTTTGTTCAACTTTAGTTTGTACTTCTTATGTCCGAAGGTGCAAAATTATATAATAAATTACCTATTAACATTAAAGATACGAAGACTATAAACACTTTTAAAAGAATGTCAAAATTGTATCTCTTAAATGATTAAAATAAAAACAATATAAATAATAATAATTATAAAATAGATATTAAATATTATTATATTTAAACAACATACAAACATTAAAAAATATAAAAATAAAATCTACACTATAATACATACCGTAACAAACCAGCGCAGGATGTCATTTCCAGTTACGCTCATTCTTTGTATAATATTGTGTCTATTATATTTGTGTTGTCTAATGTTCACTTCGCAATCGCAATACTACTTGGTTGGGTTACTATTGTTGTTATTTTTTTTAGATTTCTTCTGCTAAACTTATCTGTACGCCGACTAGACTAGTTCTAAATTGTTTTTAATTAAGTATAAAATGTTCTCATGTAAGTGAATTGTTAAATTCTTATGAGAAATAAATGTGTCTCAAACCTCAACTTTACCATAAATCTTAATATGCACATCTCAGACCCGTGTCTTTTCTTTCTATTTGAGAGGTATTAGTATATAGCCCGTCGCGCTAGCCTAGTGCGAGTTAGTCGACTTCATGTGCCCTCGAGAAATACTCTCAGGTAGGCAGGGATCCTGACGATGTTTTGTCACGATGTAAATTCGAAAATTCAGCTAGCCTTATTAACCACGAGATTATTGACTTCATTATCCACTTGTCACACCAATAGGCTATCAAAGCTGTGTTTATTTAGAATTTCACAAATTTCGAGGAAATACACACCATCACGCCTGTCCTCCCCGAAGTGTTAGGCAGAGGTGTACTAATGTACACCCACGTTTCGCCGGTATGGTTTAGGTCCCTGTAACTGCTACTGAGAATTTAATAGAAAAACCCAATAACACTGCTCGCTCAGGGTATCGAACCCAAGGCCTCTTGCTCGGCAGTCGCACTGACCGACCAGTAGACCAAAAAGAAGATACCTCAGTAGAAAGAAAATACCTCACGCCAATTTCCTGGAAATCAAGTGTGAGTTCCATGAAAAATGCATACCTCTTTGTCACTGTCAATAGAACCTACAGGATTTATTTCTTTCTACCTTCCTGGGAGGTACGTTAGTAACAAATAAATCCCGTCTTTGGTCTATACAGTTTATTTACAGATATGGAAATCGGTTGCTTGCGGATATATCATTATGGTATTAGACATATTATATAAGTTACTAATTTCAAATAACTTCAATATTTTGAGGACGAAGTAAAATAAAATATTTGAAATAAGACCTTTTTGAAAAGGGGGGAAATTTTTTTTTGTCTAAAAATAGAAAATTCTAGAAATTGATATTTTTATGTTTTTTTTATATCAAGACCCCTAATACCAGCCAGTCTATCCGTAACCATGATTCTATAAAAGATCCGATACAGCAATAAAATCTGTTAAAAGTATTTTATAATATCTGTATTGTTAACCGTTTTAATATTCTCAGATTATTTTAGACGAGTTTGAAGGTACAGTTAATAGTGCGTACGAGGTGTATTGCCTGACGATGGATACAAAATAATGTCTGGGAGGAGTGACCTGGCCGGGATTTATTTAGAGGGGATAGGACATGTCGATGTTTTAGGAATACTTTAATAATAATTTAGTTATTTGTTAAAGAATACAGGTATTTGTACCTGAAGTACATTATTGTATTCGACTTGAAATAGAATAAATAAATAAAATAAAATAAACTATCATTCAATTCAATTCATTTAATCTGTCATTATGTTGCCTTCAGTTTATATCAACTGTACTTTGATTTTAATTCATTACTAGCTGATTCCCGCGACTTCGTCCGCGTGCAATTTAACTAAAAAAATAAAAGTTTCATATTAACTTTGCACCCCCGTTTTACCCCCTTAGAGGGTGAATTTTCAAAAATCCTTTCTTAGTGGATGTCTACGTCATAACATCTACCTGCATGCCAAATTTCAGCCCGATCCGTCTAGTGGTTTGAGCTGTGCGTTGATAGATCACTATGTCAGTCAGTCAGTCACCTTTGTGTTGTATATATTTAGATTAATAGAACTGTTGATCAGTACACTTGCCGTTTTATTTCTTTCTGTGGCCATTTCCCAATACAGCATCTATGGTAATGGGGTAAACTTATCAAATGCTAGTTGGACTCACACACTGAGGTTTCGTTAGTTTTCTCCTCTTTATGCATCAAGGAAAATACAACGTAAATATTCTAACGAAAACTTTAATTCAATAAACGAACAAACTTAAAGTTAAGTAAAAAATACATTATTTTAAACCCTTAAGTGTAAATGTTGGTTGGTAAAAGAATTGTTTAAATTTCTTGATTCAAGAATTGTTGTTGAAAGAAGAAATTTAAGCAATTTTTTTAAGGGTAATAGGTTTTGTATGTTATAAGATATAATATATTACGTAAAGTACGTATAAATAGGTTTTAGCCATTGGCAATTAGTGTTGGAGTCTAGTCTTTCAGAAACGATATCATCAAATATCCAGTCAATTCCCAGGTCTTTCAATGACGTTCTAATTAGCAGCTCGGAGTTTGGAATTGTGCCCGGTTGATTATTCCCTATTACATGGGACCTAAACCATACCGGTGAAATGTGGATGTACATTAGTACATCTCTGTCTACTTATTTGGGGACGACAGGCGTGATGGTATGTTATGTTATAAAGAAATCTTAAAACTAACATCAGTCCATCCAACTTTACACATTCAAAAATACCTTAATTTATATTAAATGTGTAGATATATTTAATTCAATTTATTAAAGCTACCAATCTATTTTAGTGTATCGATAGATCACATCGCTATAAGATTCCATTGAACTTTGAACCTAAGCACGATCTTAATTCATGCAGGTAGGCAAATTGATGTGCTATCAAGATTATATCGACATATTATCATCGTTTACAATCCATTGCGCAGTGGTGAAAGAAACAAGACTGATGACATATAAGACACCCAGCAATGGTAACCGATGGCACTGTAAGACTCTGACAGGTATAAGCAAATACTGTAGGAAAATGTATGTAGGCGTGCGTACATTTGTTAGCCTAATAAATTGTAAATTTGTTAAGGTTGTTGCTACTATTTTATATAATTTATCTATCATGTAGGTTGTAGACCTAACGCGTAATATGAATTTGAAATAAATCATCTCAATCTGTGTAAATCGGATTGACAATTATGAAAGGAAATATAGCACAGCTGTTTTTTTGGTTCAGAGTTCGTAATTACGACTCCTAGCAAGAGGACTTGGGTTCGATTGTCAGGAGCAAAGTGTTATTGCATTTTGCTATGAAATTCTCTGTAGTAATAGTAACTTACTCCCTATAACATGGGACCTATTATAATTATGATACCCAGCATATAAAATACCTTCAAGTAGATGTTGAATATAATATCAATTACACCACGATAAAATCCGTACAAAGTGGTTTTATTTCAATACTATAAGTTATATTTGCGTGAGTACAAGAAAACTATATTGACCATTTTTTTACAAAAAAATATCGAAGAGGGTCATTGAACCCATGCAAGCTTTCAGAATGTTCCGTAACACAAATCATTCCGTGTCACACACAGATGCTGACCGAAGCACATCCCTGAATTGATTCCTGTTTGGAAAAATAATAGCCTTGCTTGAAACTCCATTTTTAAGGCGTAGACAGGACATTCATTGAAGTGTTCTAGCAACTTCCTCGGAACTGATAAGCCAGATGTCTTGGGTTCGCATTCCAGGTCGAGTATAGTGTTATTGGGTTTCTATGAGATCCTCAGTATCAGAGTTTGGGTTCGTGTCCAGTTGATGGCACTAGGTTCACCTCTGATTACACAATAGGACCTAAAACTACATACATCAACATACCTACATCAACGGTTCCTATAGAAAGATATACAATACAATAAAATCAATGTTTTATTACACCATACATCATTACACATTTAGGCTACCTCCCCCTAAAGTGTTTTCCTAAAAGTGGTGGAAATATTTCACGGCCCACTTACAAAGTAGGAAGCAAATATTTTTATGACATTCGTGATAGCCTATTAAATATCCCCACTATTAGAAAAATGTGCCCCATAGCGAGATTTGCGGGACTGATAATATATAGGATTATACATCTCACTAGAGATGTTGAATGGCTTTCGGTTACGATTAAGAAAAGATCTGTAAAAACATTTATTTGTTACACTCGTACGAATATTAGACGTTGAAATTAAATAACTTTTTATGAATTCTGTCTTATCTATAACAATATTATAAAGTGAAACGATTTGATTGTTGGTTTGCATTGAATGGGCTCCAAAACTACAGGACCGATTTGAATAATAATTTCACCATTAGAATGCTACGCTATCTGTGTTGAACGTAGGCTATATTTTATTTAAAAAATATTAGGGATCCGCATGAAAAAATCAATTTTTGAAAACATCGTTAGTCAACCAGCATCCTTGGGATTTTTTTGATTACGTGTGAAGTCGATTATATTTGAAGTCGGCCAGCCCGCACTAGCCTAGCGTGGTAGACTTTAATAGCCTAATCCAAATGGGAGTGGAGCAATAAATGGGTTAATAATGTTGTGTATATTGTAGACAGTCAATAGTGAATCCAGTTATTGTTAATAAAGCGAGCTTGCGATGAAAACAAATTGAGGTTTGCGTGGAATTGTGTGTGGTCATAGAAACTACGGTTTATAAAAATTCGTCAATTTATTGGATCATACTTTATCCAATAAAAAATATGGTTAAACTGAACTCACAGTCTATGAATGGATGGACATTCTTAAATAAAAACAGACTTCTTCGCGCCTTATCAACAGATCATCTTGTTATTGGGCATTGACAATGTTAGGTATAGTGGTTATCAAACACTCGAAGGCTTGAAAATCTTGAAGTCAAGGCTGGAGCTTTTCCTTTTTTATGGAAATAAGGGGCAAATGGGTAGGAGGCTCACCTGATGGTCAGTGATCACCGCCGCCGCTGGATATCTGCAATACCAGAGGACGTGCAAATACGTTGCCGGCCTTTCAGGAAAAATATTAATGGATTTAGGAATTCTGATAGTAATCACTTCGCGTATGATACGTATAATCGTATTTGGGTAGACTGGTAATGGACTACAATAAAGTTGGGAAAAGGCTTATTATTTAAATTTATTCATTGGTCAATTAATAAACTTAAAACTAGTATTGAAATGGCGCTTGGCGCATCATAAATAATATGTCTGGACACTATGACAAAGGGCCATCTAGTTCCGAGCTAAGCAACGAGGTTTGTGTTACGCAAGAGTACTAGATGATTGACACAATAGATAGTTTTTTTTAATATACATAATATACCACACCAGCACGCCTGTCGTCCCCGAAGGGTTAGGCAGAGGTGTACTAATATGTACATCCACATCTCGCCGGTATGTTTTTAGGTCCCATGTAATAGGGGGCGAGCGTATTGTCATCAACCGGGCACGAATCCAAACTCCGAGCTGCTACTGAGAATTTCATACAAAATCCCAATAACACTTTGCTCGACCTGGGAGTTGAACCCGGGACCTCTTACAATCCATAATATACAAAGATACATTCATGACTCAAGTACAAATATCAATACTTATGACACAAGCATTTGTCCTTGCCAGGATCCTTAAAACAGAAGGCGGCGTTCGTACCGTGCGCTAATCTATTCACAGTTATAAAAATATTTCTTATTTCAAAGAATGCCAACTCTTATTATATTTTTTTTATCATATCTAATCCTTTTACATCTCTTTTTATTCATTTAAAGGCGAATTTAAATAGCCTCTAAGTACTGTAACAAATCGCAGGAATCCAAACGAATATTATAAAAATGAAAGTGTATTCGTCTGTTACCTCTTTACGCTATAACCGCTAACCGATTTAGATGAAATTTGGTATGGAGATACTTTGAATCCCGGGGAAAGACATAAACTCAAACTCAAATGATTTATTTCAATTAGACCAATATTCTCGGTACTTTTGAATTGTCAAAAACTAGTTGCACGGTTCCAAAAGGGAGGTCTTATGGAGCAGAACTGGCTAGAAACTATGGAGTTTCTTGCCAGTTCTGCAGAGTATCTATGGAGATCTCTTTTTAAATTAAATACAGAATTACAAAATAGTTTGTTTTGTTTCACTATACCATATCAATATGACACTAATACAGTTCGATGTGAAACGTATGAATTATGCAGAAAGGAAATAACTAAAACCAATTTAGGTTGCACTAACATGTATGAGCCGACCAGCCCCAACTGACAGCACCTGATTGGGACACAAGACATAGGACTTTTATCCCGGAAACCTTCCCTTAAAAGGGGAGTGTAAGCAGAATTGATTATTTCCATAAAAACGAGTGCAATAAATAAATAATCAAAATGAAAAAAAAAAACTACGCAGAAGAAGTCGCGCGAAAAACCTAGTGGAAAAATAAAAGCGTTTTAGGAGTTTAATATCTTTACGCTTCTGCTAATCGCTTTTTGAGTTGCCACAGCCTAAATACAACAAAACAGTATTTAAGCAGTATACACAAAATTATGGCACAGCAAACAATAAAATATTAATCGCTATACTCAACATTGTAATGTCAAAGTTCACGTTAAACCTGCACTATCTAAACTGCTCTTAATCATTACCAACGTTAAATAAACCCCATTTTGGTCTACGATTGATGAGTTTATAACTCTAATTTTGCTGGTTATTCAATCTTCTGGCTGTAGGTGAAAGTCCCAATAAGAAATTGTATTCGTGATTGTTTTAGTATGTTATTTAAATGTTTATTTATTTTGAAGAAACTTGAAATTCTGTTCAAAGATAAAATAACTATGATTTGGCAATGAAAGTGATTCAGCCGGGATTAATACTGATACCTACTTAGCTAAAAGGCACATTGAAGGCTCATTTTAAGATAAATCTTACAGTTTACTTCACGCTGCAATTAACAATATTGTCATCAACTCTAAGAGTGTATGCTGGGCGCAAAGTGCTAGGTTCTAATCCCAAGTCAGGTAAACAACAAAATTCGAAAATCCAAGTTCCTACACATTATCAGTTTACATTTGCAAACGAGCTTCCCATTTTACATTGAACTTAAATTATTATCATCAATCAATAGTTATAAATACATTACAGTATAAACACACCAGCCTAACCCAATTCCACCCTTACAATGTTGAGAAAAAATAACCGAAAGAGCTTTCATCTATTAAAAATAATCAAAGTCACGATTATGATCATAAACTTTGTCCAGACAAAGGAATACAAGAAAAGTTAATTATTCCGATACTTTCAACCCTTCGTCTGTTTCCGATTGGATTCACAAGGAGTCAGAATTACCCCTAAGCAATCCATCATAGCTTTTTGGACCGACGTCACAGGGGTCAATGTCCTGTGCGGAGCCTGTGCGAATCATTGGACGATCGGGATAGACTTGTGAAAAAAGTGGCATTATGTGGTGCAATCATTGTGTATTGACCAATATTATTTATTTTTACCTATGTCCAGCAGTGGACGTCTAACGGTTGATGTTATGATTATTTTTTTAAATATTTGATATTATCTTCCTGTTATCTTTATGTAAAAGAGTAGGACTTATATCTAGTCATTATCATCGACGAATTTACTATCACCATCCCCACGGCTGGGCACGGGTCTTTCTCAGTTGTGAGGGAATTGGTTATAGTCCACTAGTTCCACTACGGTAGCCTAGTGGTGGTTGTTAAACTTCTCACGCCATGGAGAAAAGCTCTCAGGCGTGCACGATGTTTTCCTACACCGTTGAAGGACGTGATAAATATACGCATGTAACTTTAAAAGCTTAAAGATATTTGTCTCACGATCTTTGAATTTGCCCTCCAATGGTAGTTAATCACTCATTTACACTTACGTTTATAATTAATTTTTACATACATAAGCATTAAGTCTCATGATCTGCTATACAAATATTTGTATGTACAGAAATCAAACCCAAAATCACTGTCACAGAATCAGATTGCACAGACAAAGCTCCAATTGTGTCTCGTTGAAAACGTCCATCCATTTAGCACTGACTAATAATTACAATATTTTTTCGATCCGAAATCCATCCACGGATAAAATCCACTCAAATCCAACGCACGATAGGCTATTGGTAATTTTAATACAGCCACTTGAGTCGTTAACCCCTGGTACAAGTTTAAACAAGGCCCAGCATGCCACCATCTTTGTTTCTAGTACTCCTATTAATTACCAAAGTTCATCGCGTAATGGCCGTTTGCATTTTAAATTGATGATAATGGATTTGCGTGTTAACTTTGCATCTAACTTTACGGTTTCCGGAATAAGGAATGAGTTATTAGGGTTGTTTTTGCGGCCACTTAAAATGTCAAGTATTTTTTTTTTGTTTTTTGTATCTATAAATTTGCTATTTTAAAGGCACTTAAATTTTTGGGGTCTAGCTGTTACATATTGAAATAAAAGAAACCATACTATTTAGTACTGATTGAAAATGTGTAGAATCTGTCTAATTATAAAGTTATTATAGCTTCTACTATCTAATCAGCTGCTAATAAGTTATTTGTCTTGTGATCAAATCCATGACACGTTAGGTTAGGTTAGGCTAAAACGGAGAATTAATGAAGAAATTAAGAAATTGCTCTATAGCACAAATTGATATGAAGTCTGTCAACCTGCACTAAATTAGCGTGGTGAACTATGAGCGGAGAGAAAAGCAAGGCCAGGAGTAGTTCCTATACAGGCTGAGGATGATAAGCATTCAATTAGCAGATTTAATTATAAATATAATATAAATATCTCTGGACATTATGACACAGCGCCATCTAGTTCCGTGCTAAGCACCGAGGCTTGTGTTACGGATACTAGAAGGTTGATATACTAATTATACTATATATAAACTTTTTTGTAAATACATACTTATTATACATAGATACATCCATGACACGGATACAAATGTTAATGCTCATCACACAAACATTTGTCCCTACCGGGATTCGAACCCGGGACCCATAGCACAGGAGGCAGCGTTAACTACCGCTGAGCTAATCTGGTCGTCAAATTATTTAATCAAATTAATGAATAAGATAATAATAGTTAAATTACTAAATAAATAAAAATAAACTGAATAATTTAGTCAAAACCTGAATTGCATAACGAAAATCAATTCTTGCTATAGGTTTTCCTTTAAGGCAAAGTATTACATCCAGAACTTTCACCAACACATTGAACTGTGACTTGAGTGTATCACCCTTGACAAAAACAGATCCGAGGCTCGTCCCGGGGTTGTCGACCGTACAATAATAATCTCGCATAGATATGCAAGTAAATGTAACGCAAAAGTTACACTTTTCAGTCCCCGCTACTCGTTAGGCTTATGTTACATTGAACGAAAGGCCCGGCTTTGATGTGTGCTTTTGACCTTTAGAAGTTACTGGAGATTCTATGTATATTACATTTCCTACCGTAGTTGGATTGTTTTCGTATCTCTGGATCTGTATAATTAAGGTAGGGCACAAAGAGATTCCTCGCTAAAATTGAGCTGCCCGACTGGGGCCGCTAACCTAACCTAACAGAAGACCGTAGTGAAACCATAATAGTTGTGTTTCTGTGAGTAAGTAAGGTTACCAGAGCTCGTTGGGATAGTGACTATTCTGACTGAATAGGAATTATGTTTGCTCTCAGTTTCATCATCATCAACCCATTAATGTCCCACTGATGAGCACGGGTCTCTTCTCAATTGAGGGAGTTAGGCTATAGTCCACAAATTGCATTTTTTGACTTCGGTCACTTTCATTCTAAGGGTGTGATATATTATAATTTGATTTTCTATAGCCTGGGCACTTTAATTTCTGCGTTTCGATTCCCAGATAAAGCAAAGTGCTATTGATTTTTTCTATTAAATTTCCAGTAACAGCTCGGAGTATGAATACATGGCCGGTTCATGGAAATAGGCTCGCTCGCTATTACATGGGACCTAAAAATATATCAGCAAAATGTGGGTGTACATTAGAAATCTTACATAACCCTTCGGGGACGACAGGTGAGGAGGCACCTATTGTAGGTTGTTTGCATCCAAATGCACCGAGACAATCTCCTGGGCATGCTAGTTTCCTCACGATGTTTTCTTTCACCGTTTTAGTATGAAATAAATAGACACATAACTTTGTCAAGTCAATCATACATGTGCCTTGGGATTGAAGTCCGAATCGAAATCTTTGACTTTACAGGTTAACAGTCCACTGGTTACATATCAAAATTAGCTCATTATTCTACTAGACTATTCAAAATAAGATTAATTTATCTCAGAATTTCTTACAATTACGCAAATATTATACTTAAGTTAGTCAATTTTAATTTATCACATCGAACCTATTCATCATAATGGTTTAGGTAGGCTTTAAGTTTCGTCTTTCTTTTTTAAAAACTTCAAATAAGTCTTGCAGTATGACTATTTTGAATATACACTTATTTGAGAGTACACTTAATAACAATTGATTAAGTAGTTCTAAATATTTTAATAATACTTACCTAGTCACCTACCTCATATATTTGAAATATATAGTAACAAAAATATTATCCTACAAGACACACACTGACTTACCAATATACACACAATATTATTTTGTAAAGGCATATAAAACCCTGAAACCTAAAATAACAATTATAAATTCCAAACACATGTTAAGGCCTGGGAAAGGTACACCACCTGTCCGGAGGTTGAACCGTGTGTAAATCAAGGACCGAAGGGCGAAGGGTGTGTTATAAGAGAGGCACTTGATTATGAAATTAAAATAATTCTGAAGAGATCATATCGCAAAGTTTACGGGTATTATAAGGTTAGATACACGGGTGAAAATCACACGTTTCATTTATAAGTAGGCAAGTTGCAACTGCCTTTATTTGCTTGCTTTATTGCAATAGGTCCTGGGTCCGGTCGCCAGGTTTGTTATTGTGAATTTCTATCAAATTCTCAATAGCAGCTTAGCAGAGTTTGGGTTCATACCCGGTTGATGGCAAATGGCTCGCCTCCTATTACATGGAACTTAAAAAACAAACCGGTGAAATGGAACATTTTTGGCATAAATTGTGTAAAAGTTCAGTATTTTTACGTTTTTCCTACCAAATTTTCCCTTTCAATCGCCAATCAACGAACGCAAAGATTTCTGACAATAGATTGACATTTCCGTTACCATTGAAGTAACATCGTAGTTACGATTGAAAATATAGACTATCGTTTTTTTTTCAATCATACAATGAATTCTATACCTACCGATTTCAAACCGTTATTTTATATTATTGTATTATTTACACCTTGTATTGGGCAAATAATAAATTAGAAATTAGGATTGATTGGTCCTCTATAAAAATATCTGTTTAGTTAATTTAGTAATCGGTAACACTGCCACAGAAAAGATTTTCTCAACAATTGTAATATCTTCGTAAGAACTTTAGATAAATACATATTTCTTGATATTATAACACAGCGCCATCTAGTTTTAAGCTTACCAAGCTTGTGTTATGGATACTAGATAGTTGATACTTAAAGAAACATCCATGACTCAGATAAAAGATCCAAGGTCCATATTCATGACAGAAACATTTACCCCTACCGGGATTCAAACCCGAGACCGTAACCACAGAAGGCAGTTTTTAATATCGCTGCACTAATCGGGTCGTTGAACTGATCTATAATATGTTTTGGATATGTTTTCCTGAGTTCAATGAGACCATCAGCTAGTATTGCTATTCTCATAATGTTGGTATTGCTCTTTCAAAATAGTTTACATTATTCGTATGTGCTATTAAAAATCACGTGAAAGGAAAAGAAGCCTTACTTCTACTGTTATAAGTATCATGAAAGAGTTGTGGTATTATTATACATAGAAATATCCATGACTCCGGTATTAATGTCCATGCACATCAACCAAATATTTGCCCCTATCGGAATTAATAATAATAATAATAATAATAATCTTTATTTAAATTCTTTTACAAAAAAGGTGTACATTTCTTTAGCAATAATGTTTAATAGTAAGGTAGGGTATATTAGTGTCTTAATAATAACAAAAACTAAATTATTTATTTTAAAGGTGCATACAAGATAACAATATTCGTATCTCTAGGTATATGTCGCGACCTGCCTGAACTAGGTTAGTAGAAACCTGTGTCTCAGGCTATCACTTTACATGATAATTAATTATGAGCAATATAATACTATTCCTTATAATTTAAATTAACAATTTTCTTCTTTATTATTATAGATGAAATAAGACTAAACTATGCGATGCGATGCGATGATTAATAAAATATAAAATAAAATAAACAATACATAATAATTGCCATCGATGTGTTTACGGAAATTCAGTGATGCACAGATATTTCAATGGTCAGCTTATAATAAAGTGGGACAATTACATGTGTACTACAAATTACAACATTAGTCATGTTAGTTTTAATAAAGCTACGTAAACATTTTTTTTTTCTAGGTTATTATATTTGTAGTTAGTAAAACAGGTTAATTAATGATCAATAGGCGATGAATTTTCACAAAGTTGATTAATTTACTTAAAGTATTCAATGTCAGCTTTAGGACCCTTCATAATCTATGGAGTTAATATAGTTCGCCTCTGCATATATGCGCGCGGGACAGCTTACATCACCTGTTGGATGGTCACATTTCCTCTTAAAACGTTTGCATGTCGCACATTGCGGAGAAGCAGATGCTGCAGTGCATTCTTTGAAGGAGTGTCCAGACTCCCCACAGTGGTTGCATGTAGGACTTGATTCTCGGCAAAATTTGGCCGCATGACCGAACTGTTGGCAATTGAAGCACCTGGTGACTATAGTGAAATCTCTCACAGGGCATGATGTCCAGTTTATGAAAATTCGGCTTTGATGAATCAGCATCTTTCGTATACTAGCAGTTACTCTCGATTTGTATTCGGCAACTTGTCTGTCGGAATTAAAATAAATTTAATGCTATCCAAAATAAAACCTAACTGTGTCAAGAAAACTCGCGTCATTTGTATCGAAGGAAACTTTAACGAAAGTCTACAAAGGTGAGAAAATATCAGATGGCAGAAAACTTGTGTTAAACGGAACATGTTGAAAAATATGTTAGAAACAATAGCAGAGGACGTTGAACTGCCCGCGAGGGTCCTACACCCGCATTCGCGCCTGACCGAGTTCTGCGACAAACAAATTGATATAGAACTTTAATGGGCTGAGATGAAATGCCAATATTTTTACATTATTGTCATACTTTGTGGATTGTTTTAGCTGAGAAAATGTGCCAAGTAATTGTTTTGATTTATCAGTAGTTTGTTTCTCAATGTTCAATTTTAGATCTAGCCCATCTGTTCATTAAGTATGGTTCGGTGGACAGGATCAGATGTTAGGAAAAAATCTAGTCCGTAACTCAAGTAGAAGTTTTAAAGTTTCAAGGGAGTGAAATTGTTTCAACATGGTCGGCAACGCGTGAGCGACTCCTTTGATGTTGCAAACGTCGATTGTCATAGGCTGCGGTAAATGTGTGCCATCAGGCTGGCCGCCGATTGCCAACCTCGTCGTATATAAAAGCGTGTTTACTGGCCAACTTTAAGAATTTACTCATAAAATGTATTTGTTTACATTAAACTAAATAATGTAATGATATATAGACTGTGAGAGTCGAAAAATAAAGGCTTGTTTTCATCGATTCAAACAGTAAAACTCACGCATTTGTTAAAAATAGAAGATGTTTGTATAAAAAATCTTGTTATCTCTCTTCTAAAATTAGCCGAATACCGAATGAAAGAATATAATTTGAATAAGAGCAACGGTCATTGCTCTCGACTGACCAAATACAAGAGGCTGTTCAGATGCAAGCTTTCAGTAAATTGAAAGTACATTTTTGGTTAAATCCCCGTCAAATTTAATTTTGCCGCCGACAGCATTTGTCAATATAGGGTGTGGTGCGAGTTAGAAGAAGTTTTTTTATATGTACTTAATTTTAATTTAAAAGTGTTCCTACTTCTTGTATTAATAGTCTGAACATAACGTAAGGCAAAAATATAATTAAATAAATAAATAAAAATAAAAAATTAATATGTTTTAGAGTAGCATACTAGTCAGGAGTAGAATTATATTCTATTATATCGATTTGAAAAAAAATTTATACCTACATATAAATTTACATAAACACATGTTCAAATGTTTGTTGCGCAGATTCTCAGCTCAGTCACTCCACGCGAGGCGTATTTGTAGACTAGTAATTCATAATTAATGTAACGAGGCAGTAAATTACAATCAACATAAAATATTTGAAATTAAATTCATGAATTCAAAATTACAAGAAAATGAAACTAGCTAAGCCTCTAATCGCATATGCCTTGCATCATTTGGAACAGCTGAAAGCCTAGATCAAACCATATCCTATTGAACACTTTCCTACCACGACCATTTGCTCTTTGTATTAAATTTTTGTCCTCCTATCAAATTTTCTCGGAATTTATATTTATTTTGTCCGAAGTATTATTAACAGATGCTTGAAATACTTCAGATATATTGTACATATTTTGTCTCATCTATTTTCATTATTATTAAAGTTTTTTGTATTCTAATTAAAGCTTTTAAATGTTTCATTTTAGATAGTATATAATATTGTACATAAAATGCTATAAAAATAGATCTAAAGGTTTTTTTTATCTTGCGGAGATGAAACGCTCTAATTGCCTTTCTTTATTTCTGTTCTGTTCTGTGTACTTTTTTATTCGTGTGTCGTTAGTGCAAGGAAATATTTTTTTGTTTATGTTTTTGTTTAAATAAATTCTCGACATTTTAAACAGATCGCGGGATATTTTACCATGGCTAATTTCCTGATGAGTTATGCAGAGATATAAGTGTAGTATACCTAGATGAGTATCAAACCCTTGTCATCGCTAAAGCAATGAAGTAAATAATTTCTTAGTACCTTCACGCGACTCCAAGTGATTATATTATTTCGCCATTATTATTTATTTGAAACACAAAACTTGATGGGACACAAAAAGTAATGACATTGTATACAAAAAAATAATCAAGTGCAATTATTATTTGATAACTTTTATAGCATAGATGCTGAGCGATCAGGTTATGTATTCGATCGCTGGTTCGAATTTCGCACGCAGCAAATATTTTAGTTTGGAAACATGCGGGGAATCATCCTATTTTCGTAAAATATATTTTTTAAAGAAAATAACGTAGCGCTATATACTAGACTATATATATATTTCATATGATTTCTGGCATAAGTTGCCTTCAAATAAATAATAATTATAATCCTCACAATATTTATTTATGATTTAAGATTTATTAGGAAGATTTTTCCTTTCACACAACCTTTTTCGTCCAAAAATGATACAAAATAACCTAATTAGGTGCTTACCCAGGATTACTCAAAGTGTTTGCCTTTCCTAAGACTCGCTTGAGATATAATAATAGCAGAAAATGAACGGTTTCCCCGAAAAGATTCGCACTCATAAAAATGTCGGAGATTTTCTAGAGACACTCCGGGTCAACGACCCGACTGATGGATTCAAAATTTGTATAATATGCTGACGTCGTTCGTAAAAATTACTTTTTTTCAACAACTCAAATGATATATTTGGATAAGTAATAAGTATTTTACTAAAGTATTTTGAATATCATTATTATGTGGTAGTTAAGTACCAAAAAACTTAAATACCTGAATATTTGAATGCGTGATATTGATATACGAAATTATAATATATTATATATTATAAAGAATAAGAATAATAATAAAGAATAAAAACTGTTTTATTGTCACATAGACAACGCTTAACAATAATGTTTTTAATAAAATACAGGTGTATATATAATAAACAATAAACAAACAATAAGGAAAGTTAAAACAAAAGTAGCCAGAAGGTTCTAATTATAAACAACAATTAAAACAAAGGAGGCCAGAGTACATATACCCATTATTATAATAACAATAAAATTGTTCGACGCACTGCAGGTGTGACAATAAGGTTGACACTCAGCATAATGCTGAGTGTCCTGTATGATAAAATAAAACATATGTTCATTTGTAATAGGAGGATACTGGCTCCTGCAACACAGTTGTTATTAGCGCAGGACTGAAATAAATCTTTATACTGTAGATACTATTTTTTTTTATGGAAATAAGGGGGCAAACGAGCAGGAGACTCACCTGATGGTAAGTGATTACCGCCGCCCATGGACATCTGCAACACCAGGGGACGCAAATGCGTTGCCGGCCTTTCAATAAAGAATATACTCTCCTCTTGAAGGTTCCCACGTCGTAACGATTCGGAAAGACCGCCGCGCCGCGCCGGCGACAGCTGGTTCCACAGAGTGGTGGTGTGAGGCAGAAAATGCCTTAAAAACCGCACTGTCGTGGAACGCTGGACACTATATTTTATGTCAATAAATAAATTATTATTATTATTAGTATATGATGCCCGATACTTCAGTTGACCTGTGCCCATGGATGCTGTAAAGGATACTATACCGCGATAATATTTGCGTAAGTATAAGACGATTTATTATTTTATATAAATTATATTCTTTATTACCAAATAATGTATTAATTGATCTAACCATAAAATTCATCCAATTTCTATCCCGCAGTTTGTAAACTGGGTTTTGAAACCAAAATAACAAACAACTTATTGTTTTTAGTTTAAAGGTCAGTTGGTTACTGTTAGTTGATTTACTGTGAGTTTTAGAACTGACCTTAACCTTATATTACCTAAAATTTCATCCTAAGTCAACACAAGTTTAGTGGGCAATACTTAAAGTACACAATAACTGTGTTTATAAGCCACCAGCATCACAGAAATACAGGAGAAGCTTATTGTTGACACACGTGTTAAACATACACAATATTTACTTTGATGAAGATACTTAGATGATTATATGCACATATTTATCGCTAAAATCTATAAAAATAATAAAACACTATACACGGCTTGAAAAGGAATGAAGAATTATAAAACTGGAACTCTTTCTTGAGGAACGCTTTCGAAGCTTTATTATTAACTGAGAATCAAGAGCAATGAAAAAACAATCTGGTTTAGTAACAAGATATTCCAACAACCAGTTCTCAAAAGCAGTCTTTTCCATTGAATTCGAAATTCCAAATAAAGCACCAACACGTGAAATGTGTTGTTATGATTTAGTGTGTCGGCTCGGATTGTGGTTGTCGCTGACAAACGCCGAACTCATGAATGACGACATGAAATTATTTTAGCATAAATGTGAGATGAAGTTCCACTGCTATATTTATTTAGAGACATACATTAGTACAGCGGTAGTTAACACTGCCTTCTGTGCTATTTTATAATTTTCATGATTAATTTCGTTGCGCGTTCCAAGACAGTTAAAATCATTCCCCTGGGACTTCGGTTGAGCTTCATTGTCTCGACGATTTTCTGGATAGTTACTACTGTTAATCCTGGCTTACAGGAGTTGCAGTAGTAGGGACTGGGGTAGTGGGCATGCGCCAATCGACGCGTTAGTTGTATTCAGGTTGAATTTAAGTATTCATGATTATCTCTGTTTCTAAATCGGTTCACCGATTTAAGTGTGAAAAGGTAACAGACATACAGACAGATAACGTTCGCTTTTATAATATAAGTATGGATGTATGGATACGAAATTGTGGATGGTAAATGAAAGTCAGAAACTTATGTTATCGCATTGCTAAAGTTTGTTTAAGATTCTGCTTAATATATGTAATATTAAGCAGAATCTTATTGAACTGGAAGAAAACCCAAGCATAATTGGGAAAGCGGCCGAAGGATAATGATTGACTTACCCTTTTTTCGTCCCCAATTTCGTCCCGGAACACTAAAAATAACAAGTATTTTATTAGAGTTGTTACTAAGAGGCATAGTAAATGTTTACCCACTCGGCTGCCCTGCTTATACTAAGGTTACCAATACAGTTTTATTAACTTTCACGTCAATAAAAATGTTAGTACACTTTAGCAAATTTTATTCTTCCTTCACTAAGTCTAAATAAATGTGCTCTTAATAAAACGCTGAGAGTTATGTTCTTGATTGCTTTGCATATCAAATGATATATAGGGAGAAAAGAAACTGGCTTCGAACTGATCGTGGAGAGACGGAACCTAGTAAATCTAGCACTAAATTTTAAAAGTTTTGAAAATATATGATTTATTAACCTGAAAGTCAACAATACTTAAGTAAATAGAACGTAATATACCATATTTAGAGTAAACTAGAATAGATAAATAAGCTATTTTTAATTCCGAAATACGTATGTTTATCTCAAATTTTATTAGGGTAGGTATGTTTAATTTCGAGGTTTCGATTGCCAAAATAATTATAATTTGAAAAAGGAAAAATTAAAAATACATAGGGATCACACCCAGTCGTCGTGGCGATCCTTAGGCGAGACGGTCCAGCTGGCAATGGCTTATATGATGATGATGATGATGGTGATAAGTATCGAACTAGAAGCAGGACAAAATTATTGTTATATTTAAGTATATTGTTTTCTTTTTTTTTGTTTCCAACGTTGTTTGTATACGCATTTGTAAGAAGAAAGAAAAAAGAGAAAAAAAATGTAGACAATTAAAAATAAATATATCTACGCTATTTCCTACACAGCCTAATATAATATAATATTTATTGAACAAGAACTGTTAAAAACCTGATATTATTGTATCCTCCGCTCGTAAAATTATGTTTGAAACACATTTTGTCGTTAATAAAGTTATAATCGTAAAAAGAGGAATGTAGGAAGCCATTGACGTAGGATGTCACAGCCTAAAAAATTGCGTTGGTCAAACAATAAAAATAATTATTATTTTATAGTGTAAGTTTGGAATTTTGATAGGATCAATGGACCCAATTATTATTGCCAATTATTATTGGTCATTTGAAGAGAATACCTTACCAGTTATTTTACATTATATTGGTACACTTTCTCTTTATATATTGTCATAAAGCCAAATTTCAAAGATCTTAATGTGGACAATATGCTTCAAAATGGGAATAAAGATTTCTCTTCCAGTTATTGTTTTATTATTATATATTTAGCAGAAACTTTTTTTTTAAGGTGATGACCGCCAAACGAGCAGGCGGCTCACCTGATGGTACCTAAGTGATGATCGCCGCCCATGGAAATTTGCAACACCAGAGGGTTGCAAATGCGTTGCTAAACCACTTAGAAACCGTTCAGGTTTCTTAAAATAGGGAGTTACTGAACTGACAGCAAAAGGAATTCCCATGCTGTCAGAATAGTCACTCCCCCAATGAGCTCTGGTAACCTTACTCACTCGCAGAAAGACAACTATTGTTCATTCACTGCGGTTTTCTGTAAGGCGGAGGTACTTCCCCAGTCGGGTAGCTCAATTTGAGCGAGAAATCTTGCTATGCCCTTCCTTCCTCCTAAAAATGTATATCAATTATTGTTATAAACTAGGTAATGTTTTGGCATTACAAAAAAAATATATAAACTTTAATATTTTATTTTATAACTAATTATTTTCAATTTTATTCTTAGAGATATTCCGTCAAAAATTTGCTGTACTAAATGTTATACTAAATTTTTTTACACTGTCGTAGCCCTACACGTTTTCTCGCACATAAAACAAGTTTGTCGCCAACACTAAATAATATTCTAAGAATAACCCACCTCGGTCTATTGTTTCAATTGGAAGATACTATACATTTCTATTAGTTAACAAATAGATTGTACTTTAGTCAAGTTTATATATATATATGTTTTTTTTTTTTGTAAAGCAATAGTACCAGTTCCTCTCTTCAATTGCTGCGTGAAATATTTTTGCCGCTTCTTCCAAGTTTAGTATATCGTATATCCCTAAGCTTATCTTACGATTTATTTCTCTTTTCTGGAAGCAAACGTCGTTATAGGTAACAGTAACTGTGACTACTAATATATTTACTAACGTTTAGATATAATTATTGTGGACTTTGTGTCTGAAATAAAAACTAAATTATTATTATTATTGAAATTAAAAAAAAATGCATGATAAATACGGCATCAGTTTCACATTTGAGGCCTTCAAATATGTTATTTTAACGAAATGTGGGGACGTATTATCGCGTTGACAAGTTATAATTACTGCAAGGACGCCGTGTGAACTATTTCTATTTTTTTTTTAATTACATGGCTGACAAATAACCTTATGGACCGCTTAATGGTCGGAGGTTACAGTAGCTTAATTATGGAGGTTTGTAACACGAGAAGTGTTGCTGATTCAGAACTCTGGACATCAATTGTTTACGTACCAATTTTAAGTCCTTTAGTATTCAGCAATGTAGTAATATAATGTCCTGCCGAAAAAAGAAGCACCGATTTCCTATTTTTCAAACGCAAAAATTGAAAACAACACTGAGTGAAATGTTTACGACATAATTTCATTGTAGGTAACAGCCTCAATGAAAAACAATTAATGGCGGTCTCGCAATTTAAAAAGTAACGTGTTCTCAGAACTTTCCATTTTCGAATTCAGGAATTGCTTTAATATTTCTTCATTAGCTACTGCCCGAGACCTCGTTTATTTTTATTCTATTTACTTATTTATTTTTTACAAAAAGTTATACAAATATAAAATGATAAATAATAAATGATAAAAGTTTTATAGTTTTAAAATTATCCTCTTAACGGATGGTTTCGGGCATAAAATTATCCTATGTCTTTTCTCGAGACTCAAACTATTTCCGTACCAAATTTCATCTAAATAGATTCCGACATACTTCCGCATTTATAACATTTATAAGGATTGAAAGTATATATATATCACTGTACCCAAATATGATCCGGGAAATAGAATATGATAATAAATTTAAAAATGAACTTCAAAAGTTCTTAATAAAAAAAAATTATTATAGCATTAATGAATATATAACTGATAAATAATAGTAGATTATGTATGTAACAATATAATAAACAGTTTGTAATAAATAAATATCATATGTTATATAATTTATGGATTAATTACTTTAAAACATTGTTATAATTAGTTATCTGTGATGGTACTGTCAAAATATTTAACTTTTTGTTGTGCCCAAACTGGGTCCATAATGCTACCTAGTCATAATTTTACCATCTAATTTACATTGTGGAATGGCAAATAAAGAATATGAATGAATATGAATACCCCACGCATTCACGTACACATAACGACTTTATACACACACAATGTGTATTTTTAATGCTTTATCTGTGAATTGAATTTCAAAGAAACCAAATTGAATAAAATAGATAGAAAACTGTCTTACAGCTATAAATGGTACGTCAATTTGTATCATTCAATATACAGAGTATTTTTGGTGTTTTGTGTGGGAAGTTCCAATGTATTGAAAAGGATGTTAACCTAACATTTCTTCTTAACTACCTACTACCAGTGGTCGTAGGTGCGGCTGCTGACTGCGTTCTATTCCTAGGTCGAGCAAGGTATTATTGGGTTTGTCTATGCAATTTTTCGTGGCAGCTCAGTCGGCAATAAACTAACCCTCTACTTAATAGGACCTAAAACATATCCCAGGGTAATACTGGATGAAGAAGGCGGAGGACAGACTATACTCAATTGTGGTGCACGTTGGGGGAGGCCTATGTCCAGCAGTGGACTGAGATAGGCTGAGTTGATTGATTGAAAACATATCAGCGAAATTTGGGAGTATAATATAATTAGTAAATTAGTGCCTGTACCTAACCCTTCAGCGACAATTAGCATGATGGTATGTTAATGTTAATATGTTACTAATATTTCTAAAACAATAAATAAATTATATCAAGACTGTATAGAAGATAAATATTGAATGCTGTAAATAACCCTACAGTGTGTATTTGATTTCCAGATAAACTCCTAAACCTACACGAAGGATGTGAGAGGCGTCGAACTTTGTATGACAGTTTATTGCTCTTTTTGACCTCCACGCATGTTTGTTTGTTCATCACTACCTATATTTAACTAACTTTCACTTTATTAGTTGAGGACACCTTCCAATATACCGTAACATTGATAGCAAGATCATAAGTATGTAACTATTTTTCTACACAATATTTATTTATCCCCAAAAATATCCTTACAGAATAACTCCAATCCGATATTGAGGTCTCTAAAATTATACATATATATACTACGATTGACTGATTCTGTTAATAAGGTAACTTTACCATTATACAAACTATTTGATATCTTTCATACAAGAAATAACCCTTTTTTTTTTTTTTTAAGAGCGGTAAAATCCTTTACGGACCTTCCCGTCGCCTGGGGAGGCGACAGGGTGTGTCGGACTCCGCATGAGCGTTTCCCGACTAAAAAACCGCACCCGTCAACGCCAACAACCCAATTGCCGGGGCCATGGGATTCGCAAAAGCATGCACCACAACCCCGGCGGGCTTCGGTCTAGCTCTGGTCGCTGGACCCCGGCTAACAAGAAATAACCCTATACTATTCTGCATGTTGCCACTTTAGCTTGATGTCTCCATTAAATTTCATTTAACTTTGCCTTTCCCTATAATATAACTGACACTTTGCTAGAAATTTATTTCGCCGCTTTTTCTTTCCAGCAAAACATGAGAAAGCATTTTTGAGGCAATTTTTATTGCGGATATTCTAAATATGTTGTGTCAATTTGATTTGTCTATAAGGAATACATCTACTAATAAAATACATTTTTAGTTTAAGATCAACAAACTTGAATTAAAATATATTTACTCCAGGTGTTGTATGATTTGAGACGATCGACAACAATGGAATCCTTTTTTTACTTTGTGATACGATGATTTAATGGTACAGTGTACTGGACCGAGTCCTTTATGTTTGTTTACAGTTATTTTTGTTATTCTGACCTTTATTATTAATTAGTAAGCTAATGTGTAAATCATTTATTTCGGTTTCCTTTATAGTGGTGAAGGGTCGTGACATTTGTTTGATATTTTGACTAACGGTTGTTAACATTTTCATTCCCTGCAGAATACAAGATCATATTTCGATCATATTTCAACCATTCCAACTGTTGCTTTACAATTTTATTTAATTATTCGGAGAAAGAGATTCGATAGTAAATTATTTTATAAGACAGATTTAAAACCATTAATCTATTACTTAACTATTTTAAAACTTTTGGTGTTTTAAAAACATACTAATATGTATGACGATAATACTGACGCTCTGTATAATACTAACAATGACGCTTTAAATGTCATTTATTTCAATTCCATCTTTCAGGTATGCAGGTTTTCTCACGATTTTTTGTTTTGTTTGGTCTTGGGTTCGAACTCAAGACTATTAATTTTACACCACTTACCACACCACTAGGTTATCACCGCTCCTCCATAAATATATACCGCTTAAGCATTTCACTTTGCTTCCATTTTCTTTTTGGTACTTCAATCGATCATAAATTAATCTCGATATAAATAGTGGCCAAAAATAGCATCGTATTGACAAATATCATTACATTTGTACCGGCGCACAGATAGAGTTTCCATTTAGCCATTTTCAATTTTCGTTTATTCTATTTTCCGCTATTTCTTTCAAGATACGAATAAATTGGACTACCTTAATAATTGAAATGAAATTTCAGCTCTTAAATTAAGGAAATAATACAGAAGGTTGCTGATATTAAAATATAGCAGTTTATTGTCGTTGTCTCCGATTAAGTGATGTGTCAGGTAATCGTTTCTTTTCCATTAACCAACCAACTAGTAGATTAAAATTAAAATCAGAATTCAAAGCTTTTTACTCAATTTTTTAAGCATTTATAAAACGTTAAG
Source organism: Craniophora ligustri (assembly GCA_905163465.1). NCBI lineage: Eukaryota > Metazoa > Arthropoda > Insecta > Lepidoptera > Noctuidae > Craniophora > Craniophora ligustri. Next base: position 14,896,717 of record LR990965.1, read on the forward strand.
ATACTAGTTGTTTGAAACCAATCTCCATAGACACTTTTATAAAGCAAGAAATATTGCAGTACAAATTCTGGTAACAAGTATACGAGGTCCATGTAGGTTTACCTTAAATCATCAATAGTCAACGTAAAACTATAATGCTCCCTATTTTTTGGGGTTCTTAAAAAAAGTGCAGGGGGAGTGACAGAAATTTCCCTATCTGCAAGGCTGACAACGTCCGAGTGACACTTATAGTGCTGCAAAAGTCTATAGGCTACGGTAACTTCTTACTATCAGACGGGTTGTAAGCTTGTTGTTGTGCCATAATGGTGGTTGAAAAAAACAATAACAAATTTTTGAAAAGTGAATGCTGTAACAGACGTTGATAGTACTCCAGAGTTTGCGGACGTGACACAAAGTCTAGCTCCAGTATCAAACACTCGGCTTATGACCCCTGCAAGTCTTGACGTTAAGACGTCGTCGGTCGTTTATATGATTGATTGATCACTCAAAAGAAATGCAATAACAGGGACAAATTTCAAAATGGTTAAATAGTCTGTGGAATTTTCTTATTAAAACCTACTTTAAAAATAAATATTATTAAAACGATGTTGATGGTCAAACTATTTTAATAGTCGCTCTTATTAATTTTCGCTTAAACAAATAAATTTTTCCGCATTTTATGTTTATGTAGGAACATCTATTCAATACCAATATCATCTGCTTAGTCAAAAGCATTGGCGACAATTTTTTTTTCCATTAACACTAGTAACCACAAGCCACTTGACATATTTCTGCCCGTTATCATCATCGATTGTCCATTGTCCATCTATCCAGCGAACAAGGCAGACAAAGCAAAGTGTAACACTTGGGGTAATTTTAAAGCTCTTGTAGCACGTTGTGAAGCAGACGTGACAAACGGCTGGTGTCCGGCACAAAACAGATGGCACGCGCGCCCTGCGGTTGACGACCCCTGTGTTACTTCCACAACATGCTGGTACAGAGTTGTGAAAATTTATTTAGAAGTTACTTTTAAACTTTTAAGTTAATTTATTTAGACCAAAACAATTAAAAGATCTTTATTATTTCAATTTCAATCACTTGCTAGTAACTTATATATCAGTGATACTTAAGTAGTTTTCTACGCCACTGATGACTATAGTATATGAGGAATTATATCAACTAAAAATGAATAAAATTATTAAATATCTACCCGTAATTAAAGCAAGCGAGCTGGGGCAGCCTAGTGGTGTGTACCAATGGACTAACATGTCAAAGGTCTTGAGTTCAAGTTCGGCGTTGGTCGGCGTTGGGTGCCGCGGCGTTGGTCGTCGTCTCCAGCGTTGGTCTTAGTCGTCACCGGTATTCGTTCGTCGTCGTCGTTGTCGATCGTCGTAGTCACCGACGTCGGTCGTCGTCGTCTGCCATCGTATGTGACGTCAACTGCTAAATAATATTTATCCGTTCTGTACGAATATCAGACGAATGTCAATTCGTAAAATTGTTATAGGACTAGCAATTACTCACGAGTAGAGATGGGATTCTGCCAACGCATTTTTTTTGAAAATATACGGCTATTTTCAAAATCAATAACTTAACGGAAAAAATAAAATTATTTTATAGAATAAAACATACAAAATGTTTTGCTTTCCATAAATTAAAAATAATTACTGATAACTTTATATTGTAAGAAAAGATATTCAATTATATTCGAAATAATAAATACCTAATATATTATTTTCCCCTCGAAAGTTTATTGGCCATTATTTTTTATGCCTTAAATTCCGTGGCCGAGATATGCCTACGACTTATTTCTGAAATAAACTAGATATAATAAAATATAATAGAAAAAAAGTTTATACAAAAACCTGAGTGTAACCAATTTTTGTATATGACATAATTTTTTTTAACCCCGTCTTAGGTGCGCAAAAGGAGTTTAACTAGAGGAATAAGTCTTTAATACATGGTCAAAAAATTTACAGAACATGTAGTAGGTATCTACACATCAACCAACTTGCAAATAATTTATTCAACAAAAATTCACTTCTTATTAAAAGTCCTTGTAATAGAAATCAGAACGATATATTTTGCTTATGACTTTAAGATTATTGATACTTAAAAATGTCTCAAAGACCACTCCCAATAATAGGAATCTGCTCTCAATGTACAAGAAAGGCAAATAACAAAATGCCATAACACTGAATGGCCTTGAATGAACTTTTATATCTAAGTAGGCCATTTGATATCTAAAGCGAATTTTCTTCCATCTACTAATGCGTTTACTAAACTTGAGTGAAGTTCTCAAAATCAGAGAGGTCATCGTGAAGTTTTCTACTTAGATGGAAGTTAGCAGTGTTTAAACGTCTGTACTTGAGGTTTTCTTTACCGATGTGTGTTCTTCTTTATATTTATTAACTCCTGATGCTATATAGATATTTTGAGAGAGATAGATAGAATATTCTTTATTGTACATAACCAAAACAGACAAAATATGAAATACAATCAGTAATAAGAGAGGTAGGGTATAGCGAGATTCCTCGTTCAAATTGTACTGCCTGACATGGGGAGAACCTCCGCTTTAAAAAAGACCGCAGTAAAACAACAAAACTTGTTTCTGCGAGTGAGTAAGGTTACCAGATCTCAGTGACTATTCTGTCAGCATGGAAATTTCGTTTGCTGTCGGTGTTATATCTCTCCTATTGTAAGAAACCTAGAGGTCTACCATTTAGTCAACAACGCGCGTGCGGCACCTCTGGTTTCAGGTGTCTATAGGCTACGTCTATAGCCGCTTACCATCAGGCGGCCCGGAGGCTTGCATGCCACCCTAGAGGATAAAAAATGTAATAAGTAATATCGATTTAATAAAATGTACGTTTTAGTGTGTAGGAATAGGTATTCTGTCATGTCCAGTAGTATAATTCAACAACATTTAAACAGCACTATAGATAATGAGAGCCAAATTATTGTTAATAAAATCATCTTGATCATCAACCACAGCTCTCCTTAAGCCGCAGTTATAAGTACATCTAATTTTGATCCACATCTTACCACATAAACCAAAAACACAGTTAATGGTTAGGGTGGCTTAACCATTAAGTTTAAGGGTCACATAAAAGGCTGTTTACGTTCTTACAGTTTACGGTTTAACGTGACGACAGACGGAACCACTTAACTTAACCTAAATTGAATTAATTAAATTTTATGTTTCTGATTATTAGGCGGGACGTTACTTATCGTAGTTTTCGGGAATCAGAAACTTGGAAGATAAAAATGTTGATAACAATATAATCAAAATATATATTATTTCCTAAATATGGTAAGTTTACTTGTACAAGACACATCTCATCATCTTCCGAAAATACGTACACGTACCGAAAGTACAACAATTTACATTTATTTACCTCTAATGAAAAGACTTAAAATAGGTACCACTATTTCTTTACTATTCAGTAAAACATATATGAATACAATATTTTAGCATATTAAAACGTAATAACACAAGGCGTTCACTCTGAAAATGTCCAAAAACACAACTGAAAAGTCACATTAAAGTCAAAAAGTTACATTCAAAATCATATAAAACAGTAAGTTCATTGGCCGCCAGGCCGCACGTATGAATGGACTAGGGTAACCACACGTTTGGGCCGCGGGATGTTCCGGCTGAGGTTAACCCCCGGTTTGACTCCGGGAAAGAGATTAATTACTTTCCATGTCACCTATTTTAAACGAAAAAATTAGAGATAAGAGGTCAGTTTTAGGTTGAGTGAGTTAATTATCATATTATTTGGGTATAAATTTGAGTAAAATTAGCTTTAGTTACAGTGTTTTTGTAAACCGTTATTGTTCCTGTTAACATCTTCACAAACCTATTTTTAATTTATTCATAAAAATATAGCGTTGTTCTTACTATCGTAGTACTTCGCCCTCATTTGAGAGGGATCAGGCTCTCATCGCCACGCTAGCCTAGTTGGGGTTGGAAAAGACTTTTTCTCACGATATTTTGCTGGATGTTTTCCTTAAGGTAACCGTTTGGGCAAGTGATCAAAACGTACATAGCTTTGAAAAAAGTGGTGCGTACCTTGGGATCTAACTCGAGACCTTTTAACTGCTCAGTTTATTGGTTCCACTTCAAAATAAAATATTAAAACGCATGGAGGCAAGTTTTTACTGCTTTCAGTATAAACTTGAACTACGTTTACTTTAGATTTGTATCCATCACAAGTAAAACAGTTTAATAATTAGACAAATTCCAACGACCTTTTCAAATTTCCTAATCTAATAATAACCATCGAGAACCACTTAAATTCCAAGATGGCGCCCATTAAATATTTTCTTTAGAAGTAAGTATTATCTATCAATAACTAGAAGATGGACTTTTGAAAATCGTTTAACTTTCAATGAGTTACATTAGATTATTTCTCAATTAAGTCTTTACAAACTTTGTAGTTGTGAAGGCTCCGCTTTATGTGGAGCTAATATTTATACATTTTATTGATTTAAAAGTTTATGAATTATTTTGTGAAGATATAACGATGTGAACGTATTTAGTATCAGTCGTATGGTTTAGAAGCAAAAGAATAGAAAAGTGTGTATTTTAGTTTTAAAGGACACCTTTAAGCCGAAACAGAACCAAAAATATACATTAATCTAGAGGGGAAATAATGGGCCTTTGAGATTACCAAATTATGTTATTATAATTACCAAATGCACTTCGTTTCATTATTTTTATATTGAAGAAGAGGGTTTTTTTTAATCCAAGTTCAACAATCATCAACTGAACCTGACTTATTATTAATGAATACGAGGTTACTCTACTTTCATTTATGACGGTTGAAAAGGACAGTGTCCATTAAAATGATGGCTACCTTACTCAAAAAGTACTACAACAACAGATTCTTGCAATACATTTCCTTTTTTGTTTTTATTTATGTGTGTACATATTTGGATGGTTTACAAAGGAGATACATTTACAAAGTAAGGATATTTTATTATTTGTTTCTGTATTGACATATTGTTCAGCGTTGTATACTTGGTACTTCGACATTTATTTTGAGGGTTAACACCCGTTTTATAGGTCTCTGTTACTGAAAAGAAAACGGTTTTTATCTTGTGACAATTGATTGTTGCGCTGGCGTGGGATTGAAAGGTATGAATCATATTGTATCTATCAAATCGCTTATTTAAAATGGATTTCTCAAGGATTTTTTTGTTTTTATTGTGAGGGTTTAAGGTAACTAGTGAACTGCAATATCTATCCTACAAAGTTTAATTATTATGGTTATAATACTAACGAAACAAGTAACACGCTATACATTTTGTTCTGTTTTCCGGGCCAATGTAAATACATTAATCTATACAGTCACCCAATATGAACTATCGTAGAATAGGTATGCCTGCATGGTTGGAGGATCTTTTTATTAAATGGAGCAGTATGTCTGAAAATGGATTGATGAAGCATTTCACCTTTTGCGCTATCATTTTTCTTCCTACCTTGTCATCTCCGAAAAGAGCTTTTATCTCCGAAGCAGCATACTAAGTAACAAAACAATTTTGGTAGTTGTAAAATAAAACTGAACTCAAAATAACTTGTAGGCATTTATTATTAAGTAATTTATTTTTTACGATCTAGAAATATTTACAAAAATACAAACCGTCTCGCGACGCAACACGTAACATCATAAGTAGGTGGTTAAACATTTATCTTAACTGACAAAACAAAACTTTACATAAACAGGGCTCTACAAATGTAGAGACAATATCCAAATGGCACTTATTATCAATCTAACAATTCTTTGGATGTAACCAAATTGTAAAGCTGATGAGGGCAAGATATCATTATAAAATGTCCAAAACTTCACTAAACTCTACATCTATATACATAGAATATACACTTAACTACATATTTATAAATACGAATTGCACAATTTATAAGTTAACATTTTATCACTCAATGAAGATCTAACGCAGTGTCTCTTATCTAATTACTGATAAATCAAATTATCGAAAATATTACATAATCTCATTGTGTACAGTGAGTACTTTACAAATACATTTAAATCATTATTTTGTGTTCAAATAAATCACTCAGAATTATTCGATAATAATATTTAACACTCAATAATCAGGTCAGGGAAAACCTGCTTCAATGCACCTAAAAACATTTTATTTTCATGTTATGATTTGTTCGATCTTAATAGTTGGAACAAAAGTGTCAATATAACAGAAGAGAGAAGAATAACCATTTTTCTAGAGGACGTGCTAGCTAAAAAGTGTTATTTAAAATGGCTTCTACTATAATGGTCTTGCAAACATGAATCTCTCACTCCCTTGCCTCCTCATAATCTCAGCTGCAGCAGGAGTGGCCACAAATACTGCTGCTTGACCTCCCAACTCCATAAACTTCCCTCTTTTGTGGTTCTTGCCACTGGACCGCCTCTCTATCCTGTGTGAAGTGTCAAAAACGTCTTCTCCTTCGCTATGGTCATAGTCTACCATAGGCTCATTAAGAACTTCTTTTCTTCTGCTTTCAAGTCTCTTCTTTCCACTTAGAAAATAAGATTGAGTTAGATTTGAGACATTTGGAGTAGAAACTTGTCGCGTCATTTTACCTCCAGGACCGATTTTTTCGAACGGTGGGAAGTGTCTTTGCATGTTTTCAGAGAATGATTGGCGTCTGTAGTTGAACTGCCGTGAGTCCAGCGGTTGGTGGGTGAAGGAAGCTCGCCTCAGGAACCGTGCCTCGTGGTCCGAGTGGTACTGCTTCCCACGACCCTCAGGATTGCGAGTGGACTTCAGGGAATCTTCGTAACTGCACCTAGGAATTGAGTTTTAGTTTGAAAAGTCTTTGGATAATAGGGGGATAGTAAAATTTCACTAGATGATTATATAATGAGCGTTGACTAAGTTTTTAGAGATTGATGGATATACTGATTAGATAGAAGCATAATTTAAACAAGATAGTGCATGCAAAGAAATAAAACAATAAATAAATAATATAAAATAAGTGTTTAGTTAGAAAGATTAATAGCAGTTTAAAAGGCTCACCACTTCAAGTAGTATAGGTACTGAACTTGTCTTTAATCTGTCCTCTTACATATTACACCAGTCAAGGGCGGATCCAGAAGAGGCATGATAGGGGTTGTTATCCTACTAGATGGGACCATAAAATACTTTCTTCAGCTATTAATGTAATTGAATTGGACCCTGTCATGATTAGACCACACGACTATGTCCCCCCTTGACTTGAAAACTGGATCCGCCTTTGAACCCAGGCTTGAAAGGGAGTAAAACTTGACCCACCCGCTGCTTTCCTCCGAAGTGTGCAGGCTGGACTGACCGCATGGACACCTGGAGGCCTCCGCGATCCCCGAGTCTTGTCCACTGGAATTCACGGACGTTATCGATGTATCCTGCCCCTTCCTAATGGTAAAGTGTTTTAGAGTTGACGGTTGTATTGTATGTTTTAGTATGGAGTGAGGTGTTAGTATGGAGTTAGGGTATGACCGTGACCTATTTTAAAGGGTCAGTTTTAGGAGGCAGGTGCAAAGAAGATTCAGTATTATAATATTTAGCCCTTTAGAGCAGCTTTTAGGCTTTCGTGTTTTAGCGTTAGGCATCCTATAATTAGTATTATAGTTAGTAGCGTGTTAGTGCGAAGTATGTGTGTTTTGTGGGTGAATATAATGTACCAATATCTAAAAACTTTTTGAAATAAAAGTATTTATTACTAATTTGATTTTAATATTGATGCTTCTTAATTATTACCGCGGGATGTATGGAACCGTTATGGAAATCTGTAAAAAGTAGTTTTATTTCAATGTCTTATATTAGCGTTAGTGTAAGAAATTGGTATATTATACATGTAATTAACAGTAAGTAGAAATTAGAATTGATTATTTTCTTTCTTTTATGATTTTTAGTGAAATAAGTTTACAAGCAAAAAAACCTACTGTCTGTCATTGAATGGGGTTGAACTAAAATGTGTTTTGTCAAAAAAGTGAACATGTAGACCAAGATAATAAATATTCGTTTCAAATTAATTTCTTATGTCATTACTGTGAAAGGGCCTTGATACATACGAATTATGAACTATGACTTAACTGTCGCAAATAAATCTTTCTTTCTTGCTTTGTTACTATCTACAAAATGATCCTAAAGTGCAAGTTTTTGCCGTTAAGTACCTCTTAACAAAAAGCTAAATCCTATAATATAATATAATTTTTAGACTATAAGTACTTTCATAACGTTTTTATCTATCTGAAGAACTCATTCTTGTCACTTCATCAAAAGTAAAAAACAGTAAAAAATATCGAATTTCCTCCAAGTGATTGATGGTCGAACGTCCATAAATAAAAGTAGTCACCGAGATTTCCACAAGAAATCGTTTAAATGACAAAACAATAACGTGAATTATTTTTATATGGAATAAGTTAATTTATATTTCAAAGTAAATTATATTTTTTACATAATTGTCGGGACTCATGAAAAAATGTTTTTTTTTTCGTTGGCACCATTAATGATGTAAATAATAATGGATTGTCTGTACGTTTAAGTTTGTGTACCCAAAGTGATGTTGTTTATAAATAAAATTATTAAATGTTGTCGCCTTCACTGTCGAATAAAGTGGGAGGAAGTTATTAGCTTATTGAGTTCGAGTCTAGCCCAGTTTTTTTTCTCTCAAAACGCGTAAAGATATATTCGGCTTTTAAGTAATAAAACGATCATTTTAGAAGAGTAATGAACGCTAAAGCGAGACCAATAAATGTAATTTAATAAAATATGATTTCATAAAACATTCTAAATGTCAGGTCGACGGCACGCAGGCGGTACGATTACCCGTGGGTTTTTTGCAGTACGTTTATTGCGTAAATTGTTTTTAGGATTTCGTAAATCAAAGGTAAACGATTAACAGGAGCGTGCGCTTTTACTGTTCAAGTATAAAAATAATTATTTTGATGTCGTAATAAAACACAACATGGTCACGGGCAGACGTGACCATGGATGCTGTAAAGGATCCGAAACTTCGGGTTAAAATAATAATTATCAATATCTCGCAATAAAATGCGTAATAAGTAGTTTTATTGCAATGTGTAATAATACATATTCACGAAGTCAAAGAAATAAATATATGTTGATTTTGTTTTTAAAATACGATAAAGAGATTACAATTTTCAGTATTGTATTAATGGTGGATTGTCTCAATGGCGTGGGAAGTCGGACAACTAGCACTAGACTAGTATGATGGACGAGGTAGAATAGCCTAATATTGTTATAAACCCAATAGTGTGACAGTACTCAATAGTGTGACAGTAAATGGAGTTGATGGTACAAGTAACAGAGGTAAATTTGTATTAAAATAATAAATTATACTAACTGTAAAATACTTTGTCTTTAGATGTAGATGTGTAGGTAAAAATAAATAATTGTAATGTGTTTGTTTTTGTTTCTGTATATTATTATTATAATGTTTTGTTAGTGCAGCAAAGAATGTAATATAATACCTACAACTTCACTTATAATGGAATCGAAGCAAAATACTATTATAAAATATTATAATAAAACTAAATAATACCCAATATCCGTCATACCTCTTTTGCAAAGGGCGCTGGTTAAACTTGATACACATTCTCTCGTGTTTTTGATTATACATGTCATCTCCGAACTGGGTCTTCATACATTTCTGGTGGGCCTTCCCAAACTCCTCCACAGTGTTGCCATGAGGACAGATTTTCTTGGGATTGTGGTTGATGACGTCGATGTATGAGTCGGCTTCGCTGTAGGACTGATTCAGCTCCTGGCACTGGTTCCCTCCAGACGGGAAGAGGCCTCCGAATTTGGTTAGGTGCTCAGTTGAGAAAGCGTTAAGTCGTTGCTGGGAATATGGTTTTTGGTGTCGTCTGTTAGGGCAAAAGTTTGAAGTGAGTGTGAGTTATAAAGAAGTGGAGCCGCTGATTTTGGAATATTTTCTATCAAAACCGTCCGTAGTTTAGTGTTTTCCATCAATTTTATTGGCTTCTACGTCAATTTTATTTTCTTCCACGTTGTGACTAATAAATATTTTTAAGCTAATTAAGATATCTGGAGCCGGAGGATGCAAAAAAAACCAATTTAATTTAGACTTATTTAATTATAAAACTTATAAGAACTACAATAGGTGATTACTGGACAATGTTAGTACCAAGAATGTTTTATATTTTAATATAGTTTAAAATTACAATTCTCACAATTCTACAAATCGAGTAATTATGTAGGTCGATCAAATTCAGCTGACTCGGCGGCACGTGTAAGTTGCGATGCGCGGTAGCGGTGTTATCAACGTCAGCGGTCCGTGTGTGACACCGTAGCGTAACACCTCCCCCCGTAGAACAGCAACTATTTGTTAACAGACGTTAAAAATGTTGCTGGAAGATTGTTCAGGTCAACTTTTATTTCAGCAGGGCAGATGTTTCTTTTCGGTTCTCCCTGAGCATAAAGATCTTGCACAGCTTCCATTTTGGTAGAGTCTTCCGTTTGATCTTTAGTTTTCGCACAGAAACGTCGGTACGTTACAACAATAATTAGTACACCTGCACCGAGTAGTGATAGGTACAGAGGTATAGTTGTATGATAGATGCTGCTATCGGTGATCTTGTCAAGTTTAACTGGAGCTTGTATAGCGATTTTCTTGTAACTGTCGTGAAGGGTTTCAAGATTGATTGAGTTAAGTTCAACCAATGATTCTTCAATTTTTGGTAAGATGTTCTGGTTATTGGGTGATTGTATTTTTAATACATGTCCTTTGATGCGGTTGTTAACGTTGGCTATTGTGAATTCCGTCGTTTTCATGAGACAATCCTGAGGTATGGTGGCCAGATAACTTCCTTGTAGTGTTTGGAACTGTTCTTGTTTGCAGGAGGTTTGTACTTTTGTCGGGGTTGGGAAGCTTATGGTGTAGTGCTTATCATCAAGTTGTTCTAGGGCTTCTTTATGAAGAGCGACTGGTGTTAACGTGCAAGAGTTCAGATGCTGCTGAGTGATGAGCTGTTGAATGCAATCTGGTTTGTCGATAATTTTGTGCCCAATTTTCTCTTCACAGAGATACCATGTGCTTAACTTCGGACATTCTGTCTCTATGTACATAGAATTTGGTCCTTGAATTGCTATATAAGGTGAGGTAGGTATAAGGGCAAGGTTATTTTTGTTAGGGACTATGGATAATTTATATAAGGTATAAGTTCCATGTAAGGCAATCGGCAATTTTATAACTATAACTATTCTTTTATCTATGTAATACGAACCCAATCTAATAATATTATAATACTCCCGTAGATCAATATCTATGATCTCATCCTTCGAGTATAATAATCTTAGCTTATTTAACATCCCCTTAAGATTAACTAAACTAATTATATAATGAGTGGTACTTGAAGCACGTATAAATGCTAACATGTACTCTATCTTATTTAGTTCATCTGACAAGGCCTCTATATTATCGTTTAAGATCAATAGATGCTGGGCTAAATGGGCGAAACTAACAAAATCTTGTTTAGATATATCCTGTTTTATTATAGAATTAAGTTTCTTTGCAATTATATTCTGATTATCTAACATTTTTTGGAGTATACTAGAGTGTTTAGACATCCATTCTTTTGTTAAACTTACATGATTGTTGAATTCCGACTCTAATTTATCTTCGTTACCTTCTAAAACTTGGATGGCATTATTATATTTAATTGCGTCTGTATAATCAAGGTTACCGGAAATACTCTTAATTACTGTACCTAATCCGTCGATAAGTCCACGCTTATTTCGACTAGGCTTGAAACTCTCTAACTGTAAAACTATTTGTTTAAGCTTATCTCTAAGATAGCTAATATGTGGTTCAAAGAGTGATGACGTATTATTATTGGCTAACGGTTCAAACTCTCTTAACTGCTCTGCAACTATGTTAACTTTAGACTGAATATCGTCTAAATCAATGTAAAGAAGAAATGAATGATGATGAGATATAATTTTAGTCATTCCTAATTTAAAAGGAAGTAATCCAGGTCCATCTTCTAAGTGTTCAAGTAATATGTCCTCCGCTTGGACCAGGTGAAGAAACATCATCAGTAGTGCCCTGTAACAATTTTTGTGTGTTAGCTGTTCTTTTAAGTCGAGATTTGGCAACGGGGCCGCGCTTTTTCCTAGTATATATATGTACTGGGAGATCAGCTAATACTGTGTCATGGGTGTAACGGGGTGCTAATTTTTGTCTGCTAGCTAAGGGATTTTTAACAAATACTTGTTGGTCTGGTTCGTATTCCTTTTCAGGCTCCCTATTTTTATTCCTATTTTCGATTAACTGTGTACGATTATGCAATGATGTTTCGCTTATAGCCTCATATAACTTAGCCATCTTATTTCGATGATTATGGACATATTGTTGGAGTAAGTGTACGGACAAATCTATATCTGAGGGGTCTCGAGGGTCTGTATGACCGGTTATTACTTCAAGTGGTCTACATTTTGTGAAACTATGTATACTACTATTATACGCGAGTATAGCGTACGTCATGAGGTTAACGACTGGTTCACTATGATTTTGTAATTTAAAGATTCTTAGGTGTTCTAATAACGTAGAGTGTAGCCGCTCTACCATTCCGTTGTCATTAGGAGTATGTACCAAGGTTTTATGGTGTAGAATTTTATGAACTCTGGTAAATTCAGTAAATAACTGATTTGAAAATTCAGGCCCTTGGTCCGTTACTATAGATATCGGTACACCATGGTGAGAACAAAATTTTAAAAGGGCTTGAACGACGCTAACAGCTGTGCCATCTCTAAGATGGTATGCCTGAGCGTATTTGGAAAAGGCGTCAATAATAGTTAGGTATTTCTCGTTCTGAGCGGTGAATAGATCTAAATGAACTACGTCAAACGGTTTGCTTGGTGGAGGAACTATACAGAACTTTTGCTTTATCGGATTTCGGTCATATTTGCCTTGGCCGCAAATATTACATTCATTAATATATTTGGAAATTTGCTCTCGCATTTTAGGCCAGTAGTATTTATGCGAAAGGGCTAGGTAACATTCATTAATACCACGATGGTTAGTTTTACCTTCATGATACTTTTGAATGATCTCCTGCTGTCTTAAATACTCCTTAACATTTTCAACTTCAGTTTTGGTTAAAACCAAATTCATGGCTGAACTTTTAAATTTATCTTGGATTATAGGAATTATCTTATACATAGCTAAAGGGGGATATATTATAATACCTGTCTTTACTTTGGGGTTTGCAAATTCCTTAATAGCATTAATTACGTCTTCCTCAAGGTTCGACTCTGAAAGTTGAATTGAGGTACGAGTATGCGTCTCAAATGGCTTAGAGACAGTTGGGCGTTTCTTTATATCACCTACTACTGTGAAGCAGATTTGCCTATTAAATTTATTTAAGTGGTCATCTGAAATCGGTATTTCTAGAATAGGGTTTTCTAGGCTAGTGTGTGCTGTGATTGTGGAAGAACCGGTTAAAGAGGGTGGCTTTTCTGATATGTTAACTACAACAGAGTCCGTTTCGCCAGTATTAATTTCAACGCGTGAAAGTGCGTCTGCATTTGTATTATTTTTACCTTGTTTATAAATTACTGTAAAGTTATACTCGCTTAATTTAAGTCTCCAACGTGTTAATCTAGAGTTAGGCTCTTTTAGGCTCATAACCCATTGCAGAGGTTTATGGTCCGTGATAATTTTAAATTTACGCCCAAATAAATATGGCCTAAAATATTTGGTGGCCCAAACTATGGCAAGAAGCTCCTTTTCTATTGTACTGTAGTTTATTTCGCTTGTGTTAAGCGTACGTGAAGCGTAAGCTATAGGCTTATCTGACCCTATGGGTCCTTGAGAGAGCACTGCTCCTATTGCTAAATTTGAGGCGTCTGTTGTGAGTAAAAACTCTTTAGTGAAATCGGGGTACTGTAGAATGGGATCGTTGATAAGCAGCGTTTTACATTTCTCAAAGCAGTTCACGTAACTGGCATCGTTATATGTTATCTTAGAACCTTTTTTCAAACATTGAGTCATTGGCTTGGTAATTTTAGCGAAATCGGGTATGAATTTACGATAGTAGCCTAGCAATCCTAAAAATCGCTTAATTTCTGTAGCAGTTCTAGGTAATGGGAACTTCTGAATGGCAGTAATTTTGTTAGGGTTGGGTTTAATACCGTCATTACTGATGATATGACCCAGATAAGCCGTTTCTAGTTTTAAGAATTCGGACTTATCCATTTGGATTTTAAAATTTGAATCTCGAAGTCTTTTAAATACTTTTTCTAAATTAACGATGTGTTCTTGTAGGGAGGTACTAAATACGATAATATCGTCCAGATAAACTAAACAGATTGAATTTTGCAAGTCTTTAAGGACATGGTCCATAACACGTTGAAATGTCGATGGGGAATTTTTAAGTCCCATCGGCATTCGTAAAAACTCAAAGTGGCCATTTTCTACATTAAATGCGGTCTTTGGAATGTCGTCTGGATTCATCTCAACTTGATAGAATCCACTTGCCAAATCGAGAGTGGTGAAATATTGACAATTTCCTAACTTGTCTAACACATCTGTTATGTTCGGTATCGGATACTTGTCATCGATAGTTTTTTCGTTAACTTTCCTAAAATCTATTACGATACGCCATTTAACTTTACCCGATGCATCGGCTTTCTTAGGGACTACCCAAATGGGTGAGCTCCACGCAGATTCGGATGGGCGGATGATGCCTTGCTCTAACATCTTCGAAATTTGACTACGAACTTCCTGGCGATGAATAAATGGATATCTATAGGACTTGGTATAAACTGGTACTTCGTCCGTGGTACGTATGTGGTGTTTAATCTTGTTTGTAAAGGTGAGCGGTTCACCCTCAATGTAAAATACATCTGCATATTGCGACACTAGCGATTCTAAATTAGTTTTTTCCTCCTTGTTAAGGTGGTCTGTGCGTAATCGAGATAAAACTTCCTGCGCACGAGATTGGGGTAGTAGTTTAGTGGTTTCAGTGTTAAATATTTCTGCTTTAATTGGATGGTCCATGGAGAATATCAAATCGTTAGATGTTGGGTTATAAATTTCTAAGTACCCACGGTTGTCTTTTACATGAGTGATGCATTCGTGTATACAACAATTCGAAATCATCTGCTCGGATATACACGCGTCACCGTTTCGAACGTTAACTGGAACCCTTACTAATTTAGAAGAGTTCGCCGGGATTATGTCTTCGTAGAAATTAGAGTTACGGGAGTTATACAACACTATGGGATTAACTGCATGTTTAGTTACTAACTTATTATTTTTTAGATCAATATTCGACTCCCATTTATTTAAGAGATCTAAACCTATCAAACCATCAAAATATTCATGAAATTTGTATATATAGAACGTTAAATCACTATCATCTCTGAATTCCTGAAAACAAGGTAAATTAATAGAATAATCATTACGACTAGTTGCGTGCACATTTGTTACTTCAAAAGGGTCGTAGTTCCAAGGTAAGTTATGATAATATCTCTTCACAGCTTCGGGACTAATGAACGACTGATTAGCCCCAGTATCGATTAACAGTTTCAACGGTGGATTACAGATTTCTATGTAAGGTAAGTAACGTTGAGTCTGTAGATTGACTTCTATTTTGACTCGTTTATATTCGGGTCTTTCAGAAAATTTTCCTCATTGAGGGTTATAGCGGCTGGTGTTTCCTCTGACGATGTATGGTATGTATTGGGACAAGTGGTTTGCTGATGCATGGACATATCATAGTAAGAACACTCGGGTTGTTCATAATAGTCGTACTGATATTCCTCATAGCTATCAGCGTAAAAGGGCTCATAATAAGGGTACTCATAACTTTCATTAAAATTAACTTCCCTACTTTTAAAATAGTTAGAAGGCGGTGGATTTCCACTCTTAGACCAATCGTGTCCGCGAATCGGCATTGGTTTTGATATGAAGTGAGATACGCCACTCATAGGCTTTGGTGAATCATTTGTACTAGGTACCTTAGGCTGAAAACTAGGCTGCATTCTAAAAGAATTATTCTGTGGGTTGTAATTAGGAGGACGCGCACCAAACATTTGTTGAGTACGTGAGGGGCCTTGGAACTGCGGTGACTGGTTGAAGTTTGGCCTCCATGCGTTCTGAGGACGTTGAGGCTGCATAACTATGTTTGGTCGAGAAGGACCAGGTATATTAAAGTTAAAAGGCTTGTGCATAGGCGTGCTATTATTAAATGATTTTGTTGCATGATTATTGTACAGCTGAGGTTGGGTTTTCTTAACTGGTAAGTGTTCATTGCGTTGCTGTAAGTACAGTGTGTTCATTTCTTCATGAACGAACTCTAAGGCCTTTTCGATCGTGTCTGGTCGCATGCATCTGATGCGTGATCCTAAGGGGTCGCGCAGGCCTCTTAAGTAGGATTGAAGGGTTAACTTTTTGTACAGTGAGCGTTTTGATTCTATTGTACTTTGGACAGTTTCATGTAAACTAACGTACGTCATAATGGTTGCAAATAAACTTTGACATTTTTCGTAGTATTCCTGAGGCGTAGACGGACCTTGTGTTAATAAAGCCAAGTCGTTATAGAGCGAAGTCTCATCGCGCTGGTCTGAGAAATTATTAACTAACGCGCTACGGATGCCTTCCCAAGTTTCTGGAACGCCATTGGTATTAATCAATCGTGCTGCGGGTCCAGTGACCTTATTAAGAATGCCATTTATAAGAGCTAAGTTTATTAATTCGTGTCCTGGTTCTTGTGACACATAAGCTCCGACTAGCTGGTCGCATAATTTAATGAACCTAGTCAAAACATTTGTATTTCCGTCAAATTCGGGGACTATTCTCAAGGCCTTATAAATACTGTCAATTGTAGCCATTTTTATTACTGGCACACTGGCGTCACTACTGTCACTAAAACTAGCGCTATTAGTTTGTCTTAATGAGTCTAATAAATTTAGTCTAGATGACCTTTCTAACCTAGGGGTCCGCGATTGCCTTGGATGGAAAATCTTGGAGGATTAAAATTACACAGTTAAAAATAAAGGAAAGCAACTCAAGAACTATTCTAGAGTACTTACATATACATAGTCATGGTTCTTCTGCAGTATCTATGTCTGGATACACCTCCCGGCTGCAGGTCTCGTAGTTCTGGATACTCGTGCGGTGCTGAACAGCCACCCGGGTAGCTCGCGAATCGCGGAATCTATACGCGTTCCTAGCAATTTACTCTCGCGAACCGGCCCGCGAGTATCCTACCGACTGCGCCAATTAAGATATCTGGAGCCGGAGGATGCAAAAAAAACCAATTTAATTTAGACTTATTTAATTATAAAACTTATAAGAACTACAATAGGTGATTACTGGACAATGTTAGTACCAAGAATGTTTTATATTTTAATATAGTTTAAAATTACAATTCTCACAATTCTACAAATCGAGTAATTATGTAGGTCGATCAAATTCAGCTGACTCGGCGGCACGTGTAAGTTGCGATGCGCGGTAGCGGTGTTATCAACGTCAGCGGTCCGTGTGTGACACCGTAGCGTAACAAGCTGTGTTGATTTTTTGATATATTTTTGAGAAGGCGTACAGTCGTCATCGTTAATATTAATTTAAAATGAAATGATTTCAATTTGTTGTAGGTACATAATTTCAATGGCAGTATCATTCTATTTGTGTTTTAAAAAGCTGAAGTAAGAATACCAAAAGCAGCGGCTTATCTACAAGTTTAAAAACTATACTTACTATAATTACAAGTTATTACTGTAAATAAGAAGAATTTTAAATAAGTGCCAGGAAACGCTACGATTTTGAAGATTTTTTTTTATTTTTACTAACAAATTACTAAGGATAATAAATACTACAGAACATGCAATAAATAAGGGTTTCATATAAAGTAGTGGGTCACATGCTTTCGTCTGTGGTGGTGGTGTTTTCTGAAAATGATAAGCGAAAAAATAATGCTTATCACCGGTCATTGATAAGTAAATTATAACTAGTATCAAAATGCCTGTTTCCTGACTATTTATACTTAATCCAAATGTTACATGGAAATGACTTTTTACGATTATCATCGCTATATATTCAGTTTGTTTTATTATTTTATACTTTGATGACCCAATTAGCCCAGCGGTAGTTAACGCTGCCATCTGTGCTACGGGTCCCGATGTGCAAAGAATCCGAAACGTGGTAATTAATATAATATAAATTAATATCCCACAGTAAAATCTTTAAATAAGAATATTACTCAATATCGGTGTACGAAATCACTCTTACTACAAAAAATACATTTCAATATTTGGTGCGATTTATAATAAAGACACTATAGAGGTTGAAATATTGGTACCCCATAACTGATACTTCCCATAAAAGTAACAGAGAATATATCTCACCTTCTACTTCTCCTGACGCACAGTATACACACAGCAGTGGTACAAGCACCGACGAAGACAATGCAGCCGAGAGCCACCACGCTAATCTCCATGGTGCTCAGAAGCCGACCACTCCTGGCTTGCACCATTGCCGTGTCTCCGACTTCAAGTACTCGGAACCCAGCTAGGTTGTGACGGAGGTCGGTCTCGCGTTTCATGAGGGATCTGATGAAGTGAAAACAGGTTTGGTTCTACTCAAATCGAGAACATTCTATTATAGTAATAAGTTAATAGTCTAGGTTCTACACTACTACTAAACTCTAGGCCTCTAGGGAGATGGTAACTTCTTTATATTATTAAAATTCTTGATCGAAAATGTTTTACGTAATTGTTTAAAAGAAAAATGTGAATCTATTGAAATTCCAATTTTGTCATCGATAAAATATACAGTATATCTTTGCACTTTGGAAATTTAAGAGTTTAGATAGTATTAAAATTTCAAACTTAGCGTAGATAAAGATACTGTATACTTTTCACTTAAAATGTTTAAAAATACCTATTATCATTTTTGTTTAAAAAGCGAAAAAAATAAAAGTAACGTAAAGAAACCTTACTTATGCAGAACTTCCATGTCAATAATTGCATTTGATAATGGATCTACTCCATAGATGTACAAATCGGTCCTGGAAATAATCGTCAGTTTAATATTAGTAATACTGTTCCTGTTTTAGCTGGCAATACTCAAGTTTTAGATATTGTAACTCACGCATATCCATCCATTGCAGCTTTACTGTGCGCCTCCAGTCTTCTCACTCTTATATCATACCCTGTCATAGTGGTCAGTGATTTAGTAATGTTGTCGATCTCTCTTTCCACTTCCATTGGCTTGGCTCCTACTACCAGCACCAGCTGTTTGTTCTCATCCAATACGTAGACCTAGATATGATACAAAGATTACATCTCGTCTTTATCTGTAACGTGTTAGGCAGAGGGGCACTAAAATGTTAACCCATACTGCGATCTTGCAATCAATAAAAAAATATTTATAGAAAAACTCATAACACTTTACTTAACATGGGAATCAATCCCACGAGTTAACGCTGATCATTCTCGCTTGTAACCACTAGAGAGACTTAGACTAACAAGACAGTTTTGTAACTATCCAAAGTATAGAGCTAATGTCTCAGACAAGGCCACAAGTTCGGTTCGTGGTTCCAATCAGTTTTATTATAAATTATTGCAATGCTTATTTTCTTGTAGTGATTAATAAAACGATCTAAAAGCTGCATTCTATACTTACAAAAACATTAGCAATAGCTGATTTCCCATCATCCGCTCCACGTTTGTCCGTCGCTTTGACGTCAAACCCGAACACACGACCCGCATCACGAGTAAGCGCTGACACGACACGGACACGACCCGACACGGAGTCGATTGCGAAGCGTGGCGCCTGCTCGTTGATGATCTGGTACCGGATGTCCGTGTTAATCCCAGCATCCGCATCCGTCGCCTGGGGCATGGTTTAATGTTGCTTATAAAATTATATGAGGCAAATAATTTAAAGTTACATTCTATTCGCTTAATTTAATTACAAGTTTTCCGGAAATATAATGTTCAGAGTATTTTCCGTAATGTTTTCAAATGAGCAATACCGATATCGTAAATGTAAACTGGTAATCAGGGTTTTCGAATTTCTCACTACCACTAAAGATTATCAACCTCTAGCTGAACATGAGACACTGAGGGACCACGATAATACATTAAGAATGGTCACTCATCCATACATAGACCTGATTCGCCAGGTGCAGCTTAACCTAACAGATTGATCGATTAGCGTGGTTTTTATTCAGTTACAAACCACTTCGTTAATTTTGTGGAGGATTTCACTGAGTAATTATTATAAATATGCATACGTATACCTGACCACACGATACATACATACACTTGTCGCTTATTGGAAACATTAATAATAATAAATTCTTTATTAGTGTTTCCAATATCGCAAAAAAAATCACGTTCATTGTATCACGATTCATAAGATGGTGACAGACGGACAGACAGACTGACAGTGGAGGCTTAGTATTAGTATTAGGGTTCCGTAGGCACCCTTTGAGTACAGAACCCGAAAATCTAATATTTTAACTACCAACCTTTAATTGTATTACTTGGTATCCAAACGGAGCTGTAGTAGGAATTGCTGTGACTAATGGTCTACCTCCATTGGTAAATTTGGGAGCATTGTCATTTATATCCTTTATCCTTACAATAACTTTCACGTCGTACTTGGTAAGCCCTTCCATCACATCATCAGCTACAGGGTATATCATGTGCGGTAACTCTCTACTTATCTTCTGTCTTTCAGCTCTCACTACAACCTCGTATACGTCCCTTACTTCTCTATCTGGACTTCTCACTAGATATAAAGTTCCATTTCTAGGATCAATAACAAAGGTTTTTTTAACATCTGCTTCATTTTCATTGAGTATAAAATATTTCATTTTGAAATTTTCATAATGCTCCGTTAAATTTAAAGTAACCAATTCGACTGGCGTGTGGACGTTTTCTTCGATTTCTAATTCGTAGTATCTTGATATAAATACTGGTTTGTCAGAAATTTCTACTTCATCGGGAACATCAGTTACCGTTAACATGAGTATAGCTGTGGAACTCAAGCTTGGTGATCCCAAGTCTGAAGCTACAATAGTAACATTATGAACTGTCTGACTCTCATAGTCTAATCTAGCTGTTGTTGTGATGATGCCTTCTTTGGAGTCAATAGCGAAGAGGTTCAGTTGATTTCTTCTTTGCGGTAAACTGTACAGAATAAGGCCATTTCCATTACCAACAAAATCAGTATCATTTGCGTAAACCTTTGTTACAATGGTTCCAATCGGAGTGTTCTCTTTTAATGTTGCCTTATAAACAGGCATCAACATAACCGATTCAAAGTTATGATTGGACATTTCATCCGCTTCAGGGTGCTTCCATTCTAGCAGCTCGTCATATGCAAAGAATTTAGGAGCATTGTCGTTCACATCTAGCACCTGTACTTCGACACTAACTGAAGATGAAAGTTTTTTATCATAACCATGATCTTGTGCAATGACTGTTATTATATACTTGTCCTCTTTTTCTCTGTCTAATTCCCCATTAACGCTAAATACTCCAGTCAACGGAGATATTTCGAATGGTAGTTCTTTAGACTTAGGTTGAATATAATAAGTTAAATTGGCATTTTGTCCAAAATCAGCATCAGTTGCATCTACTTTTCCTAATACTCTTCTAGTATACTGAGCTTCTTCTACGTTGAAACTGTACCAAGGTTTCTTGAACATAGGGAAATGGTCATTGATATCTTTAATAAAGAGTCTTATAGAT
Organism: Craniophora ligustri; assembly: GCA_905163465.1. Classification (NCBI taxonomy): domain Eukaryota; kingdom Metazoa; phylum Arthropoda; class Insecta; order Lepidoptera; family Noctuidae; genus Craniophora; species Craniophora ligustri. The sequence goes on from LR990965.1 coordinate 14,918,452, forward strand.
ATGTTGTCGCTTAGTTCTCCACCATCTAAAGCAGATATATTAAGTCTGAATTCTGCTTCTGGAGGTAGCGTCCTTGCAGCTATAATGTGGCCATGTCTTTCATTTATTACAAAATATCTTTTTAGTTGCATATTTTTAGGAGACATTTCATGTGGTGGAATGAATACTTCTGAAATAAATTCATATCTCACTTGTCCATTGACACCACTATCCATATCTATAGCATTTAGTTTTAATATTGTTGAACCTATGGCAATATTTTCTGGTATCATGAATAAGGGGCCTGTCAGCCCTGTATTCATAGTGAATTTATTTTTTGGTATTGCTTCTACGTTTGTTACACCAGTAGTTAAGTTACTTTTTCGTTCCTTATATATTTTAACAGGAGATTTATCATCTGTTTCTAATAGTTCTATATTTTCACCTAACGGTATTATAATTTGATTGAATTGTGGAGTGTTGTCATTTTCGTCTAGTATTGTAATCGTTAATGTTGCCTCAGAACTTAGTCCACCTCGGTCTCTTGCTACAATTTTTAGTAAATATGAACTTTTCTCTTCTCTATCTAATCGTTTGCCTATAAATTTTACAACTCCAGTGTTTTCATCAACATGGAACATTTCTCGTCCTTCACCAAACAAAGTGTACATAAATATAGCATTAGCTCCTACATCAGCGTCTTTAGCTTTGATTTTATTCGTCATTTTAACTTCAGTGTTGTTGCGTGAATTTTCAGCAATGAAACCTTCATACAACGGAAAATCAAATATGGGTGGGCTATCATTATCATCGTCAACGTGAATAGTTACTTGGTATATACCAGCTCCAGATATCACACCTTTAGTGAACTCAGCGATTACTGTCATTCTATAAGTGTCGCGTTTTTCTCTATCTAATGGTTTCTGAGTGAAGATAGTGCCGTCCTGTCCTGAAAATATTATTGAATTTACGTTTTATTTTTCGGTTCAAAGTAATACTTTTGGTATTAAATTATAAATAAATATAAAAACCTAGACCAAATACTAAAGTAAAACTATCAAAGTATTGGAAATACTTACCAATCATGATATCATCAGAAATATCCTGCTGATTAGCGATAATGAACCTTATATTACTCAAATTATTGTTAACTGGCATCGAGGTATTGATTTGAAAAATTTGGCCTATTGTTGCACCAGCTACATTTTCTTTTACGTGAAACACCAGTGGTGAATGTGCACCTCTAAAATGAAACAAATAAGTTAGTAAATAAATTTGCCACTACTTGTGTCATACTGGTATTAATAATAAGATATAGATTGCAGATGCTGCATGTGAAATACTTAAATGTAATGTATAATAGGAAGTATTTTTTACCTCAATAACACGCCCCTCTCGTCGTTAACATCGACAACGTGAACCGTAGCGTTAGTGCTTATACTTAAATTCACATTTTCCTGAATTGCTACTGCTTCGAAATCGTACATGGGCCGGTTGTACTTAGTAAGCTCATCCACAACTGTTATTACTCCAGATCTTTCTTCTACGGCAAATGGCACTGAAGCATAAAATATTTACTTAACATTTTGTTTATGACATGCTCAAAATTAAATAGTAAGGGTAAATGTTGAGAGGAAATCTGCATGCCCAATAGATTTCCTTGGTGGCGTGTGAAGTTCTCTAACCTGCAATAGGACTTTAATCTAACCCCTTTTAAATAAATGAATTCCCTTGTCTAACAAGTTATTAATTTAGTCAAAAAAATGCTAATAAGGTACTGACCTCCTTCCTCATAACTATGGAGTAAGTCGTAAGACACATCAGTCTTTTCCATTGCATCGTTGATACGTATTTGGCCAACACTTGTTCCAATACCAACGTTGGATCCAACCCAAAATTCGTACGGTGCTCCTATAAATCCGGGTATGTCCGATTTGGAACCTGAAAAATATGATTAGGTACTTCTTTATAGAAAAAAAGTGACTACTATATTTTCTTTTTCAGTACATATAACATTCCCTATGCTTGCGATGATTTGCATTGAAGCTTTTTATGCTAAAAATTATTTTATAAAACCCATTATTTACCTTTATAAGCATTTGTAACATCGATAGTAACAACGGCTAAAGAATATCGCCTCTCACTAGGATTTGCAGGCTGATCAGAAGCCTCAATAAACAAAGCATGTCTTCCTTCAACTATTGGTGACTCTGCAACGCTCACGGCTCCAGTTTTTGCATCAATTTGGAAGGGTGAAGTTATAGTCAAATTACTCGTCCTTTGCAAGTCATATAAAACCATGCCATTTCTTCCTAAATCAGGGTCTACAGCCTTCACTTTACCAATAGACGTGCCAACTTTAGCGTTAGATTTTATTGCAAATTCGTATAAATTACTTGGAACAAACACAGGATTATTATCATTAGCGTCTAGTAATGTGACTTCAACATTGACAAAGGACATAAGCTGTTCATCAACATATTCCATATTCTCGCTCTTTGTTCCTAGTTTATCTGGAAACACGTATGTGGTTCTGTCATTCTGTGTTGGTGTTTTGGATGTAGTCGGAGTTCTTCGCCACTTTGAAATACGGTTTTTATCCAGAAAGGTTCCAACTACGCTTGGATTTTCTTCCTTGGCGTAAACTTTCATTTTGAGGGAACTGTGCTGTTCTCTATCTAGAACCGTCTGGACAACAAATAAGTAAAAATAGAGATATATTATTAAAAAGAAGCTACAAATATATTTATATCCTTATTGAATATGAGGATATTGAAAGAAATCATATTATCCTCGTCATCCTTATTGCAAATATTATATTATTGATATAATTACACCGATATATCTCAGGATAACATCGTTGAACACGATCATAATTACGTTACGCGTATGTGTACACATAGATAGCTTTTATTGTGGTTTGTTATTACGGCATCTTTAAATATTTAAAAAAATATGCAAAAAAAGATACTGGACTCTAATTTATTGCTGCCTTATTGGTCTTGGATTCGATTTACAGGTGAAGCAAAGTTTTATTGGGTTTTAGTCCTTTAATCCTCAGTAGCAGCTTTAGAATTTGAATTCGTGCCCAGTTGATGGCAATAGGCTCGCTCACTATTACCGGCAAATTGTGGTGTACATTAGTACACCTCGTCCTAACCGTTCGGGCATGACAGGCTTGATGGTATGAAATAATTTTAATATGACAAAAAAAATAGTCTCAAATTATTAGGTATTAAGATTAGGCATTGTTTTAGACCAGGTATTTACCTGATTCCTAACAGTAAGCCATCCAGTTCTGGGGTCTATAATGAAAGCCCCTTCAGGGTCTCTCAGTTGATACGTGAACTCTCCGTTGTCTCCCTGGTCTTTGTCAGTCGCCATCACTTGAAGCACACTGAAACCTGATTTTGTAATTGATAAGCTTAAGAAAATAAATTATGTTAATTTTATTAAGATTAGTTAATTTTATTACGATTCTGTTAGTTTTTTTACACGACAAGGATGGCAGTACATACAACCATACATATTTCTACTATAGCCAATACTTGGTTTTAATCATTATTGTATTCATCCCAATCTATCTAATAAGAGCTACCAACTTCTTTCCCTATGTTCCCTCATTTAGTGACCCGTTGTATTGCATCCAGGTCTTTCATGTTTCCACTATCATACATACCGTTTGGTAAATTTTCAACAATGCTGATATTGTAGAAATCCACTTCGAATTCTGGTAGATTATCATTTAAGTCTAATAACTCCAGCTCTACCCTCGCCTGCGCGGTCTTCAGTGGGTTGTCCAATTGCGAGGCTTGAATTTGAAGGACAAACGTATTCCCTGAAAATTAAAAACAATTAATAATATTGTTTACCAATATATAATACAGTTTGTCAAGTTGTTAGTTTTGAATTCGTATCCAAGTCACGTACCCCTGCGCACTATTTATCATTATTTTTAATGGTGACGGAAAACATTGCGGGAAAACTTTTATGCCTGACAGATTATTTTTGTAGATGGATTTTTTTTCGCTAGGGTAGTCAGCGTTACCGTCTAATTTTACGTCTGTGTCCAGTAGTGGAACAGTTTAAGATATAAAAGGATATATTGAGGGATACCCTCGATTTACCTGGGATTCCATCATCAGATCTTGATATGGTTACAATGAAAATCTTTGAAGTTTACCATTACAAACAAAAAAAACTGCAAATCGGTCTAGGCGTTTTTAAGTAATCATTGAACATACCTACATAAAAAAAAAGATTTCGATGAAATGAGAACCTCCTCCTTTTTGAAGTCTGTTAAATATTGAATCAATTTATGATTGAATTTTTAACAGACTAGTGATTATATATTTTGTGAATTCTTAATTCTTAAAAAAATACTCAATACTTACTTGGTAAATTAGTTTCAGCATCCAAATCGACTTCCTTATCAAGGAACAAGGAACCGTTACGAGAGTCCAAGGAGAACAGTTTCCTTTCATTGCCAGCAACAATCTCGTATCTTAGAGCAGCATTTACTCCAAGATCTTGATCAAACGCTTTGATGGGGTCAGGAAATATTAGTTCTTTATGGATTTTCTTTCCCTGAAATTAGAATAAAAGAATTTATCCTCTATCATCTTCTATTCTTTATCTTTATACGACTTGTATGTTTATGTTAGACTGTTTGGTTTTCACGAGAGACACTTCTGGTCTCAACCGCTTACCATAAGGCGGGCCACATAAGATTGCTTGCCACCATAGCGGAATATAAAAAAAAATTGGACTTTACATAGATTTAGGATTTATCGAGTCTAGAATTATCTTCTTTAAAATAACACCTACGAGTAACGGATAAAACTCTGGTATTTGAGTCTTGTAGAGATCTGATGTAAACTTTGGAGGCAGGTCATCGTTGTCCTGGACCACGATGCTGACTGTGGTGTTCGAGCTGCGAGGTGGAGACCCACGATCCTGAAACATTAATTTTCGAATATGAATAGAAAATTTTACTTTATCTCTTAAATTTATTGCATTACATCATTTATTATTTCGGAACACGATATTCGTTTAATTTAATTTAGGTACATCGCAAAAAGGACAGAGTGTTATGACTTTATGAGTTTGACGTGTCTGTGTGTGCGCGTGCGTGGCTGTTTGTGGCATCATAGCTTCCCAATGATGAACCGATTTTGATTTTGTTTTTTTTGTTTGAAAGGTTAGTCAATCTGGCCTGTTCTGAGCTATGTTTGATGAAAATCGATCCAAGATAGCCACTACGTTGGGTTTTTTTTTATTCTTAATTAAAAATAAAACTAGATACAAATTGTCGTTCACATCTTTATACTTCCTGTATCCTTATTCACAAAAAGGTCACATGCTTGGTCACTGACCAAACAGTAAGAGGTCAAATTTAAGGTTTGCTAGAGATCAATGGAGCGTAATATTTTAGGTCAAGAATGCGGTATCGAAACATTCCGATACAAAATATGCGTATTGGATAAGCTTAAAGAGATTAAAGAACGCTGGGAGCGACGTCGTCCAAATTTCTCATGTAGAAGGTACAAGCTTTGAAGTAAGAACTACATAAAACAAATAGCGAGCGTGGCTTAATTGACTTAAAATCCCTGGCCTTTTCCCCGGAGTTAGGTACACCAACGACCAACTGCAAAAAACCTCTTAGTCAAACAGGACATTAAAAATATTAGGTACACTTTTTTAATACTTATAACGATGCTTGTTGTAGATAAATTTACTTGTGACTGGAAGACCATATTTTTAACCCCCGATGAAAAAACGCCGGAGTAGTATAACTTTGATGTATGTGTGGGTGTATGTGTGTGTCTGTGGCATCTTATCTCCCCCACGGATTTTGATTTTGTTTTATTTGTTTATAAGTTTGAATTAGTCAGGAGTATTATTCTTGGCTATGTTTGATGGAAATCAGTCCAAGATGGCCGACGTCGAGGGTTATAATTTTTGTTTAAATTTAATGTTTAAGTTGTCGAAGCATATGGCAGATTAAAATATTGTAACAGTTCGTGATAACATAACAATTTATTATAAACTTACCGAAGCAGTAACTATTAGTGAGAATTCCTTATCACCAGCATCGTAATCTAAAGGTTTCTTCAGCACCAGAACTGGCTTGTGAGAGCTCTCGAGCGCGAAGTGACCGTCCGCATCTCCTGAGAGAATGCTGTACTGGACATCTGAGTTCGGTGTGTTTGGCTTGTCGCGATCAAACGCACGAATTCCCTTGAATATTGTTAAACCTGGAAAAAATAAAAGATAGATTAAATGTGTATTTCTCAAACGTTAATTTGCACCATTGTCGATGATCTAGTAATCGTAAAATGTGACTGGAGCAAGAGAACTTAACTTCAATACCCTGGTCGAGATGGGACGGGATTTTCTATAAAAAATCTCAATAGTAGTTCGGAGTTTGGACTCGTGCCAGGTTAATGGCAATAGACTTGCCTTCTATTACATGGAGTCTAAAATATACGGGCAAAATGTGGGTGGTATACATTAGAACGTCACTTCTGCCTAACCCTTTCGGGAATGACAGGAGTGATGGTATGCTACGAATATTTTTATAGCTTCAATAGCCCAGTGGTTAGAAGCTTAACTGATGAGTTGATTTTGGATTTGAATGGGCCCGATTAATGGCAATAGACTCTATACCATCTAGTATCCGTAACACAAGCCTCGTTGCATCGCTCAGAACTAGATGGCGCTGTGTGATAATGTCCGGATAAAAAAAAACTATCCTCATTTGAACTAACCTGTTGGTGTCAACTCATCCACAGCGACATGATACGGCGTGTCGAGGAACTTCGGCACATTGTCGTTAACATCCTCGATGTACACCGTCACCGACAGATAAGCTGATATCTGGAAGATAGATGAAACACTTTAAATCCTAGAGCTTTATTCCCATGTTGTTAAGGTATAAAATATCCATTGAAAGTGAGTGCTTGAAGGACATCAAAAATCACATAAATAAATATACGGATTTTATTACAGCGCCATCTACAGCCGACCTAAACTATGAACTACTAGATGGTTGATGCATTACTTATTTTCAAATTAAAAACATCTCGTATTCGCGTTCATGAAGTCCACGCTCATCACACAAACATTTACCTCTATCAGGATTCTAACCCAAGACCCTTACCACTAAAGGGAGCCTTACATAATAGTGCTGCCTAATGGGCTCCTCAAAAATAAAAGGAATGATTATTTAGGGGTGATGAAAAGTCGTTGCCTTCAGTTTCTATTATTATATATTTAAATGAACCTTATTATCATTGTTCGTTTGTATTATAACAGAAATATGTTATTCTGAGGGTCAAATTGTTGTTATAGTATAATAATATTATACTTTAATTTATTTAACATAATCAAACTATTGTGTTACGCATTTTAATTATTTAAATTATGAATAGTGAGAAATTGCTTTATAAAATTGAATTATTTAATTTTTAGAATCAAGTACTCTATAAGTAAGTTTTAATCGCTTAATTTAGTACATATTTTAAAGGTCTTAATATATTAGGTATTACTTAGCATTTAATCATTTATTACAGTTTCGCTAGTCTAATGTTTACTAGCGCGACTGATAGAGCGTTAGGTCCTGGGTTCAATTTCTAAGTCGAGCAAAGTCATCTTCATTTTAGCCGAAAGACATCCACTGCTGGATATAGGCTTCTCTCGGGGGGACTAGGCCGTAATCGCCACGCTTGGCAGGTGGTAGAGGTAGTGTGGTAGATGAAGTACTATAAGGACGCTGCTGCCTACCCTCTTGTGTATCCCTAAGACACTTCTATAACATGCATGGAAAGTTTGAAGTGTTGGTAGTGTTCGAAGCCGGCAGAACACAGCCATAATTTTTAGTAGCATCTTAAATACATAATTACATATACATACATACCATCACGCCTGTCGTCCCCGAAGGGTTACGCATAGGTGTTCTAATATGTACCCACATTTCGCCGGTATGTTTTAGGTCCCATGTAATAGGGGGTGAGCCTATTGCCATCAACCGGGCACGAATCCAAACTCCGAGCTGCTACTGAGAATTTCATATAAAATCCCAATAACACTTTGCTCGACCTGGGAATCGAACCCAGGAGCTCTTGATCGGCAGTCGCACTGTGTGAATACTCGACCAACGAGGCAGTTCCATCTTAAAGTGGAGAAAATAAATCCTCGCTTAGTGGCAATTGGATCTGGTACCTATTACATATCGGCCAAATGTAGAAGTGAATTAATATCAGTAGTTCTCTACCTACCTCTCCAGAGATACAGGCGTAATGATATGTATAAATGACTCTTTATTTTTCAGTTCTTGAGTGCTTGTAAACGTGCCTCAACGAAATGTATTTGTCATTCAGAAAGCCTACGAGTATGCCGTTTGCCTTTATATACGTATCATTTAAGACTTGTCATGTCAGGGGACTTACTTTTCTGGAGATATTTTAGACTTCAACATTTATCATAATAATTTTCAGTCTAATTTATGACACATTTAATCGTATTGCATTGAATTGAGAAAGTATGTGTATCAACTTAAATTAATATCAAAACTTAACATCAAAATTTATTCTTCCTTCAACTTTTTTTAATTTTTTTACATAACAACGATAAAAGCGTGTATGTAAGTATTTTTTTATTATAAACCATCAAATAACTTAGCCACAGCAACGTAGCTAGGTCTGCTAGTCGAATATATCTTTTAAGTATACCTAGTATAAAAACCTACAAGTCCTAAGTCTTTCAGTAGTCTTTCAAGCAAACCCTCATCAAATACAAGAATATTCTAACAATTTACTTGTTCAACAAAAAACTCGATCAACAAGATTGAAGTTTCAGATTGATTTTGTTCAAAACGTATGTTACTTTTAATAACAATGTCAGTAGTACCATTTATTTTAATAATTTTTTTTTTTTGTTTTAATAACGCAGCTTTGGAATAAAAAGTCTCTGATAGGCTAATGGCGTAATCTGGGTTTAACCAAAACCACGCACGTACTTGTGACATGCTCAAACGGTGAAAGAAAACATCGTGAGGAAACCTGCATACTTGAGAGATTTGCTCAATGTCGTGTGAAGTCTGCCAATCTGCACTAGGCTAGCGTGTTACAATAGTAGATCATTGTTACCACATTTCCACTATTAGCCCAATATTTGTCCCACTGCTGGGCGCGGGTCATTTGAGAGGGATTAGGCTACATCCGAAGTTTCGGACTTGAGACATGTCATGCAAATGGATTGACACCATTAAACAACATAATAATCTTCTTAATAGGTCACAAAATTGGTTTAAGGAAATATTCTTAAAACGTACAAAGCAAACTTCTTAAAGATTCCGAAAGAATAGTCTAGAATACCTATACTAAAATAAGTCTATATGGACACAAATGGTTCGTTTGTGACACAGAAATGGTACAAACATTTTTACGTTTCCTTTTACAGTGCCTCGTCATAAAACGCTGAAAATATATCTTGTTGTGTCAATGACCTGCGTAGACGTTAGGCAAATGTTTAACGTAAGGTTTTAACCAGTTGAAGAGAATTATAGGGAATATGATGTGATTTTATATAAAAGATGAAAGAGCCGGCGGATCATCAAAGGGATGCTATAAGGTAGGATTATAAAAACAAGGTTTAATATCTTATGCGATGTTATTTCATAGCAATTTGTGTTTTTGTATCGTTATTTTTTTCTTTGATGGAATCCTTTTAGATAGTGTCATTGGTATTGTGGAAGCGTTCGTCACTGATAAGAATAAGTGTCAGGGCCTGGGTTCAAGTCCCAGGACAAGCAAAGTACTATTAGCTAGGATTTTCTAGCTTGCTAACTTCAAGATAAAGAGGAAGGTGAAGGCCTAGATGATTTTTTGTGGGGCAAGTAAAGGAAAAAGCTGAAAAGGGAATTAGAAATAAAATAGCGGATTGTGGTGGTACATCAATACTGACTACTAGACTAATAAGTTACTCAATAAATACTAATAATAATACGTTTATTGATTAATTAAATAATAGGTAAAATTTTCTACAATCGTTCTTCTGAATATTTTCAAGTCTTCAAAATGTTAATATTTTGTTCTTATTTCAGCTTTTAGACTTTTAGATATCATTATGTTGATCACTACGTCAAGTCTGTTGTTCATTTGTTGTTGTAAGTGATGCTAGGTTTTTTATAGTCATTAAAATGGCTTTTGTATCGTTCTAAAATGTTGATAGATCTATGAACTGTAAACACAGTGAATTTTTTCATCTGTCTCTAGACAGCCTATAATATCAAGTGCAGGGGTAGGTAATATTTTTCAAAACCTCAAAGTAGGCCAAACACATTGAATGTAACAGGGTAGTCCAATGACTACCCTGTTACCCGCAACAGTTAATAAAATCCTAAACCCTCCCTAGTGACCCTACAATGGAGGTATAAGTTTAAAACGTTATTTTATCTCCATGGCTAAATTAAGGACGGGTATCTAGCGATCCCAGGGGTGGAATACCCTCAAAATATGGGGAATGATCCGACGGCAACTGGGTGAAGGACGCTCGGCTATCTGAGGTGACGGGCACAACCCTAAAAACTTTCAGCCGCATTGTTTCAGACGCATTTTTGATCTGCACTCCCTACAACTCTTCACTTCACTAAATAAAGTTCATTTTTGCCCGATTTAAATTCGGTTGTTACTTTGCAATTGCGCTGCAAGCGAAGCGGGGCAAGTCACCCTTAATTCTGCTTTTAATTTCTCATTAAAATTGACTTCTAAGAACTGAACAATATTAACTCTCTTCGCGATTTACGACTTTGTTGCGTTGTAAAGTAATTTCTGTGCTATAAGAAGTTTATATGATATTATTTTACGCTTATTTTCACAGAACAGAAAAAATATTTTATTGTTGAATTTGTTTTTTTTATGTGAAACATCTATAGCCGCACGTAAAACCGATTTCTGGCGTGGCGACGCATGCCGTGGCCACGCTATACGATGGTGTATATATATACAGTCTATATGCAGTAGTGTTTACGGTGTGGCGACGCGTTGCCATGCGCAATCGCCTGTGCGATTCTCTCCCACTCGAATTTTGTATTTAATGAAAATAAATGTTTGTTCAATAAATAGTCATCGTTATCTGGAAAAAAATCGTTTTATTTTATTTTATCATTATGACATATTTAGTTCCTATCACAATATGTTCTTTTCTGCATATTACTTTTACAAAATAATGTCGATGTTTCACATCTGCCAGACGTCCCGTGACGGCTCATTTTTTTAAATATTTATGACCAGTTGCTAAAACTACATACTGTATCTGACGTCGGCTGGTCTCACAATAAAATTAGTATTCCGAGTATTTCAAACAACATTCTTCCTCCAAACCATAAGGGTTTGACATTTAGGTTGACTGACAAACGACACAGATATTAAATTTGTCAAAGAAGCACGCATGTGTCTTACTGTTGACCTACTTCATATTACAGGTATTTTAATAACAAATATGGAATGTTATCTTTTGCGGCGTATATTGCTCAATGAGATACTGAGTTCAGTTTGAAGGTTATTTTGAAAACCTTAGCAATTTGGATTTATTTATTTACTGACGATCCGTTTAGCCCAGCGGCAGTTAACTGCCTTCTGTGCTCCGGCCCCGGTTTTGAATCCCGATAGGGACAAATGTTTGTGTGGTAAACGTCAAAATTTTTATCTGAGTCATGGATGTGTCTATATATATTTACAACAAGCTTTATTTCTGTAAATACCTACTGCTTTTACAAAAATAATGTTTTTTTGGAAACCAGCTACTTGTGGCTTAGTCTGCTAGTAGTTACGTATGAAACTTCTATAATTATATTTTCATCTTATTTACTGACCAGATCATCTCCAGCATCAAAATCGCATCCCAGCCGGAACTTGACGACGTTCTGTGGGGAGTCACTGTCCACTAGCATGTCCACACTCTGGGCGAGCACGACGGACACGTGCGTACGGTTCACGTCCCGGTACGTGAACAGGTGGGCGTCTTCTTCTCTGTCCACGGGCTGCAGGCTTAAGTTCTTCCTGGAAATTGTTGAAAAGGAAGTTATTGGGATTGTATTTTGGAGGAAATTTAAAGTAGAGTAGCGTCGTTTGATTTTAAACGGGGTTGCCAGATCTGGGTAAAATATTCTTGATACAAGAGGCTATTGTCAGGATATAAATTAAGAAGACATACCAAAAACGTTGACAAAATACTTTAGTATAATATTGTTAAGTCATAACATGCAATAAATAATAATCAGCTATAAATAAACATTAGCATCTCATAATCTAATTTATAATAGTGACATCTATGATGAATACACAAACTAATTCACCGTGCTACTTCTAGATTGCTTTTCGAACTTTCGAAGGCTTTAAGTCGCCAGTTGTTACGCAATACTATCACTAGATGGAGTTTTGCTTAATATCATAACAGTTCGCAAAAAAATATATATAGACAAATAATAGATACAAAATTCTAACACTATTGAACATAATGTATGCTAAAATACTATGTTAATGACGTTATTAAAACGGTAATGTCTGCTAATTCTGCATTTCCGCATCTCGCACCGAATAAAACTAAGCGATCGTCTTAACAACAGCCTAAAAAGTGTTATAATTATGTAATAACTGACAGATAATAACATAAACTTGTGTTATTATGAGTGAGCTAGTGGAATTTCTCACGACGCACGTCCGGAAACCAACAATGGCGGATATAAAGATCCTAATCTTATTTAAACTGTGCCACCCATTGTGCTAAAACGTTATTTACCATAATTAGTGATGCAATCGATATTCATATTTGTTTAAAAGCTTTTTGATCGTGGGAAATCATCTAAAACGAATATGGTTAAACTTTATTGTACACTGAACAAGATTTAGAATATAGATATTAAATACAATTAAACAAAGGTATTGTCTTATCATAAGTACTTAATCAAATGTTATTTGATGGTCGGAATTACTTTAATAACATAATTAACGGAACATATTCATCATCATCTACCTTTCTGTCGCACTGCTGGGCACGGATCTTCTCTCATTAGAGAGGGATTAGGCTATAGTCCACCACGCTAACTTAATGGAGGTTGGTAGACCTTACGCGCCATCAAGAAAATTCTTCAAGTTTTCTCACAACATTTTCCTTCACCGTTCAAAAAGTCAGTGGTGCCTTGGGACTGCATTCGAGTCTATTTACTTCAGAGTCCACAGGCCACCTTACTGGGTACTCACGGTTTATATAGGTGCATATTATTTACCTAGATCTTATTAAGAGGTAATTAGAAAGAAAACAGAAGATAAAGAACAGTGGCGATTATTCCACTGACAAGTTCTAGTTAAGTTTAGGTTAAGTTTTAATAATTATAACTATGAATACCGCCAAGTCTGCTAATTACATATATCTGTACCTAATGCTTAGCCTACTCACAATAAAGTGATTGAGTTAAGCACTTAATAAAAATGAGGAAATCCGTCTCTGAACTATTTATAATTGTATATTTGTAATCATAATAAATCACTTAAAAAAGTATTATTTTAGATTGATGCCTTGACATATACATATAACTAGCATAGGCTCGTGGCTTTGCCCGCGTGGTACATTGATGAACGTGTACGTTTTATTCTGATAGTTAGGGTCTTTACCGTAATCTTAAAGGTCTCGATTTTGATCCCAAGGCTTACACAACGATGAGGCTATGACAAGGTCAAATTTTAAAGGAAAACATCATGAGAAAACTAGCACGTGAGAAAGAATCTCTTGAAGCTGTATTCAACCCGCTCTAGGGTAGCGTATTCAGCTATAATATAAAACTAATCTAATAATCATATCCAAACAAAAACTTAAATTTAACAATAGAGGCTAATAAGAATATACTACAATAGTAGATAGTAAGATTAGGTATACTCTTCACTTGATATTTCTGCTGACCTTATATCATGTCACATCGCCGTCATGAATTTGGAGCAATAAATTACTCACCAAGAAAAACCTATTATTATTAAAATGATATTCTATTATTTCTATTTAAGCAAATTATTTCTAGAAATAAAACTTGTTTTACGGATTTTTTCGCGGTATATTTATATTATTTTAAGCCGACCGATTTCGGATCTTTTACAGCATCCAAGATCAGACAGACTTGAATATTATACGCGAATGTTAGACATTGCAATAAAATATGAATATTTACGTATTTATCGTAGTAATATTGATATTATTTTATTCCTAACGTATCGATTCCATGATCAGATTAAGAATTTTGGAGTCTTTATAATTAAACCGACATGAATGGCAATTAAATTAAACTTATTTTAGGATTTTCTTATAGTTTTGCTTTTAGTTTAATCTACATATACAAATTAGACAAGGCTAATTTCCTGGCCTCGGCAAAAAATCCAATGTAGGACTTCAGAAATCGTTATCAATCAACAGACTGACGTATTTCTCAGTAGTGCTAGACTGTCTATCGAAAGGTGAAAATATTACGCAAATAAGTCTATCATTTTACTTGATTATTATGGCTCACATTATACTAACACGCTTGCAAAATAGATAAATGTTAACGAAACAAAATAGCTTTTTGTCTTCTTATATCTGCATTTAAATAATACGAGTTTTTCGCAAGGATAATATGCCTATCAACATTATAGGCTATCAAACGTCAATGTGAGTGGTTAATCTCTTGCAACATTTTTAAATGTCGTATCTTATTGTGTTGCGTCTCACAACAGGGTTAAGAGTTTTCTGTGATTTACGAGACTCTTTTCAACGGATTTTCTTATTACTTGTGATAAAAAACACTAATCATAATTATACATACCATCACGCCTGTCGTCCCCGAAGGGTTAGGCAGAGGTGTACTAATTACATACACCCACATTTCGCCGGTTTGTTTTTAGGTCCCATGTAATAGAGTGCGAGCCTATTGCCATCAACTGGGCACAAATCCAAACTCCGAGCTGCTACTGAGAATTTCATAAAAAAACCCAATAACAGGACCTCTTGCTCGGCAGTCGCACTATACGACCACTCGACCAACGAGGTAGTTATACATATATGATACTCATCTACATAATTACATTCTACCCTACCTTATGTTATTTAAAATCAGATCAAATAGCTGACCTCGATATTGACCTGGTAATAAAGAAAATCCTATTGTGTTGGTATCAGCAGGTTGTGTCCCACGGTGGAAAACTCGGGCGAGGGAAGTGTATCGCAACATTCGCAACCATTCATACACATGCTGTATAATATGCCATTACTCTAGTATGACTGTTCCTCGTAGTGTGTGTTGTTGCTAAGTCTTGATTATGACGACATAAATATATCCAGCGTTACTACAGCGCCATCTAGTCTAAATATATATAACTCTAAGGTGACTGACTGACATAGTGATCTATCAATGTACAGCCCAAACCACTGGACGGATTGGGCTCAAATTTGGCATGCAGGTAGATGTTATAACGTAGGCATCCGCTAAGAGATTTTGATTAATTCTATCCCCAAGGGGATAAAAAAGGGGAAGAAAGTTTGTATGAAAACTATACCTAATTAATAATAATACTTCTTAACGTGAGCGAAGCCGCGGGAAAAAGTTAGTTATATATAAAATATAAAACGTTGACCTAAATTGTTGGATGTAAGTTCATTTGTAAACCAAAATGTTTGCATCTTAAAACAGACCATAATACTTTGAGTTTGTTGCGGCATTTATTTTCAAACATCGTCACTTAGGTAAATGCATAGTTTCGGCATTTCTTAGATCCTAAAAATATCTCAAATATGGCTTGTACAAATAGCCTCAAAATATGTATGAATTTACAAAAATATAACTGTATAATTTATCCCAATACAAAAACGGATGTTAGACTTCTCGGGAACGACTTGTTTTTTTTTGTGATTGATTGAAAACAAAAGCATGCGTTGAAAACAAAAGCAAGCAACAAACTATTTTATAAAAACTTAGTAGGTAAGTAAAATCTTTGACATTTCTTATTGAGAAATAAATTTTATTTACAACATGACATTTATATTTATGACTAGCGGCCCTTCCCGGCTTCGCACGTGTTATATACATATTTATCCTAGGAATAAATGTAGCCTATATTACTTGGGAATAATGTCGCATTCTAATGGTGAAAGAATTGTAGAAATCGGTTAAGTAATTTTTTGAGTTTATTCGTAACAAACATACAAATCGTTTTTCTTTATAATATTATAGTAGTATAGATATAGACAACCGTAACCGACAAATTTTCGTGATCATTCAAAATAAATCACGTCAGACAAAAATTATAATAAAACGATCTAATTTGAAACCTATTGATATTACAACAGCTAGACTGATATAAATATATTAGAACGTGATGTCCTTGCTATGAATATTTGTGCATCTTTGTGTCATTATCAAATGTAAATTAGATTAGTCGCTCAGCAATTAATTATCTCATCACACATCACAAATATAATTACGCTAGCCTAGTACAGTCTGTAGATTTTAGACACCAAGGAGAAAATCTCTCAGGAATGCGTATTTACTCACAATGTTTGCCTCCTTCGTTATAAATTAACACATACTTCAATAAATAGGGTTAGGCAAAGGTTCACAAATATACACCCACATTCCACCGGTATATTTTAAGTTTCCATGTAATAGGGGTCGAGCCTATTGCCATCAAGCGAGAAGGAACCCAAACTCCGAGCCGCTACTGAGAATTTCATATCAAAACCCAATAATAACTCTCTTTGCTCGACATAAGAATCGAATACACGACAAGGGGGTCTTGTGAGCTCAGCAGTTGCATTTATAACCACTAGACCAACGACATACTTAGAATAAAAAAGCGGAAGCAATATCAATTAACAATACCTCAATAATTTATTACATTCATGTTAATAGATATAAAATATTCAACTAAATACAAATATTACTCAACAAACCTCAAAACTTACATAAGGATATTGAATAGAAAGTGACACTTAAGATATAATAGCTAAGCTATTATTATCTTCAGATAGATTTCCCTTAGAAAATAACTTAAAAGTGAAACCGCAACGGTAGACTTAAGCCTAAGTCTAGACTAAAAAAGTCTCTAAAGCTATTAAATTAAAGTGGTTTTTAAACCACGCTTTGTTTAGTCTCCAATTAAGCAAAAAATTCTATGATTATTTCTTCATCTCAACAGCACGTCTCCTCTCATTCGATTCTAGCCTATTGCAGATCTTCATAAGCCATCGCGAAAATCTCTCAAACATGCAGGCTTCCTCACAACGTATTACTTCACCGTTTGAGTATGTGATAAAACTGTACATAACATTCGAAAAATCAGTCGTGCCTTAGGTTTCACAGTCCACCCATCAGTCCACTAACAGGCTATCACACCTCTTCTTCTATCGCTCAAAAAAAATATCCTTAATATTGTGGGAAGGAGGTATGAATTCCTAGGATTATTAACTTCGTCGCTGAGTATGTAGTTCTTATGCGGCGGGATAGATGTCGCTATACTTAACATCAATAGACAAAACATACCTATTATATGAACATAGAAACAAAGTCGAACAAATATAGTTAATAAGAAATGGTGTCTACAATATTACGCAATTATTTGTAAAAGTCTTATAAACAAAAGCAGGTCAGTTGCCAGACAAAGATATTTAGGCAAATGCTATCATTTCTCTAGGAAGTCAAGCATTTTGATTTAACATTATAATTTGTTTAAAAATACATAATGTATTAGTCAATTATTAATATAAATATATTTGTATATACATATTATATTCTTGTGATGCAACGTTTGAAAATTTTATTCAATGCAATTTTATTGCGATTCAGACTACGACTCCTTCTAAATAAATATAGGTTTTAATTCATTTATCTATGTAAATATAAAATATATTTAAATAAGATTTTGAATATAATTTAAAATATATGAGTATGTGTATTTAATGTAATCGTTATTATGTATATTGTTTATTTTTCATAAATGAACGTGAGATTTTTGTTTTTGATTGTATATGATTGTATCTGCTTTATTTTAATTTTGCTACATGGCCTATAGTCTGAGAAAAAGACTTTTTAAAGTTATTTCAATCGCTGAATATTTCTAAGTCACTCATCTCATATGGCTAAGAATATAGACTCTTCACAACATGCAGTTTTTTATATATCGCATTGTATGCTAAGACAAAAAAACTAATTAGTCAGCCATACGTTCTATCACGCTTGCACCCCAAAATGATGCAGTGATAATTATATACATACATACTTTGGTATGTTTTAGGTTCCATGAATTTTACAAATTACAAAAAGCGTTTTAGCTACAAAACACTTTTTACAGATTTTATCGCGGTATGTTAATATTATTTAATCCCGACGTTTAATATCCTACATACAGCATCCATGATCACGGGTGGACTGAGGTGGTTGTCGTCTTAATATTGTAATTACTAACATCTACTCTTCATTTATGGTAATTATTATCAATCCGATTTGCCCAGAACTAGAACCAGAACAGAATCTTACGTAAAAATATATTCGTGTACTCCAAATTCAAGCATACAAATTTTGATAAAATCTTTATTAGCTTGTCAACGACAGAAAGTTGATATAAAAACTATGATAGTAAAGGTTATACCTTCATTAAACTGTACATACACTTTTGTGTATAATAGGTATGTACGTGTTTTTTATCGGTCAAGACAATGAAAAACATCTACGTAACAGTTTACATAACTGAGAGATGAACCTTATTCATTTCATTGCATTGCAAAGTTTACATTTTGCTAGCTGAGTCACAGGTATAATATGTACACACAGTTACTATGTTTTTGTAAATATACATTTATATTATTAATTTAAAGGTAACATAACGTAAATTTCTGCATGCAAAATAGCTAATATTGATCTTATTTAATCCTTTTTAATGTCTTTTTTTTCAAACACCCGCTTATGTGTAATAGAATATATACTTATATAATATGTAAGACAATTAACTAGGCTAGAATACATACATAATAAGAATAATTATAATATCAAGCTAAAAATAAAGACTGTAAAACATACATAAAACACAATATAATTCAGATTTAGTTTTTCTTATAATCTGTGTCAAATAGAACCTGCTGCGTTGGGTAGTATTTATGTTTGTAAACTGTTTATTGGTTTTATTAAGGTTATTGCACTTAAACATTTAGTAGGTAATAAATATAAACGTAAATAATGAAGTATAGTTATATGTTAATAGCTTAGTAACCTACCATATTATTAACAACCATCTGGATCCGATGTATTAACTCGCTTTCAATAGAAAATACACTTATTTTCATTACTTACAAGTAAAAGTTATACGATATTGCAAAACATCTACGTTAAGTAGGCAAATGTATTTTGAATTATTTAAATGCATTGATATGACCAAACACAGATAGGTACCACTTTCTAGGTAAAAGTTAATGCTTCGATTGTAAAATTGTTTCTTCACTTTCTGTTGGGGTTTAACCGAATTATTGATCTACGTGTACTGGTCGTAAGATCAGGACTGCTGAGTAAAAGATCTCGGTTCGATTAGTTCAATTCCCAAATAGAGAAAAGTGTTATTTGGTGTTTCTATAAATTCTCAGTAGCAGCTCGGAGTTTAAATTTGTGCTCAGTTGATGGCGCCCTGTTACATAGAACCTAAAACAAACTGACTAAATGGGTGGGTGTACTTTAATTCTCTCTGCCTACCCCTTTGGAAAGACAGGTTACTTTCTGTGGACGTTTGTAACCGCGTTGATCAAATAATCTGTAGGTTTAACTGCACCCATGCAAGCCTTTATAGGGATGGGTGATCAGGCCATTAATATATTCGTTGGTTATCATATAAATACTTATGACAATTATGTTATTAATGTGTCGTTACGTCTATATATAGGGTACCGGTTTTTGCCAGGAATTCAGAGGTCTGAAAGTGATCACAGGCTAAATTAGCCTATTCGTGTGATGAATGGACTGTGAACTCAGAAATCTCATATTCAATTCCAACATATGTAGGTACCACCGGCTTTTCGATGGTACTTGCAATTTTATGATATGCTCAAGCCCTGAAGGAAAACATCGTCAGGAATCGCATGCGTGGTAATACGCGGTGGACTACGGCCTCATTCCTCTCAAAATTATAATATTGCAAAAATAAATAAAATAAAAGAGAGGAGACCCGTGCCCAGCAGTGGGTCATTAAGTGGGTTAATGATGAACCAAATTAGAGTAGACAATCCGACTTCAACATACCTGATGAAGGCTTTCAATGAATACATGATTGCTTGACATTAAATAAAAAAAATGCAGTTTTAATTATAATCATGTATAATTAAGTAACCTAATCATATGCTAAGGTTGCCATCATTTGCGCAAAATTGAGTAAATATTAACATTATGTTAAGCAAATGCTTGTATATGACGTAGAGCTTGGCATTTGAGTCTAGGCTATGTTTATAAATCTTATTAAAGTGCACATATTATTAGAGACAGAACTGCAGGAAATACGCCATAAATAAAGCATCCTAATCTTATTTAAAATGTGGACAAATGACATGCAGATATCGCTATATATCTTTATATCCATACTAATACTATAAATGCGAAAGTGTCTATCTGTTACATCTTCACGCTTTAACCGCTGAACCGATTTAGATGAAATTTGGTATACAGATACTTTGTATCTCGGAGTAGGACATAGAATAGCTTTCATCCCGGAAATCATCCCTTAAAAGGGGGAAAAGGTGGGTGGAAAAAAAACTATTTTTACGCAGATGAAGTCACGGGCAAAAGCTAGTTATATATAAAAGGAGAAGCTGACTGACTCACATATCAACGCAGGGCCTAAACTAAAAGGGTTAGTAACTCAAAATTTTGCACAGGGATTTTCTTAATAACGCACTACATCAGCAGTATTACGAAACGATTTTTTTTAATTTATCCCCTCAGGGGGTAAAACGAGAATGCAAAGTTTGTATGAAAGTTTTTATTTTCCGTTAAATTGCACGCGGGCGAAGTCGTCGGGATCATCTAGTCTTCTTATATTACGTTAAGTTGATCTGTGTAACCTTCAAAAACTCAAAAAATTCTGTACCGTAATTGTAATACAATTGACACTCTTCAAAGATTGTTTTTATCTTCAACCACAATGTGCCACAATAAGTGGCAGATTAAAACGAGTTATTTATCAATATTTCGTGTCATGTTGTATGTCGACTATGAACTAATGAACCAATTTTAATGGATCGTTGCACGCTGAGTGTATATCGGTCCAACTTGACTTGAAAACAATATTTTTTTATCGGAAACTAACGAAGGAAACTTATATATTATTTCAGTGATAGATATTTATATAGGAAAAACTGTTTAACGTGATGTCTTGAGTGCTAAAGGCCAGCCTATTGATAAAAAAATGAACAAGCAAAATGCAGTGTTTATGGGCACTTCTGCTTACCTCGTACAAGAAGAAAGACGTGGTGATATTTTATATTATTTAGTTATATTATTAACTTTCAGTTTGTGTTTGAACCTTCACACGTCCCGCCACATAATCGCCAAACGTAACCGCTCGTCGATAACGGTACCAAGATGAGTCGGTAACCCGCACTTATGCTACATTGCGCAACACAGGTCAGTATTTTGTTATAAATACGATACACAATAAACTCTTTGATATTATTTTCTATTCTTATACACTACGAAAGAGAAGGGCCCATTCTACTTCGTCAATTTAAGAGCTTGAGTCATGTTGGAGCAATCACCAGTTTTGCCCAATACTCTGGCTTCCATTGGACCTCTTAATACGGCATTACTAACCTTTTCTCTCACTTGTTGCTCAAATCTTCGTCTAGTTCATCCTGAATTACTGTAAATTTCAGTACTGAATTTATTGTGAAAACTAATCATTTATTTTATTAAAGTATTTATTTGTAACCGTCCCTTACAACTATTTATACAGGTAAATACAACCTAATACAAAAGTGAAGCCAACTTATTTTCTAACACATTACATATCATCACGCCTGTCGTCCCTGAAAGGTTAGGCAGAAGTGTACTAATGTACACCTACGTTTTGCCGGTATGTTTTAGGTCCCTTGTAATAGGGGGCGAGCTTATTGACACTAACCGGGCACGAATCCAAACTCCGAGCTGCTATTGAGAATTTCATAGAAAAGCCCAATAACACTTTGCTCGACCTGGGAATCGAACCCAAGACCTCTTGCACGGCAGTCGCACTGTAAGACCACTACACCAATGAGGCAGATTTTATTTTCTAAAACTTATTAAAAACAATGCTATCCTTGTGAATTCACTCAGTGTACCAGTAAAGATAATATTCATACTATTCCATAGGCATGAGTCTCCTGTAAGAATAACATGAATTATAGGTTTTTTATGGCAATAAGGGGGCAAATGAGCAGGCGGCTCACCTGATGGTAAGTGATCACCGCCGTCCATAAGCATTTGCAATACCAGAACGCTTGCATATGCGTTGCCAACCCCTGCAGAACCCGTTTAGGTTTCTAAAAATAGGGAACGACTAAACTGACAGCAAACGCCTATGCTGTCAGAATAGTCATTCCCCCAATGAGCTCTGGTAACTCATTGAAAGAAATACAACTATTGTTGATTCACTGCAGTCTTCTGTAAGGCGGACGTACTTCGCCCGTCGGGCAGCTCAATTTGAGCGATCATATACCAAACCTAATGACTGGGTTTCTCCAGGCTATGTTCCTTCACAGTTATTATTTCATCTACGCCTACATCTTCCTCCCTCATTAAGACAATCATTTCCAAGGGTCTGGGCGTAAAGTCCTGGATTCCCTTTCCATGTCAAAAGCTAAAAGTTATTGTATTTTTTTACAATAAAATCGGAATTTTTATTAGCCCCAGTTAATGGCTCGCTCCCACACATAGCTTGCTTAGATACGACTTAAAATCTTCTTGCTGAACTGTAAGTGTATTATGTACTCCTCTATCCGACCCGTCTGTAATACTAGCGTGATGTTATACTACGATTATATTATCCTAGCCACAAAACATTACTAAATTTTTACATCATTGTACATGCCTAATTGGGATTAAATCGCGTGATCCAAAAAACATTAATTAAAAAATTGCCTTGCGACTAATGCGCCTGTAAGTTTTTACATCGGTTGAATACAAAAAGCAATTGATATGACCGGTCGGTTACACAATATTACATTACTTGGTTGTTATCAACCGATCGCTTCGCGCTATTTAGCCGGAACACACGATATCCAGTCACGAATGCGGGGAATCAGTTTCATTTTTATAAATTGATGGATTCCATTTTATGGTAAGTTTGTTAGGTTTATCGGGTGTAAATAAAGTATTCTTACGCACATTACAGTGCATCTAAATTGATAGTGATTAAGCTTCATATGTTTCATAATATTTTTGTTAGTTCATACTAACTGGTTTCGTTCAATTTATCCGCCAGGTAAATCGATAAACAACTAAAAATAAAGGATGAGATTGATTTTACCCTGGATTAACACTAAGGCTTTATTTACCTACCATGCAAAGCCGCTGATGGAAGCTATTTTGTATATAAATTTACGTTGCATATGTAATATGAACACTTCCTGACCAATGATATAAAAAACTATAGATACGTTACCCGCTCTCTAAAATGGCAACAAGAAATCAAGACAATTGCTGGGATCGCGCTTAGTGACGAACCAACCAGCGTTGCGAGGGTACGTCTCGAAAAAATAATTAGTGCTTAATAGTTTTATACTTCCTGAGAACAAGATATACTAAAACAGTGAAAGATAAAAATGTGTCTTTCCCTTTCTTCGCACAAATTAGTCGCTATCGCCATTTTGCATAGCCGTAATGTTCGTGCATGACGTGTCTATATAATAATATGTCATTGTTCCTGACTTTAAAATGATATATTAAAATGTAACATAGCAAATAATTGGCAGGCTGTGAATAAATTATTACACCTAATAAAGTTACCCTCAATATGGACATCAGTGTAAATGGATGGATTGATTAAGTGCACATCGTAATTCTTTTGATGTAAATTGTACACTGTAACTGACATAAATCGGCCATGTTTTATGTATTTGAATTAAGCAACCGACATTTTGTATATTATCGTGGAATGTTACCAAAAACTTACTAGATAACTTACATAACTTAAAGGTAACTTAATAAATGTCAACCGATGTCAACTAGATACTAATAACTTTAAAAAAAAGAAAAACCAACTTCAAAAACTAAAAAGCAAAAAATAACTTCATACAGTTTTACCTTTTTTTAGTTTTAATGGTATGAAGTCGATGCCATGCCAAACGTAATAGAAAGTACACTCACCGCGAGTGACCTTGAGCAGGGTGATTAAAACCACCACATCATCGGCACCGACTTCATACCTTTAAAACTAAAAAAAAGGTAAAACTGTATGAAGTTATTTTTTGCTTTTTAGTTTTTGAAGTTGGTTTTTCTTTTTTTTTAAAGTTAATTAATTTTTTTCATTTTAGTGTTGTATATATTAAACTTTTCATATCAGGTCAATCTAATAGCCTGAAAGAATACAACTATCGATCCATATATACTTATAATTATGAAAGATTTTCCCTTCAACTCCTAACCGTTGAGGAGTTGTACCTTCCATCATCAGATCATTACATGCGATGTTGATTTTCAGATGCAAATACTTAAACAGCTTTGGAGAATACATGCAAATGTAATAAATGCTTATGACTATAAGAATTTTCTTTTAAATCTTAACTGTTGAGGAGTTCTACCTTCCATCATCAGCTCATCAACCTCAAATGATGATTATCAGACACAAATACTGGAACAATTTTAGTAAATATATTCAAAACGTGATAATTGCCTATAAAATTTGAGGGTTGCCCTCGATTTTCCTGGGATCCCAACATCAGATCGTGATGTGGTTACAATGGGACCATCTGTGAAGTCTACTCTTTTAAACAAAAAAAAATTTTGCAAATCGGTCCAGGCGTTTTGAAGTAATACGTGAACATAAATAAAAAAATTAAAAAAATCCGACGAATTGAGAACCTCCTCCTTTTTGAAATCGGTTAAAAAAAATATTACATGATTTAAAAGTGTCTTTAAAAAGATCTATTTACTGAAATAAACAATCATTCATTCAATCAATGACGTTTTTAGGGTTACGTAGCCAAATTTATTTTATTATTTTTTATTACGTCCTAAATCGTAAATCGCAATTTACCTTTCATTAAATTGTGTGCCTACTGTTGTTTACTAATGGATGGCAGTCAATGGTATGGAACCCTTTGTACGCGATTCCGACTCGCACTTGGCTGGTTTTTAGGGTTATAGTTAAAGAATGTGTTTGTTTACAGGGCTCAACATGTTCTCCTGGTACACCAGTTATAAATTGGACATCGAAATACAACAACTTTTTATGGAGTTTCTTCCGGTAAGTATATTATTTAGTCATATATCTGCATTATTTAAATGGTATTATTGTGAAGATATTTTAAATTATATTCATATTATTATATATTCTTATGCAATTTGTTTACCCAGTAACCGAGTTTATTACATAATCGAATATAAGTTAATATAATCATAATATTTTATACTTATTTAAAAAAGTAAAAGTATTATTTTATTATTATTTTATGAACGGAAGTAACAGGCAGAATAAATTCAAAGTGTTTTTAATTTGAATAAAGATACATATTATTCGTGTCAAGTCCAGTTTATATAAATCTTACTTTAAGTAATTTGAGTAGGCTATCGGACACTTTTCAGGTCATGAAAAGACCAGTTGTAAGACAGTGAATATGTTGAGAATAATGAAGATTAATAAATGAGCTTCGGTTCGACAATTTAAATCAATATTATTTTCAAAATCTGTCTAGTGCTTTACTGTTGACCAAATATCTCACTTTACCTTTTTTTTCTATCTTGCCACTTAAGGCTGAACACATTTTGGCTTAGCTTCGTGTAGGACTGAAATAGTCATTGATCAAACTCATTGAATTATCATTTAACAAATATGAGATGCTGGATGCGGTGAAGGATCAGTCGTTGGGGCGATCCTCGGGGGAGACCTATGTCTCAGCAGTGCACGTCTAACGGTTGATACAATGAGGATGAAATATGAGATTGTTGCTAAAGCAAAAAAGATGCGTTTTTAAATAAAGATTATTTTGTAATAGTGGTATTGCGTCCAAAGACAAGATATTTATTGCTCTTAAGTAATATTACTCATATCAGTGATGTATGGTAGAGATTCTTAAACAATAGGTGGGTAGTTAATTTATGTCTCACTGTGAGAAAATGTCTCCAGGTTGCACATGCAGTGTCTTCACACAGAAAACTATTAATGCTATTAAAATATATAGCAACCTAACATAAACTAAAACGGAGTTTCAAATCGTCATTCCGAAACTTTTATTATTTTTTAGGCTTAAAGTCAAGGACCTTTTCCTTAATATTTCCGCTACCATACCATCCCGCCTGTCGTCCCGAAGGGTTGGGCAGAGGTTTACTAATGTACATTCACGCTTAACCGGTATGTTTTTTAGGTCCCATGTAATAAGGGGCGAGCCTATTGCAATTAACCGGGCACAAATCCAAACTCCGAGCTGCTACTGAGAATTTCATAGAAAAACCCAATAACACTTAGCTCGACCTGGGAATCGAACCCAAGACCTCTTGCTCGGCAGTCGCACTGTACGACCACTGGACCAACGAGGCAGCATTTCCGTTATAACCTGGTCCGTAAATTATTATATTATTTTAAAACAAACTGTACATACCTGGGATGTACCTCTACCCTGAGTACTTCATCACCGACTTGCAGGTTCTCCGGTATCCTCACGAACCTCAGGTATTCACCCACCGGATAGAAGTTACAACCTGAAACAATAATACGTATTAATGTCGTATATATATTACACTGTTATAATATGGCATAACATGTTCACTATTAAAAA
Organism: Craniophora ligustri; assembly: GCA_905163465.1. Lineage (NCBI taxonomy): Eukaryota > Metazoa > Arthropoda > Insecta > Lepidoptera > Noctuidae > Craniophora > Craniophora ligustri. The sequence goes on from LR990965.1 coordinate 14,945,455, forward strand.
TGACTTGAAGCAAGAAATTATTAAGTTCACTAAATTCGAAATTTGAATTATTATAATCGTGTAACATTTGAAAATATTAGATGGTTTTGTATGAGGATGCTATAGGATACTATATATAACCTCTTTTGTGTAAAATTGGCAAAACACCTTAGAGCAAGAGCATTGGTGTAAAAAAAAACATTTTGAATATGTTATAATTATTCACACAACTAATAAATATGAAAAAAGCTTTACACGCATTGATTTATCCGTGCCAACAAACCTTTTATAAGAAAAAATGTAAAATCAAAGATAAAAATAAAATAATTCAAACAATTCTACAGTCCTCACTACAATTCAAACATTTAAACATAGTCCCAGTAAGACAATGAGACAAAAACGGAGCCACAAGTTCTTAAGACAATCAGTCTGCTGGCAAAATTAATTATTCTGCTTACGACATTGTCCCACTAATGGACCCTTTTGAATATGTGGCCGACCTATTGTTGGGAGGGAAAAACTGTTAGTGATAGGTGATCGTTGAATAGCACCTGTTTAATTGCTAATAAAGAGATTGCATTTGTATTAGGAAACTGGAATAATTTATTGGAGAGTATTTTTTCTTCTCTTCTCGTTGGTCTAGTGGTCGTGAAGTCGACTGCTGAGCATCACGTCTTGGGTTCGATTCTTAGTAGCAGCACGGAGTGTGGATTTGCAATGTTTGAGTAAGGTTGTTGCGGAATGAATGAGGTCAACCAATTTTTCAAAATATTTGTAAACGTATTTTATTGAAACAAGTAGTAGATATTTTATTCCCTTATAATATCGAGTATTCAGAAATCAGAAATCAACCTACTTTTAAATCGAAAGTGAACAAAACTCTGTTTTTCTTTAGTAGTTACCTATCTATAAACAAAACTTAATGTTCCGTGAGAAAAGAGTCAATAATTCTGACAGCAGAATAAACAAAAGTGACCAAATTATTAAAAAAGATTTTGGCAAAATAATTATCTATTAAAAAAAAACTGATGTCCACAGAGTTACGTAGGCCCAGACAGTCCGTTTCACAAGTCTGTAACAAAGTATGCCAAAACTTCCTCATTGATTTCCATCAGATCGAAAATGAAGTTGCGATTGCGCGACCAATCGCATCTTGCAGCTGTTATGGAGTATTTTCCCATAGATCGACAGTTTCACAATGTCTTCGCTTGAGTAGAAACTGATGGCTTCCAATCCAGCCGTGAAATCCGCAATCTTTTGTCCCATGTGATTTACAAATTATTTTTTGTGGTGATGTCTACAGGCCCCTGTATTCAAATGTATGGCGTAAGAACATGGTTTGCCCTTTTGTGTGTTTTGATTGCATATTTACGCGCTTTTCACCTGACTTTACCGACGACAAAACAGTAGTTTTGGTACAGTCAGTTCTAAAAGTCAATTTAATAACCTAAAGTAGGTACCGACGTCAATTAAAAAAAATACATAAGTACGTAAAGTACCTATCTAAAAACTTAAATTAATTAAGTCATTTGTGGTCAACAAATTAATGACTTAATTGTTATATAATTCAGTTTAATATTTTGCTTGTTTTTATTTTATATTATTTAAATATAAGATAGTCAACGTGAAAGGTAATTTAATAATTTTGTCAAAAAACAAAAGATAACATCTCACGACTAGTAAAAAAGCATAAGTGATAAATTACATAATACGTACTTGTTACACCATTGAAGAAATTTGACAGGTACAATTGAAATAAAATAAAACAACACGTAATTTTTTTAATGATTTCTATAGGTACGTGTTTTTTTTTTAATTTGGTGGCAAATAAAATGGATACCTTGGGGCTCAAAGGGCAAGCATCAAAACTTGATTTTAAAGGAGACCCAAAAACAACATTACTTTTCTTATTTTTGGCTTAAAATGGCCTTTAAATGGACCAAGCGCCAACAATTGAATTTCGATTATTGTTAAAACTTGTTATAACAAGTTTTAACATTAATTGAAATTCAATACAACAAAGTATTGTTTGTTTGTAATATATTCGTCTGTTCTCCAGCCGATGCCGATGCAGCTCTCCAATGTAGCGTGAGATCGCCTTAATACCGGCTTTTCTCACACGAGCCGATGTTCGGATAAAATACCGTAAACTATGGGACGGATAACGGGATACAATTAGGCTTGTAACAATGTACTGAGCTTATTGAATACATTGTTGCACATTGAATAAGCTAATGAAGCTGCTGTTGATTGTTTTATGTCATTTTTTATACCACAAACAAGCCCACCTGATGGTAAGCGGTTACCGTAGCCTATTGACGTACGTACCTTAAAATAGAGGAGTTAGTAAACTGTCAGCAAAGGGAAATTCCATGCTGTCAGAATAGTCACTTCCATCGAGCTTTGGCAACTTTACTCACTTGCAGAACTACAACTATTGTTGTTTCACTGCGGTTTTCTGTAAGGCAGAGGTACTTCCCCAGTCACGCAGCTCAGTTTGAGCGAGACATATCGCTATACCCTTTGCTAAACTTCAGCAATTTGTTATCACATCTCTAGCGATACATCTTATTTCTAAGGAGCCTCTATCATTCAGTTATAGTTGACTATTGTCTTGCCCCGGCTTTGCACAGGTCCAATAAAATTATATGGCGTCGTTTTCATGTTCGTAAAACAACAAATTGTCTTCGCTTTATTAAACGAATCATTTTATTTCTATACAAATATTTAAATTATATTTCTCCCGTACGGGGTTGTACTTTGTATAAAATTCTGAAAATGAGCGGAAAGTTATTGAAGTAAGAAGTATTTCTTTCTTTAAAATTTTATTCCGACAAAATTATTTAATTGAGATTCCGTATAAAGTTGCAATTCGATTATAAACATTTCTATACTTTTAAAGTTATTACCTTATAACCTACAAGTATGTTACAATAACATTTTGTTTATGTATACCCTGAGATATTTTCTAAAGGTAGACAGAGTCGTTAAACTTGCCCGTAAAACAATATTTACAGCAATCAAAGATTGAAGAGCTTCACTCTTAACTCACGCAAAAAATCAAACAATAATATGCAATTTGATTCGATTCCGATCTAAATGTGCTCTGTGGGAACTCAGTTATGACTGAATAGTCACTATTATGTTACAATGTAGACAAATACAAAATATCTACTTTAAATAATGTTCGATAGAAGATTCCAGAGAGATGCATGTAAAACAAGAACCACGTTTCATCTACGTAGACAGACTGTCTTTATATTGCATCGAGAAAATAAGTATTTACAAATTTCGTTTCTTCATTCGTTTGGGTATATAATGAATGCACTCATAACTTTTAAAAGTCGATGCGTTTGTGTCAAACTTAAGACCTTTGACCTTACTGTCTACTGGTCAAATTTAGGTTTTAGCACATTGAATAGATAATAAGCGGTAAATTGTTCGTTGTCCACTATAAGATCTATTTTCTTGATATGAATTCAGCCTTCTGCTGTTATGCTTCTAGTGTTATGGGTTACAGTAAACAGTCAATCTTGACTCTCAAGGTGGCGGAACATTTTACTTCCTTACCCATTGTTTCTTTATGGGTTGGAATAGCGGGTTTTAGTGTTAAAGTTCCTATTAAACATCGCTATTTTTTATCGAGATCAAATTGGCATGAGAACTCTTGTTAATATGATGTATTATGATCCTTTGAAAGATGTTAATGCTATGAAACATGATTTCAAGCACCATTTGGACAATAAAATGTTCAGTTATTGTGATTTTTTTTACTGCAAACTTTATTATGTTCTAGTTAATGTACCTTTAAGTATATTAACACCCGTTATTTTTCATTCCTGATATTATCTCTAAGTCACATCAAATAAATTATGCTGATTATGATTTTTTTTTAAATCTTGTTGGGAATCTAGAGTTTTTCATTAAAATTTACTGCAAAATTGATATAAACATTTGTGAATCATCAAGTTATTTGCTGTTGTATTACAGAGCATGTTGTGTATTCTTTCATTTGAGAGGGATCATGCTATAGTCTACCCCGCTACCCCAGTTCTGGTTGGCAGATTACACGCTACACCGAGAAACCTCTCGAATGGTAAAAAGTAATAGCTGTGCTCCCTATAACTACCACGTAATAGGGAGACTTCTGTTTAACTCTTTGGGATTATAGGCGGAATGATTTATTATAACGAAACGTAATGATATGTAGGTAGGCTACATATTATTACGTTTTACGATCAATTTCGTTGTGGGTTCCAATACGATTTAAATAATTCCCCTATGACAAATTCAGCTTTCATGTCTCAATTTTCTGGATGATAGCTATTTTTTATCCTAATTTACAGAAATTTCAGTAGCAGTAATTTAGTGGGGCTCATAAGATCAAAAATACTATAATAACTTCATATTGTAAGTTTCTCTCCAAAAGAGGGTTATCAAAACAATAACATGACTACTTCACCATTGCGTGTGCTGGTCGCAGCTCGCAACAGTTAACATTCTTCACGCATTACAACATAATGGAGGTATTCTAGTTAGATGATACCATCGGACACATTTTGTACAATACTACATGGTACATAATAACATGACCGTAACAATGAGATAGAGATCTCGGAGCGAATGATCTGGATACGACTTCCATGGTTGAGTATCGTTGTTACCGTAACATATTCTTACGTATACATATTCTATTTACTTAAAAAAACATTTGGTTTTTCGGTTTTGATCTTGGTGTATTGACATAATTTAATCCTAGCTTTATGGGAAAGACTCGTTAAGCTATCCGTGAGTTCCGTGACATAATCCGTAAAAAGCAGTTTTATTTTTATGTATAATATTCGCAAACGGTAAGAAATTAGTTCATTCTTATAATAGAGAAGAGAGTATAGAATAGGAACCATCTGCTCCTCTCTAATATCGGTTACCTCGCTCTCTCTTCACTTCGTAGTATCGTTCGTTGTTTTTAGAAACTGCATCTGCCATATGCATTTGGTATAAACACTAGTATCTAACATTTAAATACGAAAAGTTTATATATTTTTAGCATTTTTTATACACAGATATTACTTTTGAACCAAGCGCTCACGTCGCATTTAGCGATATTTGACCTTAACGCCATCTCTCTCTTAAACTTAAATATGACTGCAATTATAAGTAATGGTACGGCAATTTTTCTCATTACCGTCATCCTAGTTATTTTTTAACGATGTTAGGAGTCAGTTTCTAGTCTAAATGTGGCTGATAATTGGATCTTACACGAAGCGACTGCCTATAAACCGCCCTAGAAAACTGGGCAGTACCAATATTCCCATAATTAATATGGATTGAAAATAGGCACAAATTAATACTAACGCAATCGTCTGGGAATGTCTACATGTTATCAAGATTGTATTTGTTACAAAATGTAGATCGTCTCATGTGGTTGCTTTGCCTTTTTGTTGAAGTAAACTGTTGAAGTCGAGAGCAGATGTTGTAAGAATACATTTGAAATTAATTTCTAGCAAGAAAGCATTTGAACAATAGTAATGTTAGATTGCTGTATAATTTGTCTAACAATTGCGAATACACTTGTATCATTATCATAAATATATTCTATTATATAGGTAGTTGAAAAGCAATAAATGTAAATAATATAAATATGCTATTTGTTTTTGTCTGTCTAAGGCCACATTGAGTCGGTAAGAATGGTATGACCATCTCAATCTGGCCAAGCTAATATGGGTTAAGCGGCTAACATAATTATTATCATTATAATTGTTTAAACATACATTTATGTATATTACAAAGGGGACTAGGTAGACCCATGATTTCAAAGATGCCCCATCTTGGAAGAATATAAATAATGTAACCTATCTAGGATATGGCAATAAATATAAGATTCAGCAGACGGCTTAAGTTAAGAAAGAATAAGTAATGAGACGGGTGACAAATGGATTTTAATCTGAGTAATGAGCTTTTTTTGTCACTTACAAATATATATAATAATAATATACGAGTATCAAGGGATTATGACACAGCGCCATCTAGTTCCGAGCTAAGCAACGAGGTTTATGTTAGGAATACTAAATGGTTGATACACTACCTACATATATATATTTCTTTTGTATGTAAATACATACATATTATACACTAGCGACCCGTCCAGGTTTCACACCGATGGACCTATATTTTTAAAACAGTCACCCTTGTGGTATTGCCTATGTTACTCAGGGATAATGTAGCATTCTGATGGTGAAAGAATTTTCAAATGCGGTCCAATAGTTTTTGAGTTTATTCGTTACAAACATACAACAATATGAATATTCCCTCTTTATAATATTAGTATAGAAGTACGATTCAGGTGTCAGGCCCATGATGAGTCAAATGTCATCACACATGTAAGTGAAGTAACCAGAAATCAGAACTAGTGCGCACAGTTTGTTGTGACTGGAGGTGACAGAACTTGCTAACTATGTCCGTTCTCATGGATTCACACGAGTATAACCTTTTAAAGATAGCAAGTTTAATTCACCTCACGATTTCTTTCTTCTGGGAAAGAAAATTCTAACAGATATTTATGCTCATCTTTCATGTGAAATAAGACAGGAATTAGGAACCTAGGACTGATTGGATTAGTGTACATTTTAATATTTCATAATTTTTTTATACCAAACTTGTTTGGTTGCTTATTGGGCTATTGATCATTATTTAGCTGTGACCCCTAATTTGTAAACATTACACAATATAATATATTATCTCCCCTGAAAGTTATACCTACTGATGGCAAAGAAGTACTGATGTACAGTTTGCGTCACGTAAAAAGAGCGCTGGCGCTGTGCGCTGAACCTGCGCTGGAGACGATTTATAGGTCTATTTGGTGGTACGTGCTGAGACGCGCGGGGGGATTAACTATTATAAACAATTAAATATAGTTAAATAAACATTACACTACAAGAGTCTAATACTTTTACGTACCTATATCTACACAACCATTTTGTTCATATGGTTTTGCACCCCATGTACTAAAGGGAAAGTCTCTTGCCAATGAGTAGGCATCATTTTAATCCTACTCCTGCTGAATTTTATTGAAAATCTAAACATCTCACTTACGTGGATAAAAGACATTGAAATAAAACTACTTTTGATATATTTTATCGCGGTATTTAATTTTTATTTCAACATTTTGGATTCTGTTCAATATCGATGGTCATGGGCAGACTGAAAAAATGGACATTAGTTAATATGCCTCGATAAAATCCGTAAAAACTACTTTTACTTCGAACGTTCAACAGCCATATTTTAAACCACTTGTGGCAGTCTATTTTAACAGTAAATTGAATCGATGATAAATAAGATAGCGACTTTGAAATACTTGTGTTGTATTATTTCCAGCCGTTGCTTTGTTCTGTGCAATCAGTTTAATAAAGGCTTTACTTTACAACCGTAGTCATTCAGGTCGCTAGCGTAGTTACAGGGCTTTCTCTAAACTAACTGATGCCTTATCTCACTATACAGTACTTTCGTATCCTTTCTAACATAAATCGATTGACTGGACATTTATATTTGTAGTAAAGGTACCGTATATTATACTTGAAACATTCATCACATGCTATAAGTGTCAGTTCATCAAACAAACGTACTATCTCGGAAACGCCTCTACCGGACTTTGATCCAGTGATTCTTATTAAGGAAGACATTAGTGTGGGTTCCATAGCGACAAAGATACGGAAACATTAAGTGCATAGTTATCGTATGTAAAACAACTAACATTGTATGATTGTAAAATGAATACCGTTTGAATACTTGATTTATTTTATTTCATTGATAAAAAAAACCTAAGTAAAACAAAAAAAAACAAATTCTATCATCAACACATTTTACTGCTGGGCTCGAATCTCGTCTCACTTTAAAAGAAATGAGGCTGTAGTCCACCACGTTAGCCCAGTGCGGGTTGGCAGAATTGACATGCCATCTAAAACATCTCTCAGGCATACACGTTTCCTCACGATGTTTTCCTTCATCGTGTAAGCATGTGATAAATACGCACGTAACTTCGAAAATAAAGTGGTCCGTGCCTTGGGATCTCGTGACCTCTGACTTCACAGTCCAGCAATCACACCACTAGGCTATCACATAATTCTGACTAAAATATCTTGGTAAATATGCAACTGTAATGTATGCGAATTGGGACCTAAAACATTAGGACAGCAAAAACATTAGGAAGCGTTGAAGGGCGGGCGTTTTTGGGGGCTGTCTTTATAGCCGACGTTCAAAAAGAGCCAATTAAATTTGGCCTACTTTGAATAAATGATATTTTGACTTTGACTTTACCGGTAAAATGTAGGTGCACATTAGTATACCTCTGCTTTACCCTTTGGGGACGAAAGGCGTGATAGTATGCAAATAAATAACAGCTCTGACTCTCCTTCACCCGTTTTAGCAACAAATTCACTATAATTGAACTGTAAAAGTGCAAATTAACAGAATTTCAATAACATATAACTGTATAAGATATGTAATCTACTTGAGTCGGTAATGGTGGACGGCGACCACTTTCGTTTTTTCCTCCGAAGCTCGACATAATTAATGTCGGACTGTCGGCTGATGTCCGTTATTATGTCATCGATGTATGAAGGCCTTTTACGGATAGACCTCGTTAGATTTATGCATGTTTTGTCGAGATAGTCATAGAAACGTCAATGAATAATTAATATGTCCGGACTTAATGATACAACGCCAATTCTGAACTATGCACCGAAGCTTAGTTAGTGATACTAGAAGGTTAAAACTCTAGATAGGTTTTTTGTAGATACATATTGTTTATTTATCACACAAACATTAGCCCCAACCGGAATTCGAACCCGGGACTTTTTCCACAGAAGGCAGCTTTTAATACCGCTGCGCTATAGGCGACCCTATATCGCCTATGAAAACAATGTTGACTTAATTCTCTTTTAAATATCTCGTATATCATCTGTGGTTGAAAAAAAATACTATAAAATGTTTATATACCTAATTATAAGTAGCGCTACTTTACCGTTAAGTTAAATAGTTAACCAATTGTGGCTTGAAAATATAATAGAAAAAAATGTGTTCAAGTAAATATGACTCATTAATTTCATCATTAAAACTGACTGATTACCGAAAGAGTAAAAAGACACTCGTTCAAGGATTGAACGAGTGTCTCAAAATAACCTATATAAATGGATATATAAGATTGATATTTGTTTAAACACAATATATTTTTAGCACTATAGTTAGGATCAGTCTCTGCCCTGAACATTTCGTATAATAAGTCTGTCTTAGCAGAGTTATTTTGCAAAGCAAAGTAATAGTTTTATTTTTTATGTATGGATGCAGGTCATTGACTCCAAAATCAGCTGATAACAAAAAATGCGACTTAAATTATCTGCATAGCAGAATTGTCACAGTCCAAACAAATGTATGTGGTAGTCCCATATAAATTATTCGTATTTCCATATTAGTTTTTTTGCACTACGCGCTTATTGATCTCAATGACAAAGTTATTAAAAAAAATACACAATCAAATTGAGACTACGCCTTTTTGCAAAGTCAATTGAAAAGTCACTTGTTATTCAAAAATCACCCCTATAGAGATAGGAATTGTGTTATATTTCCTACCGCTTCCTGCAAACAAATGGTCGTTTAATATCCGCCTACTGAACTCCATATATCCGCTATGTAACAACTTCCCAAGCTCCAATATAATAACTAATGATTATTCTAATGATGCCAAAGAAATAACATAAAAGCGGTAGAAATGAAAAGTAATGAAGTCAGTAATCAAGCCATTGGCCTAACGGGTTCCGGTAGAAATCGAAATCGTAGGTCAGGCCCGTGATTATATAATCATGAGGCTTTTGACCTTGCCGGTGCTTTAAAATACATCAGAAAATATGTACTTTTACTTTTTTTCTTGCGGTCATTTCATCATTTGCATACGGCTTTCATACGACACGGTACATTACAGAAAAGATTTTTTCTGGGAAATTATAAATATTCCTGGACATTATGACACACAGCACCATCTAGTTCCATGCTAAGCAACGAGGCTTGTGTTACGAATACTAGTTGCTTGATATACTACATATATATATTTTTTTGTAAATACATGCGTAGATACATCAATGACTCGGATACAAATGTTGCTTATTACACAAACATTTGTCCCTACCGGGATTCGAACCCGGGACCCATAGCACAGAAGGCAGTGTTAGCTACCGCTGGACTAATTGGGTCGTCAAGTCAATTATTTCAAATAATTTTTACTACAGTTACAAAACGCAGTTGTTCAGCATAGGGCCTTTGGCTCAATTTCTAAATCGTGCAAAGGGTTACGTTAAGCATATAGAGGGGGGGGGGGCACAGTCTAACTTAATGGTGTGACCATAAATTGTGAAGTCAGAGATCTCGACCTCGACCTTCGACTATATAGTGTTGTGTCGTTACAGAGTACGACTTTGAGTTGAGTATTGAGTCCGTGGTGGTCGGTAGTGCACGCATCACTGACTCGTCAAAGTTACGAGCATAATTTAATCACAGGTTCTTGTTCAAGAAGAAAAACATCGTGAGGAAACAGCCGTTGGCCTGCATGCTGCAAAAAATTCAAAGGGTCGAGATATGATATATCGATATTATTTATGTAGGTACATATCATCATCAACCCATTAACGTCCCACTGCACCCACACACTGGGTACGGGTCTCCTCTCATTTGAGAGGGATATATGGATATATTACAATAAAATCCATAAAGAGTAGTTTTAGTAATTATAATAAAGTAATCAGCCTTAAAACCAACCTGTTTAATTCCACACTAGTCACTAAATAACTAAATTTCAACTTCCTTCACACTTAAAGGAAGTTACAAGCTACTTCGGCAGTTCAATCTTAATTAGTATTATGTAACACTTAAGTCTACAAAAGGATATGTCGTCACAAGAGGAAACACAAAAAATCTAAGTTTATGCGACAAACTATTTGTTTAATCGACTAATGACGTCATAAGCTAAACAAAATGACAGAAAACGTAACAAGAAGTTCATATATTATAATTTAGTCATCGAAACCGACTATTGCTAGCAGTACCAATAAAATCAGTCTGATTCTTTTTGTCAGGTTCGATTATTTTATTATTTTTTATCGTTAAAGCAGAAAGTAATTGCTTATAAAAGAAAGGTGTGTAATTACCTACCAATTTATAAGGTAATGCGTGATTTAGTCATAGCTAATCTTCTACCAGTCAATAAACAAAATTAAAAGTTTCACACACTTTCAAATTCAAAGTCCTTCATTTGCATGTTTACATCAAATTTATTGAATAATTATAGACGTAACGATTATATCATAAAATAAAATATATTCGGATATTATGAACGAGGCTCGTGTTACGGATCAATATGCTTGTCGGCGCAGGAAGGCCTTCATCAGAATTCATCGTGTATTCAGTTATTGTGGGCGTATTTTCGATCGGGAGGCATCATATCGCTTTTGAGTTCTCATTATAATCAGATACTAGGGCACACTATTCGGGCAGATTACAAGCGATTCGTCGCAAACGAGGTGCGCTTGCGGTTCCCGTTCAATTCACACGACGCTCCGCTAGAGCGACTTTTTGACAACAGCCACTCTCAAATTTGACATTATCGACGACGCACGCATGCGCCGTCATGCTCAATACACTACATTTTTGTAAGCAAATCCATATTATACAGATGCAACAAATAAAACGTCTATGTTCATCACACAAATAAAACCGAAAATAATTTTCTTTCTAAAAGATTCAATTCATAGTCCTGATCGAGGTCCCAGTGTAAGTAACTTAAAAATCTAACTGAATATGTGCTATATTTTTTTAATTCCTATATTTAACCCTATTATCATCCCATCGCTGGGGACTCTTCTCATTTGAGAGAATTTGGGCTATCGTCCAGCCCGCTAGCCTAGCGCATGTTGGCAGACTTCACAGGCTTTTTAATCCCTAAAATACAAAATATTGATGACTACTGTAACACACTTACTAAGAGATTAGGTTAAAAGTAAATTGCATCACAAACTATCATGAATAAATTTTTGAATGAATTATTTTTCCTTAGACACCGATCTTATAAATCTGATTTCCAAAGAAAGCGTATATAAGCGTACGCATCAAAATGATTGAAAGTTTTAAGTCTTACGTAAGGCCTGTGACCATAATAACTTGAACAGGTTCAAAGTTTATCATTATATTATATTTCGTCTACGAATAATCATTGAACATCCGTGTCATTCGTCATCAGGTATATCTATCTGAATATTATTATTACACAGCGCCATCTAGGTCCGAATTAAGTTTTTTTAAATACTACTCTACCGGAATGTAAATAAAGGCCAAAGGTAAAAACACAAACTACAGTGACGAGCAGACTTTAGAGAACTACAGAAGCCGCTCTTAACCATGGATGCTGCAAAGGATCCGAGATGACAGGATTAAATAATATTATTATATAGTGATAAAATTTTATAATTTTTGTAGGAGGTAGGGCATAGCGAGATTTCTCGCTCAAATTGAGCTGTCCGACTGGGGAAGTACCTCCGCCTTACAGAAGACCGCAGTGAATCAACAATAGTTGTCTTTCTGCGTGTGAGTAAGGTTACCAGAGCTCATTGGGGGAGTGGCTATTCTGACAGCATGGGAATTGAAATTGAAAAAATCAGTTTTATTTATTCTAATAAAAATATGCCGTGCTCTGTTTTCTAATATTCTACTAACCAAATAAATATTACAGGTAGAACCATTTGAAGTAAATTCAGGGTCACAAACTACACTATCACTGGAAGTTCTAATAAAAAACCAATAATGCCCTTATAAAGTATCACGCATCCAATCGACGGCAGAATGCGGACGTCTTATAGCTTTTTTTTCTGCACAATCAGCTGTTCTCGTGTCATTACACACGCGTCGTGCGCCCGCGCAGGTGCGTTTCCTCAGTTCTTGCGCCGGTTGGTGCCAATGACCCGCTCGATCGGCAGGCATCTAGAGGTTCATGCACACTGCAGTGTGATTGGAAGACGAAGATCTAGACTTTATTATCGAACTACAATGTACATATTTGAAAATTATTTGTTATTTTATGTGTTGATCTCCAAATAAATTTACACAAGTCATTGCGAGTGAATTAATGATTAGACTAAAAATTTATTCGGTAAATTAATTGTCGGTTATCAGTAAAATATCAGCCTGCATCCCCGAAGGCAGATTAGGCAGAAAGTATATTAGCCGTTTGCTGTAATATTGAGGACTTTGACAATATAATAGGATAAAGATGTAATTGCGGGCCAGCAAATTGCCACTAACCGGACACAAATTGTGATATTCTGCTATGAATTCCAATTCTCAGTTTACTTAACGTGGGAATTGTTACCAGGACATTTCATGCTCAACAAGATCGACCATTGAGGCTTATAAACACATACATAAATTATTTAATCAACATTTTATGGGGGATTTAAATCCTAAAAGCAAATGGACGCTAACGAGACGTATTACTGCTAACAGTCAGACGGCAGCACCTTCAATACAGGAAATGTATTGACATTCTGGAATCTACAATGAAGGTAAAAGTAGTCACAACTGTCAGTATGATTGATGGGTCAATTGACATGTCTCCAGCCATGTGTTATGATGAGGAAGTGACGTAACAGGAAATTATATATCTGCATGCTAGTTACGTGAGTGTAAGAGGAAACATATAGGTACCTAATGCAGTTTGTAAGAGTTTGTTTTGAATAATTTGATTTTTAAACCTCAAAATCTGGTCTCTGGCAGACCATGATTTACGGATATCCTTAAAATTTGATCATCAAAATTGGTCCAGCAGTTTAGGACAGTTTGTGATATACAGAACAGATAAATTTATATTTAATTGAAACAAAAAAAAATCGTTATCCGAAATGAAATTTATTCTATTGTGATCGTAAAAAAGTCCATCGTAAATATTAAAACTTACATAAGTCTCTTTTTTTGGTGTTTTTTAATCATACTTCAATGAGATCTTCAACTTAATAATAGGTATTAATCAAAAAAGATATTACAAAAGTTCAACTTAGACATTTATATTCAATTGAAATTCTTAATTTCAATTTCACACTAAATAAGCGTTAAAAATATTCATCAATATCATTGAAAATAGTTCGTTCACGATTTAAAGTACCGAAGAATATTGAGTAAAATTATTCCCTTGTTTCATCATTGTAATTGTGTGTAACAAGAGCAATATTAAAATATAAAGTTGTTATAAATGATAATAAAAAAGAAATCTGTAATTATTTAGGCTTGCACAGTTAGTACGGATTTTAACCTTATAGATATTTTGTCAGAGTGGATTTTTCCTTAGACGGTATAGGACGGTAGACGACTGACGATTGGCAGACTATTGGCTTTAGGTGCGATTCCCTACGCTAAACTTTTTTTTGAAATTAAAAAAACAAGTATTAACACCTTTATTCTAGTAAATTAATTCAAAACAAATTATTGTTATGGGCTAGCTAGCTATAGGTGAATGTTTTTTTTCATTTTCAATTTTTTTTCCAACCCCACAAAAAAGAAGTTTCTCAATTTGACTGTATTTTTTTCCTGTGTGTTGTGAAATGGATTATCATAATTTTGACCGATTTTAAGTTCAGTATACACAATTCATAGGTAGTTCATGTATATTTTTTTTTCAGTTTAGAAGTATATTATGTACAAAATCACATTGTAAGAGCTAGTGCCTAATGTAGATTTTATGAAAAACTTGTATTAAAGGTCGCCAGGCCCCCAAAATGATCTATCAAAACTGTCTTGAACTTGTTACTTGTTACTCAATCTTGTTTTAAAAGTCACCTTTGTTTTGAGCTACATATATTATTGTAGTGTATATTATTGAACACTTGAATGCACTTGACCCTTGTCTGGCTTAGTGAAAACTAGAGAGAGTGTAAGATAGAACACGCTATTGAATTACAATAAACCTTGCCGGTTTTGACTCATACAATTATTCGATTAAACAAAACTGTATGCCACCATCACAGTTCAAGGCTGGTGGTAGCAGGCAGAGCTGTGATAGCCTTATGTAAGTCCCAGTGGATTGAGAAATTAAGGGTTTTAAGTTCGAATCCAAGTCACGCACCACTGACTTTTCGGATGTTATGTGCGTATTTCGCTTTTGCGTGCATATGCTCGAAACGGTGAAGGAAAATATCGTGAGGAAACCTGCATGTTTGAGAGATTTTCTCAATGGCAATGGCGTGTGAAGTCTGTCAACCCACACTAGGCTAGCTTGGTGTATAGTCCACCACGCTAGTCTATTCCTTTCTAAAATGAGAGGAGACCCGTGCGCAGCAGAGAGACAATAATTAGATTGAAGATGATGATGTATGTCACCAGTTTTACACCAAAAATGGTAGCTAGTTAGGTGGACTATTTGGTGCACGAAACTCATATGAGCGATACACATAATATGCATATTTTATTGGTCCCAAGACGGATAAATAAGAACTACTTTCATCTGTAACCAATTTCTGTGATACGACATTTCAAATGGATTGATACTAGTTTATTTTTTAATCTTCGCCTATATAATAAACCTTTCATAATGTCCTCCTATATAGGCGGTATGTGTGGCAAAACAATTTTCTCACACATACAAATTCCCGAACACGGAACTATGCGGCACCAAAACCGATCTGTCATCTACTGCACCGTTTTCTATCCATACTAGATACCTTGTTAGCATACATACATATATATACTCACGCCGTTTGCCCATAGGGGTAGGCAGAAACTACAAAATGCCACAGGAAATCCAGGTTTCCCCACGATCTATTTATTTCATCACCGTTTGAGCATGTGATAAATTTGACGATCCGATTAGTCCAACGGTAGTTAACACTGCCTGCTGTGCTATGGGTCCCGGGTTCGAATCCCGGTAGGGACAAATGTTTGTGTTATGAGCATAAATATTTGTATCCGAGTCATGGATGTATCTATGTATAATATGTATGTATTTACAACAAAAAAAAAGTATATATGTAGTATATCAACCAACTAGTATCCGTAACACAAGCCTCGTTGCTTAGTTCGGAACTAGATGGCGCTGTGTGTCATAATGTCCAGGAATATTTATTTATTTTATTTAAATACGCACGTAACTTCGGGAAAGGCAATGGTGGATTGAATTGAACTGTTCATCTTTTTGACATTATAATCCTGTGGTCACACCACTAAGCTATCACCTGTTAATTTAATAATTATACTGAACTTTAATTATTAATTAAAAACAGGTCTTAAATATCGTAAGCTACCGCACCTAAGCATATTGCGACATCATATTCTGAGCTAGCACTTAAGATTGCAGTTAAACGCTTTTTGAGAACGACGCCGGTGATTATATTAAATGCATGGTACAGTTTAGTAACTGGACTTTAAACTAATCCTAATTATATTAGTTAATAAGTGACAAGTTTGAAATTGTGCTGAGTGTAATTAAAAATATTTGAGGATATTTTACGCCTTAAAATAGTAATATTTGTGAGTTTAAGTTCTATAATTACTTCTAATAATTTACAAAATATAAAGCCACAAAATTATTTTTATGATATGGAATTACAAAATAATTAATAATTTCAAAGTATAGCAATTGAATATTTTTTTGTAAGAAAACTATTTATTTCTAACAAATCATAATATCCCGTTTCCAAGGCTATCCATATTACCACAACCTTTAAGGTCATTCACCCTAAATTGCACCACCTATTCTGATTACTATTTATTAGTTATGACAGTTCTGGCAAAGATTTGACCCTTTAATCTTTAATTAGCCTCAGTACGCTACCTTGAAATATTGTACAACACTTTTTCTTCGTGTCAACAATCGACAAGACATCTTCAATAATATACATAAAGCGCCACATTTGTGAAAGGCTATATCTTGAGGATGACTCAATGATTTTACTTATTTGTATCAGTTAAATGTGAGTAGGGTAGCTAGCTAAAGTTTTGAATTTAATAAAAAAATAGGCTGCGAATAAAAAGTCAGCAGTTTATTGGGAATTGCTGAGAAAGCTTTGGTTAAGGATTTCAATGCACTATCAGTTTAAGATATTGATAAATATTAAGTCGTGTCTCGATAGTCAGCAAACTGACCTGAACAGAACATAAAAACTAAAAGGCTAAGCTAACTAATTAATGAATGAGTCACTAGTCCATGTCGTTATCTTCAAAGGCAACAAAAGCGTGACGCCGCAATCAGAATACTTACCACTCATAATTGCGAATAATTATCACAAACATCACACTTCCCCACTTCCCGTAGGAAATGACTTTACAAAACAAATGTAAAATAATTAAATGAAAACGGAACAATAAAACTAGACGCCATTTCTTTATTGTTATACGCTAAGTAAGCCGTATCCCACGAATGGAAAACCAGAAGAACTTTACTCTCAACGCAACCTTTAACCCGACGGCTTAAGATTCAAAATTGGTATCAAGAACTGTATCAGTAGTTGGTGTTTTTAAACAAATGAAGTGTTCTCATTGACGTCTTTATTTCGTTGTAATAAGGTTGGTTGTTCAGTATCGTGGCTGTATATGGAAGGTTGTACAGTCATAGCCCACTTTTGTTCAGCTTATGCCATAATGGCGATGACACGCCACCTCCTTTCTTTGCTAATTAATTTGCTGAGGTTAGAGAAATCCATGGGAGTAGTTAAGATATTTTTTTCTATGAGTTATGGCAATGCTTTTATGGCGTTCTTAAGGGGTTTATGTAATAACAAGGTGGTTTTTTCACACGGGTTTTATTTATTTTTGGTGATAATCTTCGCTAATTCTTCAGTTATGGTTCGGGGATTTAGTTCATGGACCTTGCAGAGTCTTGTTTATGAGAAAGCATCGTTGTCACAACTAAAAAAACCATTGAGCAATAAACAAAAATAATCTGACATCGTTATTTACTAAACCAAAGTCAACCAAAGTCAAGCTTAAATTTGTACTTATTTATTTTAAATGAAAAAAACCTTTTAGACCAATGTAGTGCTGATTGCAATTGGCGTCCAATAATAATAGATCGAGTCACGTGCCTAAAATAACTTAACACATAATTCAATTATAATTATCACGCCTGAATCTCCAAAAGGATAGGCAGGAGTCTACGTTTTAGGTCTCATTGCAATAGTAGGGACTATTGCGAGAATTATTTAGTAAACTATAAGTAACATTTTATAACATTTGCTGACCTTTTTTATTTATTGAAATCTTATTAATTGAATCTTAGAATAGATTCTAAAATGCAGCCATGCCAATTACCTCTAAATCTCATTGATTTAGCTGCACTTACAGTTAGTAATCAGTCAATCTTGTTTATAAAAGCATTAGCAATGATGATCTTAAAATGTATTTACGTAAATATTATTTCATACAAGTTAAATTCAACTACTTTTTACGGATTTTATCGCGGTATATTTGCTATTATTTTAACCGTTTCGGATCCTTTACAGCATCCATGGTAAAGTCTGCCCGTGACCATGGATGCTGTAAAGGATCCAAAACGTTCAAGTTAAATTTAATCACACATTAGATTTATTATCGCTGAAACGGTAAAAGAAAATATTCCAAGAAATTTTTTAATGATTTTGCAGTCTGCTAACAACTTTATGTGGGAGACTATATCCTAACACCCCATAACCTTGAAGAGTATCAGCATCCAGCAGAAATATGCAGATACTTAAATGAGCTGATGAAATCTAAGTTCAAATTCCGACTTATATAAAACACATAATTTCAGTTTCTATGAAATGATGATTATTATAAATAACACGATGTGTATAAATATATTTTAATTGGTTACTAAGAAACTTGCACGGCTGGAGAAATCTAGCGCATCTAGAGTTTATGTTGTGTTCACAATATTATTTACAGCTTGTTTGTTAACAGTGTACCCGTGAAATAAGGCATTTTTACTATCTCATAGGTTTAATAAAATGTAACTGCCTTGTTAACCTAGTGGTTTAAAGTGTGACTACTGAGCAAGACGTCTTTGGTTCGATTCCAAGGTCGAGTAAAGTCTTATTGGGTTTCCCGAAGAGTAAGACAGGGGTGTACTAATTTACATCCACATCTCGCCGGTATGTTTTGAATCCTATGTGATAAGATGCGAGCTCTTGGTTTTGGATTCTTGCCATCAACTGGGCATGAATCCGAACTCCATATTGCTCCATAACGCTATACTATGATACCTAATTTGTTTGACATTGATACCAAGCCTGTCATCTCCAAAAGGTTAGGCAGAGGTGTACTAATGTTTTTTTTTTTTTTTTTATATTCCTGGACATTATGGCACACAGCGCCATCTAGTTCCGTGCTAAGCAACGAGGCTTGTGTTACGGATACTAGTTGGTTGATATACTACATATATACTTTTTTTTTGTAAATACATACATATTATAGATAGATACATCCATGACTCGGATACAAATGTTCATGCTCATCACACAAACATTTGACCCTACCGGGATTCGAACCCGGGACCCATAGCACAGAAGGCAGTGTTAACTACCGCTGGACTAACTGGGTCGTCAAATGTACACCCACATAGCCGGGATGTTTTAGGTCCCATGTAATAGGGGGAGAGCCTATTTAATTAACCGGACACGAATCCAAATCCGAGCTGCTACTGAGAACTTCAAAGAAAAACCCAATAACATTTTGCTCGGTCTGGGAATCGAACCCAAGACCTCTTGCTCGGCAGTCGCACTGTACGGCCACTAGACTGACGAGGCAATTTAAAGACCTGAAAACAAATCTCAGGAAATCACAAACAGACAGGAGGAATCTACTATTTTTATCGAGTAATTTGTCATAGCCAATTATCAGTTATTTAAATGTAATTAATGTGTTATAAATACCAGACTAGTACATTTGCATTTATAGCTTATAGACGATAGACTTTCTATGTGTCTGTGTTATACATTACTTCCTTTCTGATACCAACTATAAAAAACATAGGTATTCAGTTTAAACTGTATTAATTGGTTCAGTATTTCAATCGTATATATGTATATTAATTACAGTTGCTAGTCATAATGTCTGTATTGGTTCAAAAAAAACAAATAAAATATCATTTAGTTTTTATAGTAAGTTACTAACTATGCATAGAAGACCATCGACAAACTGGCACACAGTTTGACTGGATTTTTATGATGATAAGGGGGCAAACGAGCAGGCGGCTCATCTGATGGTAAGTGGTGATCACTTCCCATCCTTCGCCTTCGCCGCCCATGGACATTTGCACCACCAGAAGGCTTGCATATGCATTGCTAACCCGTGCAGAAACCGTTTAGGTTTCTTAAAATAGGGAATTACTATACTGACAGCAAACGGAATGCCTATGCCGTCAGAATAGTCACAAGGTTACCAGAGCTCGTTGGGAGCAACGAGCTCTGGTAACCTTACTCACTCACAGAAATGCAACTATTGTTGATTCACTGCGGTCTTCTGTAAGGCGGACGTACTTCTCCAGTTGAGCAGCTCAGTTTGAACGAGGAATTTCACTATGCCCTTTGTGTTCAATAACAATAAATATTAAAAAAAACTTTATTGTCAACGTTTAAAGAGAGCCAGTTTAATTTGGGTTTCTTTTAATAAATTATATTTTAATTTTGAGTTTAATACCGCTGTGCTAACCGGGCCGTCAGTATTTGTGACAAAAATTAATTATATTATCGTGCCTATCAAATTTATAAGCGTGAAGCGGTTCACCCGTTGATCTGTTTCAGTTCTAACGATCCGCACATTTTCATAACACTAGTATCTTGCACAAAGACGGCTAAAGCACAAATAATTACCAGGTGAAGAAACGATGATAAACTTTCGTAATCACCAACAAAAAAGGGCCTTTAATTTAGCTTAACTTTGGACCTTGGTATTTTATAACGAAATGAATAATTAATTGAAGTTTAATTGGAGATTATTGAAGAGTAAACTAATTTAGGATGAGTCAATTTGTATTTAGACTTTAGCCTTCTGTTAATGGTTATATGAAAGCCTTATTGAAAGTAAGTTGATGGACAATAAACTACGTCACCAAGTTGTGTAAGTTAGTATAGAGATACTCTATATGTGTGGCTTTTTTGTCTCGTAGGGGAACCTTTTGCCATAAATTAAGTGATCTTATCAACTTCGAATAGCCAATACGAAATGCGAATATTTAAAATTGGTCTCACTTCAGGAATTTTTAAAATATATTTAAGCATTTAGTTGCAGTATAAGTCTCCAGTTTGAATGTAAGGAACTACACTCTTCTTTTTGTGATGTAATTTAGATACGTACCAATTATATAGTTTTCTTATAAATAAATCTTTATCATGGATCCATGGACTTTTAATTTCGTCACTTAAGAAATAAATGGTGATTACAATTTTCACATTGAACTCGGACACCTGTTAGCAGAATATTGTACTGCAATATCTTTTATTTTAAAAGAGTGTATTTGAACTGTCTTTCCGGAATCTTCTCCATAAGAACAACTTATAGAAACCGTGCAATAGAGTCTTAACGTTTCGAAATAAAAACCATTTCATTTGCTTGATGGAGACTATCATCGAAGATTCAATATTTAATCTGTTTGTGCCAAATTATTCAATAGGCATTTACAAGCTTAGTGGCAAATGTCCATGGCTAATGGCTTTGGAATGTAGCTAGAATTTAAAATTGAAATCTCAGTAAGCCTACATGCTCACGGAGTGGTTTAATTGAGTGTAAGCTGTGATTGCACGGCGTCAGTGAATTTCCTGTATTGCACGTCTTGTCAGCATTCCTAACGTGTACCTTATCATATATTTATCTTAGCTACGAAATTATCTAAGCGTTATGAAATTGGAAAATTATATGTGTCACAGATTTAAAGGTAGTTGGCGATTTTCGAATACGAAATATGTCGTAATAATAGTTTAATTGATAAAATTATAATTTTGACGATCCAATTAGCGTAGTAGTGTTAAAGTCTGCCTTCTGTAATAACGGTTCCGTGTTGCAAATCTTTTTGTTATAAGTATGGACACTTGACTCATGAATGCCTTTATGAATAATAATGTATGTATTTAGACAAACAGATTGTTTTGTAGTGTATCAACCACCTAGTGTCCGTAACATAATCCTCGTTGTTTACCTCGGCACCAGATCACGCCATGGCATCATGTCTCGCTATATTTCTTCATTTTATTATATTCCGATATTGTGGATCCTTTACAGCAGCCATACAGATCCATATAGATCGAATAAAATTTGTAAAATAGTAGTTTTATTTCAATGTTTCCTTGCAATAGCTTTACTACTTTATAATCTAGCTTTTGACTGACAATGTGGACGAGAAAAAAGTGGAATGCATACATGGATCGTAACGCATGGTATTCTGTAGTTTCTCCTTACCCCCATGGGAAAAAGGCGTGAGTATATGTACATAATTATATGTACTAACTAGATAAGTACTACATAAAATACTACTTTAAAAGAAAATTGACAATTAGTCGTTTACGGCACATTTACACAAATAGCAATAAATATTCCTACGTAATGTATGTATCACACTGATTTATATCTTAATGTCTAGACAACGTTATGTCATTTACATATTAAAATGTTAACTTAATGCTTGCTTTAAATTAATTAATGACCTTTTAACGGCCGTCATATTTGTATAAAGACTAATTTGCATGTGAATTGTCCTTATTTATTAATATGGTGATCATAAAATTATGCTTAATGTAGTTTAAACTGTTGTTTTAGTAACGTTGCTTTCTTTTGAGTTAGTTAAATAAATAAATATGGATTTACTAATTTCTTACACTTACTCGAATCATAAATATATTTTTAAAGTTTTACATTAAAATAAATTTACTTTTTATGCATTTTATCTCAGTATATGTATTGAAATTTATCCATCCCGATCTTTGGGATCCTTTACAGCATCCATGATCTCGGGCAAACTAAGGTGTTGCGTGTCTTAATCTAAAAATTGATGAAAACTCCCCAAAATGTTTGTTAATTACTGACAATTCAATGTACACGGAACGGGTTTACCATAACATTTAGTCCTGCAGTTCAAGATTAAATAGAATCTAGAATGGGGTTCAAAGTAGTATTATTTTGATGGATTTTGACGACCCGTTTAGCTCAGCGGTAGTTAACGCTGCCTGCTGTGCGATGGGTCCCAGGTTCGAATCCCGGTAGGGACAAATGTTTGTGTGATGAGCATCAACATTTGTTTCCGAGTCATATATGTATTTACAAAAAAAAAGTATACATGTAGTATATCAACCATCTAGTATCCGTAACACAAGCCTCGTTGCTTACCACGGATCTAGATGGCGCTGTGTAATAAAACGTCCGGAAATATTTATTTATTTATTATTTTAATATTTAGTATTTGTGTAAGTATAAAAATCTGTATAAAGTATGGTCATGACTTTCAAAATGTGTTGTTGCATTAATTGACTGCGTATGGTACTAAGTATCATGTGTAAAAATATGAAATATAATTATTAATTCACTCGTTAGTTGACCTATGTTTTAACATAAATCTTAATGTCTCCTATTTAACACACTTAAAATACAAAAAAAAAAATTGTTTTCTAAATTTAGGTATTCTAGATTCCAGGCTGGCGTTTACACACGACATTATCTATTCAAAAAAATATATTTAACATACTCAAAACTCGGTCATATTCACAACAAAGGATTCTCAACGTAATAAATTCATTCCAATCTTGAAAATTATCATACACATCCTCATTTGAACAATAAATAATAAAAAAATTGTCTAGTATTTCTATCCCCCGTCCGTTCTCACAAACAAACATACCCACGGAGTTTAAACAATGGTTGTCCATAATGTTGACTTTCGTTTTCACCTTGACAGACTAGCCCACATGCAGCATCTCTCGGAGATCTGGTCGCGCTCCAGATGCGGCCTGATAACCACTCGCTCACCAACGCGTAGACCTAATGCCAGCAATTTACTTTCAATCAGTTTTGACTGCGCGTGAGGGGAACGACTTCTTAATGGAATTATGTTAGATTCATTATGTGATTTGGTGGAAGTAGGTCAGAATTAATGATAGAAATACATATATGAACAATGAACATAGGTACTGTATTTTTATTTATGTATCCATAACGCCTGCTTCTCCAAAAGGGTAAGTAAATAAGTAATGTTTTATTTGCACTCGTACTCGCTGTTTATCGATTTCCTTGAGGTTTTGTCAATAAGTCCTTACAGAAAAAAATTGTAATATCAATTCAGGATCTTCAGATGAAGTCATTACTATAATTATTTTATTTTGTTGATTTAGATTTTTTTCTGTCAGAATCATGTAGCTTGTTTATATTTACACTATTCTATACATTTTAATGATGTATAATAATGAATGTCAAAATTAATGTCATGTTACTTTTTTATCAAAATATATTCCAGAAGCGTTGTGGATGAGTTATTAAATAAATTTATTCGAACATTATTACTTTCCGCCATCACGCCATATGGTTCTGAGCTCCAGTTCCGAGGTTCAAGAGATTGAAAGATTTGTAAATACACATTTTATATTAAACATTGACTCAGGTATAGATTGTGCTCATCATACAAGCATTTAGACGCACCGGGATTTAATCCCGGGACCACTAACCCATGGCTAAAGTATCATCGACGACCCTTTTAGCTCATCGGTAGTTAACGCTGCCTGCTGTGCTATGGGTCCCGGGTTCGGATCCCGGTAGGGACAAATATTTGTGTGATGACTATCAACATTTGTTTCCGAGATTTGGATGTATCCATTTATTATATGTGTGTATTTACAAAAAAAAAGTAGTATATCAACCAACTAGTATCCGTAACACAAGCGTCGATGCTTACCACGGAACTAGATGGCGCTGTGTAATAATGTCCGGGAATATTATTATTATTATTATTTATTATTATTATCATAGTTTAAGGGTCCCGGGATCGAATGTAATCATTACATTTTTTATTATTGTGGAGAATATTTTATAAGACTCAGTATTCGTATCGACTATTCTTATAATATGAAGTTGGAATCATTAATCAGAACAAAAAACAACCTATTTCGAATAAGAACAAGCACGGAAATTACACAATAATGTTATCTTTCCATCAAAAAGATAAAAGCAACAGAAGATAAGGCGGCAAACAGGAGATTCTTGTACGTGTATCAAGCAATCTCACAAAGACCTCAGTTTTATCGCGAAGTAAAATCGTTTTAAGCAAAATCGCTGTCGAAGAGAAGAGAAAGTTGGAAAGCGGCCAAACAAACTTTGTTTGTAATTAAGCGAATAATTTTGTCATAAAAATAACTATTTAGTTTTAGTTACGTGCTCTATGAAATTGTACTTTTTGTTGTGTGGTTGAGGTGACTAGTGTAGTGGCTGGGCGAACGGTTTCTGCGTCACGGGTCGCTTGTTCGATGCGCAAGAGAAACAAATTTATGATACTTCAGGTATTTTTTGGGTTAGTTAGTTAGTTATTTATTTTCTACGTGTTTGTGTTAGTAAACGCCCTTTTGATATGTGAAAGAAAAAAACGCATACAATAGTTATATTTTTGTTTTTAAAACCTTGCCTCACACTAGGATTTTCTGTTGTGTTGTGGGTGCATTGACGAACATAAATTATCGTGTACCTACACGAACGTCAAGACCCGGTATTATCTGTAGATCTTATAAACATTTTTTCCTCGCGGGGCAAGCCGATCGCTCAGCCACTGCGCCATAGATGCGATGCGCTTGCATGCAATTAAGTTATTAAGTTTGTATGTTAAGACGACATCATTTTATTAACCAACTTCAAGAAAAGAGGAGGTTTGCCGTTCGACTGTCTTTTGATTGAGTGAACCGATTTTGATGATTCTTTTTTTATTTGAAAGCTGGTGTTCCCGTGTGGTCCCATTTTAATTTGCTCCAGTTCTGACATTTGAAGTTGTGATCATACTGAATTTTATAGGTCAAAAATTGTTTCATACATAAATAAATGCACATAATTATACTCACAAAAAGCCTGCCTGGCTAGCAGTACGAGGGCGGCCACGAACAAATATCTCTTAGTATACATGTTGATCATCAATCACTGGATCACTGGTCACACGCGGCCTACCATCTTGTCACTGTTACGCACTGATTGCACGCCACTGGCTCATTGTTCACCTGCGAACAAATAATACATGGTTAAGTATATAGAAAATATAATGAGGAAAAGTTATTGACTCTGAAGTACAAAATGAGTGTACATTATCGATTTTTTTATCGTTTCTCCAAAATTAAGCAATTATAACATTTACTGTCAAACGGAAAATGTACTTTAATTTTTCATTCTTAATATTGATCCTATTTCATGTAAAAAAGGATTGAAAATCAAGTTTCAAATAAGGAAAGCGACAGTTTCAACAACGCGTTGATGTCTTTTGTATAGACATTAGCGGAAGGAGTTATTGTGGCTACATTATTCATAGATTTATATTGTAGTAAACTATTTCAACTTAAATAACTGCCTCGTTGGTCTAGTGGTCATACAGTGCGACTGCCGAGCAAAAGGTTTGATTACCAGGCCGAGCAAAGTGTTATTGGGGTTTTCTTTAAAATTCACAGTAGCAGCTCGGATTTGGATTCGTGTCTGGTAAATGACAATAGACTTGCCTCCTATTACATACGACCTAAAACATACCGGCGAAACGTGGTCGTACATTAGTACCTACACCTTTCGGGGTCGACAGGCGTGATGGTATGTATCTAAATAATGTGATAAAACTTTTTTAACTCTCAAGTAAACATGTAAATTTTCATCATAGTCGATTCATTTGTTTAGGCATTCTTCGCGGACAAATAACATGATACGAAATTTTCATATAAAAAAAATGAATCCCTTTTTTCTGATTATTTTTATAAAGATATTTTCTGTCACGTTGTGGCAAGATATCAGTACAGTGCAGTGTACTTGTACAGTGAAAGTACTTAGCTAAAGCTACTTTCGAAACTGACTACCCTTAGAGTCGGATTAACACCAAGTCGAAGCGTCCGTCTCACAAATACATAGAACATTTGTTCCTGTCTTTATAACTGCATTGTTGGTGTAACTGACTTATTGGTGTAGTGTTTGTACATGCGACTGTTGAGCAACAGGTCTTGGGTTCGATTATCTGGTTGAGCAAAGTGCTATTGGTCTTTTTTTCTATGAAATTCTCATTGGCAACTCGGAGTTTGGTTGATCTAAAACATACCGACGAAATTTGGTTGTACATTACTGCTTAACCCTTCGCGGATGGTAGGTGTGATGGTATGCAATATTAATATTCAGTTCATAGTTATTTTATTAATGTTATGTAGACCTGTGGTAGTCTTAGCGGCGAAGCCTCCCGGCAGGCTGTTACAAATGCGTCGTACCGTTACCAACTGTACGCGGCACCAGACGCCCCCTCCCCCCCTCCGCCCTCCAGATAGGCAGCAGATGATATCAGGCTCCGTGCAGGCTCTATTAATATTATAAGCTGTTCTGCGACGTAACTAGGGTACACGACAGATGTGTTCCATAGATTATGATAACCATTTCTTGAATTGAACTTAATGGTAGTAGTAATTTAATAAACCTAGTTGTATCACGCGTGTTTTTTTTTTTCAAATGATTAATTAATCTTTGAAGACATTTTGGGAATAATAGATTAAAGCCGTAAATAGGAAAATGATCATGACATTTCCTTTACCGTACATTTCATAATCTAATAATATAACATAATCTAATAAATAAATAAGATAACAATATCTTATTTATGTATTAGGTTAAATTAAAATACTTTATCTTCTTTAATTGCTCATTATCAACTGGTCCCACTGCTGGGAACATATCTCTTCTTAGTGGTTAGGTTATATCCCACCATCACTACCCATTTAGTTACATGTCATTATGAATATCATCATTATCATCAGGATTTTACACATAATATTCATTCCATTGTCTGTCATTTACACCTATTTTATGCTAATTATGTCCAAATCTTTCAAAATCGTCGATCCACCTGGCCATTTACCTTCGTATACTACGATGGTCTATTCTCAGCGACCATTCTTTCAAAGATCTAGTCCATCACCACGTCTAGCCTAGTGTATTACTCAACGCCAATTGAGTTAAGATATATTACTCACATTGTTTTTTTTTCCAAAAATCTTAATTTCTTATTAACCGACTTTAAAAAGAAGGAGGTTCTCAATTCGGGAGCGGCAATTTTTATAAGTGTGACTAGGAAGTTGATACTCAGCTTTACGCTTATTGCGACGTGAACCACAATACATACCTGGTCTTCAGTAGCAATTCCTCATGATACGTTAAAAATGGGAAGCCAGAAATAAGACTTAAATATTATAAATAAATAAATATTCTGCGACATTTTACACTGCACCTTCTAGTCCCAAACTAAGCAGAGCTTGTACTATGGGTACTAGACAATGGATATAATACTTATATACTTTTTTTTTTGTAAATACATACTTATAATACATAGGAAACACCCAGACGAACACAAACACTTATATTCATCACATAAATATTTGTGCCCCGTGGGAATCGAACCCACGACCTCGTGATCAGCAGTCCGGTACTCGAGCCACTAGAGCACAGAGGTCGTCAAACTTGTACTTAACGCATAGTTTCTTTTTAAAAACGATGTGGATATCGCTGTTCAACAAGCCTTTATATTCTATGTACATTTCTCATCTCAGAATTATATACCTTAACATATTGCATCCATTAATATGTATGCCCGAGGGAGCTAGTAACGGCGCGTGCGCCGCCGTACGGTACCGCAGACGCGGTTCATTGAGGATTAATCATGTTTTAGCGGAGTTTGCATCGTTTATTGGGAAAATGTGATGTTATTGAGTTGTGTTAACATTTGTTCAGATTGTAATTGAATTCTAGAATTGAAATTAATTCCACTGGCGAAGTTTTGACGATTCAAAAGTACCTGTTAATTGATCTAATTGAAACAAAACATTTGTAATGAATAATTTTGAAAGAAATAAGTGTCGGCACGGTCGGTTCAGTGGTTGAGCGATAAGCTTCTGCACCACGTGTCACAGGTTCCCCGCACGGAACCAATATGACGTATGCCTTACAGGTCTGGGTAATTGTGCATTGTCAATATTTGTGTTTGCAAACGTACCCGACGTAACGAAATTTGTAGTGTGGGGCAACGTTTTTAAATAAAACGTTTATTCGGTATTTGGAATTAAAAACCAAATAAATATGTTAATAATATGTTTAACTGTTAATTGCCGTACACAGTTCTAATTAGTTTCTCTGTTTATACAATACGTCAGCACTGAGTAATTAATACATATTTAGTTTTTTGTTACTGTACCATTTATAACATAATATACTACCACAATATCACGCCCGTATTCTCGAAGGGATTGGCAGAGGTGTGTTTAACACTTGTAATTGTACTGTATGTTATCATCAGACGACCCGTTAAGAGCAGCGGTATATTAAAGTGTGATGTAGTATATGTATGTACCTACTATTTCAATGTGTGTAACCAAATATATAACTCGTGTAGTAACATAATAAAGATTAGTCTTGTACCAAAAAAAAAAAAAAAAAAAAAAAAAAACCGCACTGACAAAAAAACTGCATTCCGCGGTAAGTGACTCGGGTTCAAATCCCGAGAATATCAACCTTTAGTATTCGTATATCCGTAGAACAGGCCTCGTTGCTCAGCTGAGAACTAGATGGCGCTGTATCAGAAAACCCAGATATGTATCTATTATTACTTTGCTCAACCTGAAAGTTCATACTCAGACGACGTCGCAGTGTCCAGATCTATTGATTAATTCAGATTATTAAAAATCCAGCCATACTAATATTATAAATGCGAAAATGTGTCTGTCTGTCTGACTTTCTGTCTGTCTATTACCTATTCACGCTTAAACCGGTATCGAGATAGTCTTTATCGCGGGGAAGGATATAGGATATATATTTTTGTCCCAAAAATTGTTCCGTATTATAGGGCGAAAAAGATGGTATATGTACAAACATCCTCAGTCTCTTTTTCACCTATAGACAAATTATATTATCGATTCGAATCGTCAATTTCTTAAAAATGGTGCGTAAGACATAAAAATACTAATTATACGCATAGTCGCGGGAAAAGCTAGTAAAATAATAGAGAGTAACTATATAGTAATACTAGTGACATTTAAACCCAAAAACGTCTAAAACTATCATAAATAAGTGTCTCCACAAACATATTACCTACTTTCATTGTAGAGATACAACAACAATGTTGCCAGCCTTAGCGGAAATGATTGCCCAGCAGATTTGTTTCATAAAATGTTGCCTACTAATGTAATGGGCAGATAGACAATGGACATTAATTATCTCATTCTTGTAGCTTCTAGGGTTCTCTAAGAAACACGACATGAAGCAGGTGCAGGTGAGTTCGATACTTTTTAAGGAAAATGGTGATCCAATTTGTGTAATACTTCCATTACGTATTATCCATATTGGTAAAAGAATTATTTTGAAAGGATATTATAACAGAATCATTTATTTCGATTTATTGATATTATTTAATCCCGACGTTTTTTCCCAGCAATACCCTTTACACCATTCATGGTCGCGAGAGTCGGTCTGTGACCATAATATATATACTGCAAAACGTCAAGATTAAATAACATCAATGTCCGTAAAATACGTAAAAAATAGTTTTGTTTCAATCTCTATTATTCACGTAAGTGTAAGAAAAATTGTATCAGTTATGAATTTTAATAAAGTTTCTACAAAATTATTCACAGTTTCTTCTTAATAGGACCTATTTATTCGAACCGTGCAATTAGTTTTTACAGTTAAAAAGTACCTTTAATACTAATTGATATAAAACATTTAACTGTTAACTTTGCCATTAGTACATTGAACCCAAGTGAAGCTGCAGCGAGTCGCTAAATAATAATAATAATATCACCAAGTACGGAACCTCTCACGCAATAAAGAACAATGTTCCGCAAAAAGTTCGTACATAATGTTAATAACAAATAGTTGCGGGTTGCGCAAGGCAGGCAGACTCGTATGAATAATTCACGCACCTCACTAACTGTTCACTAATAACTATGCTAAACCCACATTCGTACGCAAAACTGAGCAATCTATCGAGTTAGTCAATTGTACACAATTTTTAACTGCGATGATATTAAGCAGTTTTCTTTTAACCATTTCGTAACTATATTTTCTCCATAAATTAACTTTTATGCTCGCCATTCGTATGTTAATATTATTTGTGAGATGTGAAATTGAATGTGTTATGGGGGAATAGATGTTATTTTATTATTTAAAGCTGTTACAAAATCGACGAACGTCAAACGTGCACGAAGCGTAGTGCAGTGATTGAACGATCGGATTCTGCAGCAACCAGCAACCGGTTCGATCCTCGGACTGAGCAAATGTTTATACGATCTAAGAGTAGTTGTTTTGTATTAGGCATTTGTTAACTTGTAAAATTTTAAAAACAAAGGTAAAAAAAACATGACGTACAAAAATACATGAACACCTAGAACCCCTAGGATGATTGAGTTGCCTATTATCTATCTGTTAGTGTAGGTAACGGTCATCTTGGGTGTTGAACAATTTGTATTACTTGTGTATTCGTCTGTCACTTTTGCTCCTTTTTTAACGTATTTTTAATCCGTGGACAATAGTGTGGGTTATATGTTTGTTAATGTATTATTTACATATCTTTTGTTAAATAAAATTTATTTATTTTACTTTTGTTAAATAAAATACAATGATTTTATGTAAAAAAACGGGTTTTGTTATTTGATGTAGGTATCTTTACACTTTCTGTGTTTCTTTTATAAAATCTATAATATTTTGCAGTTGCACTTTCTTACCTTGCAGAAACATGCTTTCCCTAGAACCGCGCCATTATCTACACTACTTTTTACAGATTTTATCGCGGTATGTTCATTTTATTTTAATCCAAGTTTTAGATGCTGAAAAGAAATGAAAACATCGGGATGAAAAATTAACCAACTAACTATAAAATCCATAAAAAATATTTTTATTTCAGTTGTAATAAGAAAGACTGTCAGACTTCAACAGGATTGTTTTTTTTTTTAATTTTCTGTATGGTAATCGACATATTAAAAAAATGCGAATGCCTTGAAAAATATAAACTCACACAACCACAATCCAAAACAACTGGGTTACACAAATTCTTGTCATGAAAATTGAACCCACGAGGCATAATGAAAGTAAAATGTACAGCTGAATTCAAGCCGACGAGTCAAAATTAACTTTTATACACAAAAACTTTGATGATTCACTAACTACAAACATGTAACCTTTAGAACTTGATACAAGACTTACATAACATTCTAGATACAAAGGAAATAAATTTTAATTTCTCACTCAGCTTTAAAAGCTGTTATTATAATCATCATTTATCATCTGTGTGATAAAAATCAATGATTATCATGATGACTAAGAACAAAAAATCAGTGGGTTAATTTGTATAATAATAATTAACATGATTTCACAATCATATTGCAGAGAAGAGTGAGATAGAGGAAAGTCATTTTCTGCTGCATTGGAAGTTAACACCTACCTGCTTAAGTGGAAAGGATCTGGTAATAGTATCAATGACGAGTAGAACATTCACCATAAAACCCATGACTTCGCAGTAAAATCCCTGCAAGAGCTCAGCACAATGCTCGAAGGTGAGTCTAAAAATGAGCATCATCAGTAACTTAATTACTCTTTCATTCCCACTGCTGGGCATGGGTATCCTATCATCTGAGAGTATAGTCCAATACCCTAGCCTACTACGGGTTGGCAGACTTCTCACACCATCGAGAAAATCTCTCAGAGAAATGAGCATGGACAGGACAAAAGTTAAGTCGACCTTCCTTGTGTCCATTCCGATATTCTTTAGGAACTTTATTCTCAGAATTGTGAATGAGTCGGTATATCTGCTATAGGCAAGCTAGATAGCTTGCCTATAGCAGATATACCGACCGATTGTCTTGTTATAGTTGGACCTACCAAACAAGATTGTTTGGTAGGTCCAACTATAACAAGACAATATCATTCAACCTATGTGTTGTACCAGGTATGCAGGTTCGTAGTGCGTGGCATTGTATAGTTTTTGCCTACCCCATGGGAAAAATGTACGTGTTTTTCCAGTGATAAATGCTGAGGATTCGTAGATAACCTAAGTTTCTGATAGAGCTCAAATGGCAGTGGGCGGGCACTCGGCTCGTAGAACTAGTAACCGCTGGGGCAGAAATATTTAAAGGGCAGAGCATGCACTGGAAGACAAAATATGTGACAGCTTTCATCAAAATGGACAGACGACTCGGTAAATATCGCATTTAGTTTTAACGTTTGAAAATGGTTTAATCTTCAAAGGAGCCAATTACAATAAAAGTTAAGAGAAAATTTATTATTAGGCGTTATATTTCGAAACAATTACATAATAATATAATACAAAAATATAGTTTTTAATAAAATGTTAAAATTCTCAACACTGCGTACACTTTGTGATATACCTACCAAATAAAATATTTTCAACTACAACGTGTGTCATGCTAGTTTATATATGTATCGCTCATCACACGAATATTTGTCCCTACCGGGATTGGAACCCCGGCACCCATAGTATAGAAGGCAGTGTTAACTACCGCTGGACTAATTGGGTCGTCATTATAGAATACGATTAGGCTATAGTCCACGCAAGCCTACTGCGGGTTATAGTATTTATATAATATATCATTTATTATTACTATCACTACTACAGAAGCTTTCATATCGATCAAATTAGACAATCGTTAAAAGCTTTTCTTTTTATAACGTGAATAGCGTTACTTATTGCCACAATTACTGTTATTGTTCACTTTATTAACACGTTTACAACTTTATACATTTCTCCTTAACTACCGATTACACAGAAAGTATTGTCTGCATTCTATAATAATGTAAAATGTAGTTTAATTTATAACTAGTTATTCTAAATAAAGCTATTTAATAGTTGTGATAGTCTCGTGGTGTGACCAGTGGACAGTGAAGTTAAAGGTCCTAGGTTCAATCCTAAGTCTACTAAACTACTAAGGTATGATCTAAAGTACTTTTAAGTTAAGCCTAGTCATGAAAAAATACTCTAAATTACGTTTCTATTTTAATGAAATTTGAAGTCACGGTTTGTGGTCAAGCGATCGACTTCTGCGCCGCGTGTTGGGGGTTCGATTACCACGAAACAAATATATACAGCCTACAGGTAGTTGTTCGAGGTCTAGGTGTTTGTTCATTGTAAACGTTTTTTTTTTGTAAACGCCCCCACAAACCCGTACCGCCGACCCAAAAAAAAAACAGTCTAACATATATGAAGAGCCACGGTTAAAACCGCAAGCAAAAGCTGGTAATAATCTCTGTTATTGCATATATTTTCATGTAGGCACGTGCAGTCAGTGGTTTTAACATTTTAATTAGAGATAACATCTCCTCTTACAGTTAGATATGAACATATTACTAGTCCAACTCTAGCTGTATGCATTTAACTACAAAAGTACTGTAAACTTCTACTGGACGGTTTTGATACTAAATTAAAATTTAACTGTTCCAGAAAATCTCGCTTTCAGAAAATGATTTTACGCACTAGAAGTGACACATTGATGTCACTTCTAGTGCGTAATTCTTCTGGCGTGTAATAAAAGATTATATGAAATATTAATTAAAATTTTACGGTTAGAGAAATTTTTATCTGTTATATTAGACAAATTGCGCGTATTCACTCATATAATATTTGACATAGTTAAAGTTTATGTAAAGGAGTGTAGAAATATTAAACAAAATAAAATTACTTAGAGTCCATTTTCGAGTAACAGGCGATAACTTTAAAGGTATTAACTACTGAAAATTAAACCTATAGTAAAAATATTTTTATTAATTGAAGTATCTCCTCACCTCTATTCCTAAAGTGCATCCAAAATAAATAGTAAAACACAATCACGTGAACACTCTCTCAATAAATACAAAAATAAAAAAACAAAACTCAAAATATTTGACATAAAATTTCCGCGTGACAGAAAGCGTCAAATGTTTGAATTTGGAACACCCGCACGTCATTCACCGGCGTCGAACGGAACGCGACTGGGTTGGTGAACTCCCGCGCAACAGAACCAATATGTCTGATGTAACATTTGAATGTCATATTAGCGCGATTTTTATGTAATGGATGAAAGGTGAAGAATTTTGCGAGAAATTATACAATTTGTTGATTGATTTTGAACTTTTGGGGTAAGCAAATAATGATTTTATTGGCATCTTATAAGGCATACAATGATTTTGTGTTGTACCACTTAAAACTCTGTATAATTAAAGAAAAACACACACATAAAAATAATAAAAATAAAATGGATGTTAAAAATATTTGTAAGAATTTTCATTAGATTTTCATATATTTTTTTATAAACTGACTAAATATTTGCAATATATTAAAATATCGTTTTTACGGTTGCATAGATAACTACGGCTATTTGTCTGTCCGTCTATCCAAGGCTAAGCTCAGTCGCTTTTAGTACTAGAAAGCTGTTATTTCCCATGAATATTAATTACGCCAACGAAGAGGATCATTAAAATATATTTTTTATAACACCTAAAGTGAATGGAGGGGATGATTTTTTATTCTCGACTATTCTATACGGATAGATCGTGCTAATATATTATGAGTGTATGAAAACCATTTTTCAATTCAGAGTTCCGTTTGCAAAATATTTAGCTTTAAATTGTTGACCTACAATGTTATACTCACATATATTGTAAACAAAAACGGGTTGGTTTCGACATTTTCTTTCGGAGATCATTAATTAGGTACCGACGATTGTTAAAATTGTCTTAATTATGACATGTAAGTGTCTTCAAAAGATATTTACAGAAATAAATATCATTAATCACTTAATTTCTTTAGAGTGTAAATGTAAAAAAAGTTTTTATTGTTAATGTTATAGACAATCTTTAGTCATCTTTAGCCCAAGGTAGGTAACGTGTAGTATTTTGCAACACACAAAAAGAAAGTCCTAGGTATTATATTGAGAGGATCTATTCAACTTTAAGTTAAAATACTTTACAAGGAGACTGATGAATGACCGCGTTTATGAAATAAATGATGATTGAAATTGATGAGCTAGACAAAGAAGCTAGCAATAGTTGTTTCTGCTTTAATGTGTGTTGTCATGTCTATTTTATTTTCTTCTAACTTTAAAAGGAAGCAAAATATTCAAATATTTCTTACTAAAGAATCCGGGTCATCGTTTGAACTGTGTGTTTCTTTCAAGCTATGATACCCTAGTACTGTAACTAGTTTTCTGATAAGTCTAAGGTAAAATACCCATAACATCTGAGAGAAGTATATATATAGCCTGGTGATGGGCTATATAGCCTAATCCCTATCAAATGAGAGGAGATTCGTGCCCAGCAATGGTAATTGGCTGATTTAGACGTGAGGTCTCAACAGAGGAACACCTAATAGAAAATCGTGATTCATTATTTTCAAGTAAATAGTTATGAATTGAAAACCCTAGAGAAAAAGTTTCTAATACACTTGTTGTTAGCTAATGATTTTAAATCCTCTATAAGATCTAACTCACGCCTTTTTAGAATGAGGGCAGAAACTACAGAACGCCACGTGCGTATCCCGGTTATTAATTTTGCCTCGTGCACATACAGACATCTCACCATGCATGCGCGCCGGTTACGAGTACTGCGCACCTGACATTATTATTTCCTATTTTTATTCTTATAATTCAATTCACTCTCCCTTGTTCTGTAGTAACTGTGGCTTATTAGAAAGCAGATGGGCGGAATCAACACGTGTTTGCCCAACTGTATTCAACTTCAGTCACGATAATGCTTTTTATCAGGTACTGTATTCGTGCCATACATGTTCGGTCGTGCGGTTTTGGCTGGGATTCGTATGTTATGGGTTGTATAATGGTACTAATACCCTACCATTGTAAGGCTCTGGGCCACTTTCTTAATGGCAGTGTACTGCATCATGGGAATAATTATATACACGTATCACAAAGACTGTAACGTTTGTAATAATGTTTGAAAATGTAATGAAGGTTACCTTTGAAATCAATAACAGTGATTGCAAAACACCATTTTTCAATCCACTCCAGGTTGATGACGTCCTGATGACCGACACTGTGGACGTATTTGAAGCTTAAATGTGAGACAAAGATACATTGTTTTCGTCAACACATAGCCAACAGTGGGAAAACTTATTGGGCATGGGTATCCTTTGTGCACGAGTCGCCTATGTTCTATTGCTAGTACATTTAATTTGATATGGGGAGTTTAAAAACATCTCGTCTTTTACAGATTTAATTTAGACAATTATTTTGACTTTTAAGAACATATATAATAATGCGTAGTCCTAAAAGGTTGAATCAATGGTTGGTCTCCCTGATTCTATTTTTAAATTAAAATACAATACAGACATAGTATATTTTATATTCCGTACAATAGAGTGGGACACAATCACTATTAGCTGAGCACAAATCAAAATTCCATTGCAGTTAGGTGCCACTAACTAAAAAAAATCAACTATTCATTTGACCTGGAAACTGGACCCAGGGCCTCACTTTCGGCCATGCTTGAACCATCAGGCAAATGGAGTATTTACTACAGCTAATCTTAAAGCTAATCATAATATGTGTAATACGATTACAATACAAATACAGCCAATAACCTTTCTACGAAAAAACCCCTAACTTTCCATAATCCACACGTCATTAGAGCTATAAATCTAAAAATAAAAGAAATAGCACAATAGTTGCTTTATTTTCATTAGAGTGTGTGGTCACGCAACGGGCGCTCAAACAATACGGTTTCCCAAGAGACCACAAAAACTAACAAATTAATCAACCTATCGCCCATCACTGGGTAGGCAGCGATCAGGTTTTTAGTCACACCTTGTTGGCCACGCAAATAATGAGTTATGATTTCTATTAGCTATTCTAGAAAATAAATCACGCTAGTGCATTGGTAGCACACGTATTAATTTCTTACACATCGGTACACGATCGGGGTATATTGATGTTATTTTGAATGCGATGTTTCCTTTATTTAAATATAGTATGGTGTCTGGAAGAGTCCAAGTATGATCTTGGCTGAATCAGGAAACTAAAATCCATACATATACATTATAACTTAAATATACTTTGTTGAATTTCAATTACACATAATAATTTGATACAGAACTATAAATCCATATAATGATCCTCACAATGTATGTATGGTTGATTTTATTATTACGTTTTTACGTATATGACACCGAATCGAATGTAGAACACAAATTTTCGTGTATTACTACCAAAGAGGTGAAAAAATATTGCGCAGATAAATTAAGCATACTATGCTCAGAAGCATTATCTTCCCTCTGTCTTTGCACAGGAAATTATTACTTTTATTTCAAACAAAACATCTAAAATACTGCAAAAAAAATGTTTGCACCATATGTTCCCTATGCTGGGGAAGAGATATTATTATGTTAGACTTAAATGGATTTTATATCCTCACAATATGGTTCATTTTACCACAGCAACATAATACGCACGATGTGGTCATACAAAAAATCGTAACATGGTGCGACACGGTAGTAGAATTACTTAACAATGAAAAAGTAATTGCAAAAATAAATCAAAAGTTACTGCAGATTATAACTGAGGTTTGAGACACATTTATTTCTCATAAGAATTTCACAATTCACTTACATGAGAACATTTTATACTTAATTAAAAAACAATTTAGAACTAGTCTAGTCGGCGTACAGATAAGTTTAACAGAAGAAAACAAAAATAACAATAATAGTATAACTTAAGGTAGATTGAAAATAATAATTTAACCCAACCAAGTAGTATTGCGATTGCGAAGTAAACATTAGACAACACAAATATAATAGACACAATATTATACAAAGAATGAGCGTAACTGGAAATGACATCCTGCGCTGGTTTGTTACGGTAAGTATTATAGTGTAGATTTTATTTTTATATTTTTTAATGTTTGTATGTTGTTTTAATATATATCTATTTTATAATTATTATTATTTATTTTGTTTCTATTTTAATCATTTAAGAGATACAATTTTAACATTCTTTTAAAAGCGTTTATAGACTTTGCATCTTTAAAACTCAACCTTCTTTCACGCAGAAATTTCGTCATTACGTATGCCAATCTCACAAATTTAATCACTTTTGCTCTCGAAATCTTCTTGTAAAATATATGTATAACACAATTTCAACGCTTGTCAGTCAATTTCTTAATGAAACGTTTTTTTACCGGCGAAAGAGTAAGGTTTTTGAGTCAACACGTGTATATAAAATAAAATTAACATACCATCAAGCCTGTCTTTCCCGAAGGGACAGCAGAGGTGTGCTGATTTATACTCACATTTTGTCGATATGTTTTAGTTTCCATGTAAAAGTGGAAGAGCCTATTGCCATCAACCGGGAACGAATCCAAACTCCGAGTTGCTACCTTGGAATTGATCCCTAGACCTATTAGTCAGCTTTTATACTTTACAATGATTAGACCAACGAGGCAGCAGAGAGATCAAGGAGAAAGAGTTATTCATTGTATCAAATTAAGTAGCGTGTTATGTGTAGTATACTATGTATTTCCTGTAGGTATATAACAAGACCTAGATACCTCCCACGTAAAAGACGCACATCAATCCTGCCGTACCCAGTTATTTGTGGGCTGAGTTGTAAAATAGGAAGCGCAGTTGACAATTTCATGGGCCGCCGGCATCCTCAATGATTATATTGTGTAACTATGTACATATACTTTAACTGTATGACTTTATTATGTATACTGGACATGGAAATATATATAGAGCTGGAAACATTACTTCTGAAAAACATCTCTCAGTTCTCCGTGTACAATAAATATACTTACATTAAACTCCTTGCATATACTTTAAAGTTGAGGATTATACAGGAAGATTCTGCTTATTTATACATTTCTTCCAGTAAATTCCTAACAGAATACTTGCAGATAATATCATTATTAAACATAACAGTCAAATATTATACAACTAGCTGACACCTTTATATAAATCCTGAATTAAAAGGTTATTACTCTACGTATCTTTTTAAATATTTAAATGTATAACAAACAAACCGTATTACTTTCTCTCAACAAGCTTCGTTCATCCAATGCTACATAATCTCTCTCTAAATATTTACATTTAAATAACATTTGACTTGTGCTAACACCTCTATATAAATACGACATCGCAAACTCACGCGTACACCATGCATGTGTAACACGCATTTGATAAACATAAAATAAAGCTGCAGAAGTACAACTTCGTAAGAGTAGAGCTATGGATAAAATTACATTTATTTCAGAATGTCATTTTATTCAGAGAATTGAATCGAATGTGTGATCTAACAGACACATTTTAGTTGTTTATTTTTTATTATATACTTAACTATAGTATGGGCGGACTTTAAAAAAAATTACATATATTATATATGACGGCGACTGCGATAGATTAGCGGCACACCCGTCATCGGTAGGAGTTTCTGGTACAGGGTTCATGGCGTAGGTCACAGGCAATTAAACCACAGAGATGCTATATTACAGTCTTTGTATTTTATGCAGGTAATTAATAATCACAAATCACAAAGTAACACGTAGCACTAACAGAGTTTGAGTGAACCAACGGTCTCGCTAGGAAGGTCCGAACTGTATCGCTATCTGTCGTTAACTGAACTCATCGCTCTCTAATATTTAAAATGTAACAGTTGCCCCTCCAAACGATTCCGATCACGTGACTCGTTACGTCACGGCGTTCACTCCCCACCCTTACAACAATATCAATTGAGTGTCTAATTATCGTTTAATTATCGTAATCGACGACACGGCCATACTGACGAGTCACACGTCCTCGTGTGTATGTGTATCTGGTAACAAAACAAAATACAACTGTAGGAGTCTTTTAGCTCGGCCTACCTGACTACATGGAAAACTCACTCATAATTAAGTCACATTAGAAAGGATACCACAAATTCGCTTAAAAAATCAAATGAACGTTACAAAATCACAGTGATCATGCACCAAGTAATGACAGCAATAGACATTACTAGCACTTCTTGCCAGTAAGCCCCAGATGGGTCAGTAACAGTCCTTCTCTCTGTTAAGCCCGATAAACAAGGGACAGCACCAGTCCTTCACTCTGGTGTGTATACCCAAGTCCGATATAAGTGGGCAGTATCAGTCCTTCTCACTGATAAGCCCCAAACAGAATAGACATTATCAGTCCTTCTCACTGATAAGCTATAGTGGGTCAGTACCAGTTCTTCTCTCTGGTACGTATACCCCAATCCAATATAAGTAGGCAGTATCAGTCCTTCTCACTGATAAGTTACAGTCATACTTTGCGCAATGATTCACTAGTCTGCACGGGTGGATGGGCCTTCACCCGCATCCTCTAATTCAAATTCAAATTCAAATATTTTTATTTCAAGTAGACCAATATTACAGGTTCTTTCGAAATGTCAACACTAGTTGCACGGTTCCAAAAAGTAGGTCTTATGGAGAAGAACCGGCAAGAAACTCCATAGATACTCTTTTAAATAATTCGTTATATTTACAATTTTCGTTTTTAATATTAATATGAGAATAATGCAGTCTGATGTGAAACGCATGAGTTATTCACTAGCACTAAAAAAATCAAATAAAATAATTATAATATAAAACCCGGATGCCATGACATGTATAAGCCGACCAGCCCCAACTGACAGCACCCGTTCACGAGCATGACGTGTGTATCAGCGTCGCTCTACTCAACCATGATATAGGGAATAAAGGGACCCGACACACAACGCCACCATCAGCAGGACATTTGAGAGAGCATGACAAGCCCAGACTGCCTGGCCAAAATGTCTACCAGTAGGTATGCATTTTTCATTTCGCAAAGCAACATCGAAGCCAACATTAATCTCATATTTTACAGGAAATTTTACAAAATCTAAAATAAATTTTGAAATAAAATAAAACTATTGTAACTAAAGTTACATGCATGTCAGTTAAAAGTGTATAAATTAAAATAATAAAATGTCAAGATAATAAAATCATAATTGTGCAAATTTCAAAATTATAAATGATAAAAATATAATGTCAAGAATATAATAATAATCATAAACATGTTTTGATAGCCCGGTTCATCAGAACTATTCAATCCCAAGCACTATTATCATCCATGTAGTCTTTCAAC
This sequence comes from Craniophora ligustri, assembly GCA_905163465.1. Lineage (NCBI taxonomy): Eukaryota > Metazoa > Arthropoda > Insecta > Lepidoptera > Noctuidae > Craniophora > Craniophora ligustri. Next base: position 14,987,786 of record LR990965.1, read on the forward strand.
GTATAATAACCTTGAGAACAAAGTCTCCGTTTAATAATAGATTTAAATTTGCTTAGACTTAATTTTTGATAATGTGTTGGAATTTTGTTGTACAAGCGTATGCATTGACATTTAAATGATTTACTTATTTTTTGGAGCCTAGTTGCAGGAACAATAAATTTATTTTTATTCCTGGTATTAACACTATGAATATCACAACGTTTTTTAAAAAGATTGATACGCCTGTGTGCATACAACAAATTCTCATAAATGTATTGTGATGGAACAGTCATAATATCAATCTCCTTAAATTTATCCCTCAGCGAATACTTGGGACTTAATTTATAAATTGACCGAATAGCCCTTTTCTGCAGCACAAATATTGTTTGGATGTCAGCAGCATTCCCCCACAGTATTCCTCTACATCGAACTCTTCACTTAGCACGTCTAACTCACTTGGAATATAGTCCTGTGGCATCTTTCCTATGCGATCATGGGCATACTTGTATGTCCTGTTACCGGTTAATGACTTTAAAACATACCGGTCACCTTCAAGTAATTCAATTACTTTGAACGGACCTTTATACTTCGGATCAAGCTTTACTTGATTGCGTTCTTCATTTTTTATTAGTACTAAATCACCAACAACAAATTTTACTAATTTTGCCTTATTTTTATCAAAACGGGACTTCTCATATTTGGCACTCTTTTCAATATTCCGTACCGCTTGTTCTCTCACACATTCTATATCAACTACATTTTCACTATCATCTGCACACAAAAGATTAAGGGGCCTTGCTACCTTTCCTATCAAAAGTTCTAAAGGGCTCGATTTTGTGACACGGCTAACAGTACAGTTTAACGCTAACTGAATATCCTCTAAACCATCCTGCCATGACCTATCTGAAGTTTCAACAGACGTCAACATACCCTTTAGAGTTCCCATTACCCGCTCAACTTGTCCATTAGCACGACTAGAACCCGTAGCAATTAAATGCAAAGCAACACAATGAGATTCACAGAAGTCTTTGAAATCTTTACTTGCAAAGCAACGACCTTGATCGGCTATTAAGCGACTAGGAGAACCGAAGAGGGAAATACTAGATTTTAGGGCTTTAATTACACTTGGTGTGTCAATCCGCAATGTATGGTACAACAAAACAAACTTCGTAAAGGCATCTATGAAAACGATAACATATTCTCTCGTGTCATTTTTCCCACTAAGTTTTCCCGTTATGTCTACATGTAAGGTATGCCATGGCACGCATACCTTCGGTATAGGGTGGAGTTCAGCCTGTACTCTGCCAGACCTAGATTTTGATACCTTGCACGTAATACAGTTTTCAACAAACTTGCGCACGTATTTCGACATGTAATCAAACCAGTAATGATCATAGAGTTTGTCAAGCGTCTTTTCCCAACCGAGATGCATAACTGCTTCGTGAATATGATTCACTACAGACCATCGAAACGCACGAGGCACGATAAGTAAACAGCGAGTTCGATTATTTCTCTGAACCTTACGAAATAATACACCGGAACGTATCTCGTAAGTTTTAGCATCATCGGATGGTAGATCGTTATTTTTAAGCTTAGAAACAAGAGATTGAATTTCTGAGTCACGAATCTGTTCTGCCAAAAGCCAATTTTCAGACAAAGTCGCAATATCAACACGCTTTTGATCAACCTTTTGGGTTGTAATATTTGAAGTAGTAGGGAGGGGATTCCGAGATAAAAAAATCTACATGACTCATTAATTTGCCAGGTCTATAAACTATTTCAAAATCAAATGCTTGAAGAAAAGCCCACCATCTGTGTACTCTAGGTGTCAAGTCGAGTTTATTATGAGAGCTTTTCAAGGAGTTGCAGTCAGTTACGATGGTAAAATGACGACCATATAGGTAATGTCGGAAATGCTTTACGGCATTCACCACGGCCAAGGTTTCTAACTCGTAAGAGTGGTATTTTGACTCGGCATTCGTGGTGCGCCTGCTAAAGTATTCGACTACGTGTAATTTAACGTCCTTTTGAAAGAGGATACCACCATAACCTTCCGCACTCGCGTCTGTATGCAATTCCGTGGGGAGCTCAGGATTAAAAATCATTAGAACTGGTTTATTAGTTAGAAGGAAAGTTATTTGCTTCCGAATTTTCTCATGTTCTGGCTTCCAAACGAACACTTTAGAGGAAATAAGATGAAAAAGAGGTATCATAATTTGAGAAAAACCAGAAACAAATTTTCTAAAATAAGAGGCAAGGCCAATGAATTGCCTGAGTTGGTGAACATTTTCAGGAGGTGGTAACTTGGTAAGAGCCTCAACTTTCCGTGGATTAGGCCTGACTTCACCAGCAGAAATTTCATATCCAAGAAACTCTACGCGACGTTTTAGAAAGGAACATTTCAAAATATTAAGTGAAAAACCAGCCTTAGTCAGGGCTTCCAAAATCTCACGCAACCGTTCTAAGCCCTCGTTTTCGTCTAATGAGGGAATTAAAATATTATCCATGTAAAGGACCGCATAAGAATATACTAAGCTACCTAAGGCATTTGATGCAGCACGTTGGAAAACACTTGGCGCATTACGTAAACCGAAAGGCATTGTCAGATACTCGTATTGTCCGTCTGGGGTAACGAATGCAGTACGCTCAACACTTTCTGCACTCACGGGTATAAGATTAAAGCCACTTGCGCAATCTAGGCAGGTGAAGAAATTAGCCCCAGACAGTCTTGCAATCAGGTCAGAAATTAAAGGCAAGGGAAAACGATCAGGTACAGTATTCCTATTTAACTCGCGATAATCCACGCACATACGATCACTACCATCACGCTTTTTCACTAATAAAATAGGGCTTGAAAAAGGGGAACAACTAGGACGAATAATTTTTGCTTGTAACAACTCGTTAATTTTGGTACGCACAACTTGCCTTTCATCTGGACTTAATCGGTACGGACGCCGTTGAACAACAATATTAGGATTTATCAAACGAATGTTTAATTCACCAGTTGTAACACGCGTTTTTGGCAAACCATCTACAAACGAATCGGAAAAGTCATTTAAAATAGCCACTAATTTTTGTTTATTTTCCGAGGAAATATCGGAATCTACATTATGAAAATTAAAATTCGAAGGTACTTCACAAAAATCAACTTCTTTTAGTTTTGTAATTGTCAAACAAGTATCTGTCATAGTAATTGTATACCCCAGTTTTAAAATATCGCGACCTATCATAACGTCTTGCTTTAAAGCTTTATCGGGCAAAATGTGGAATAAAATTGACAATAAATTCCCATTAATAACAACGTCACTTTGAATTTGTTCGGTACAACACAGAGTGGAGTTACCAATACCGGTAATGTGAATAGAGTTATAATAACGTGTGCCTGAAAATTTGCTAGCTACACCGAGTTTAATGAGAGAACATTCGGCACCGGAATCAAAATAAAATGAATACGACTCACCGGAGTTTTCTAGCTGACCAGTCACACCTTTTATCTCACAATAGTCTACACGACGTTGTGGTAGTGCTCCGCCTCTTCCGTTTGTGCTGCTATTTCCGCGAGTGCCGAAGTTTGAACACTGTGTTGCGATGTGGCCTTTTTCGCCACACGTGAAGCAAATGACGTTTTTCTTCACGTTAGAGGAGGCTTCCGCTGACGAACTTATCGGTGCAATCCGAGTTTGGTGAGCATTAAATTTCCGTTTACGACAGTCGATTATTTTATGACCCACCTTGCCACAATAATTGCACGTCAAAGGTTCAGATGTTGAAGGTTTGAAACGCTTGTTATCCGGCAATTTGTTGTCATGATTATGTAATTTGCGTTTCAAATAAGAAAATGACTTCATTTCTTGCAACAACTTGCTTCTGTTAGAAATTTCGGTGGTGCATGCCAAACGATGGAGTCTAGTGTCGAATTGTGAGGTATGCGCAAGTACATACGATATAGCGATTTCTTCAGCAGTCAGGTTTTTCCATTTCGCTATTAGTGACGTCATCAGCCGACTTGCATATGCAGCCATACATTCTCCTTCCTTTGGTCGACCGTTGTTGATGTTTATAAGAGCTGCCGCGATAGTTTCAGCACTATCATAGCGAGCAAGGAATAGCTCCTTGAAATAAGTCCAGGTCATACCCGAATGTGATACTTGAGACAGCCACGAAGAAGCACTGCCTTTCAGAGACTTGCTGAGTGCAATGATCAAGGCACCTCCTTCCAGAGCTTGTTCTGCCATACAAATATCAATGGTCGAGCACCAAGCACGAGCATCAGCATCACTGGAGTCAGGATTGAATTCTGGGAGTGTTGGTACGGCTTGACGTGATTTCATGGCTTCAATAAGCTGTACCATATTCCGTTGTTGGAGTTCAAACATCATCTGCCATTGACTTTCGTGGGTAGTTGGTGGTTGTCATGCCTGAGTGAATCCCACTTCTGATGACGGCGACTGCGATAGATTAGCGGCACACCCGTCATCGGTAGGAGTTTCTGGTACAGGGTTCATGGCGTAGGTCACAGGCAATTAAACCACAGAGATGCTATATTACAGTCTTTGTATTTTATGCAGGTAATTAATAATCACAAATCACAAAGTAACACGTAGCACTAACAGAGTTTGAGTGAACCAACGGTCTCGCTAGGAAGGTCCGAACTGTATCGCTATCTGTCGTTAACTGAACTCATCGCTCTCTAATATTTAAAATGTAACAGTTGCCCCTCCAAACGATTCCGATCACGTGACTCGTTACGTCACGGCGTTCACTCCCCACCCTTACAACAATATCAATTGAGTGTCTAATTATCGTTTAATTATCGTAATCGACGACATATACAATATATACACGACGTCTCGATTGGCGCAGTGGCGATCGGCTTTTGCGTCACGGGTTGTGGGTTCGATCCCCGCAGGGGACAAATATTTATACGATTTACAGGTACCTGTAAATCGTATAAATATTTGTTCTGAGTGTGGACGTTTATGTTTATTATATTTTGTATATGAAAACGGTTAAACAAAAAAATCACGTCTTAATCATCTTTAGATACTTTCACTATTGCTCTCTACACATCCTCTAAGATGATAATGCACAATTTCGTACGTTTTTAAACACACATACACATACAAGTATGAAACACCCAAACCATCACCCGTACTTTAAATTGCATAAAAATTAAGTATCATCATCATTTTATAAAAAACATTATCGATTTCTTAAAACAACATTAAAATTAATTTCCCCACGCTAAGCCATTTAGAACCAATACACATTAAAACAAAATATTGAATTTCTGTACGTACTTGCTTAGTGAAAACACGCATTTGACGTATTGCATACTAGAATTACGCTCAATCGTATCTCTTTTCCTATATTGGTACAATGTCGGCCATTTTTCGCAGTGATCGTTTGTAAATCATAATGACGCAATACTGACAGTAAATATGACGACGTTGCCGCTTTTGCCCGACTGCGCTAAACTAAGGTAGGTTAATGTTTTTTCTAAAGACGTTCTTAGTACGTGTTTATCACAATTTAATGCGCATATATATTACCTTGATAAGAAATAAAAAGTTTCGGTAATATATTGCAATTTTTTTTTACATATTTTGGATATTTTTTTTACGAACTGTTAAAGGTTTTATTTAGAAAAAAGTTGCTTTTAAGGCAGGTCACTACACACAATACACTCAAGATACAGTTTTGTATAAACATTAAAAGCTTGTTTAATGTTTTCTTGCATCTTTTTGTATCAATATACTTACTTACCGCACATTTTTAGTTCTATTGCAATTTTAAATACTTATATTCCTTATAATGTCACCTATTAGTATCTTTTATCAAAATGTTCGGGGACTGCGAACAAAGACATCTGTTTTTTATCGTAATGTATGTACTAGTAATTACGATATTATTTGCTTAACTGAAACTTGGCTTATAGACGGTATTATGGATACTGAATTATTTGATGACCGTTATCTCGTATGGAGGCGTGATCGAAATTATTCTTCTACTGGTCAAACATTGGGAGGAGGAGTGCTGATTGCTGTGCGGCGTGATCTTGTGGCTGAACCTCGTAGCGAGTGGTTCTCGGAGGCCGAAGACCTGTGGGTTACCTTGACTCTTCACAGAAAAAAGCCGCGCATATCCTACAAAATGCATATTTGCGTTGCGTATATCTGCAATCAAAATCGTGGCAATTCCTTGACGGTTCAACTAACAAACTTTTCAAATAATCTGGTAAATATAATTCAGACGCATTCCGCAGACATATTTTTAATATTAGGGGATTTTAATCTACCAAACGTTGAATGGCATTGTGACACTGGTAGTCAGTCAATGACCCCTTGCAACCTTCAAGGTCACGCCCAATCAAGTTTGTTCGACAGTTTTAACGTATGCAATTTGTCGCAATATAATTCTCATTTAAACATAAATAATAGAATCTTGGACCTTATTTTATCTAATAATGAGGTTCTTGTTACATGTTGCTCGGACCCCTTGGTGACTGAAGATCCACACCACAGGGCTCTTTGTGTGTCGGCAGATTTTGTGGAACTTCATACGCTCCCAGTACGACCTATATTGAAGTTTTTATATCACTTGGCTGATTTCGGTCCTATTAATGAACAGCTGAAAAAAGTAAACTGGCTTCATGAGCTACATAGTAGGTCCCTTGAAGAAGCTGTCACATTTTTCTATGATACGTTAAATAGCTTGCGAGACACCTTCGTACCAAAAAAGACTTTTGTTCCGGGTAGCAGATATCCTTTGTGGTACAAACGGCCATTGATCAAAATTCTTAAAGAAAAATCAAAATTTCATTTAAAATTTAAAAAATACGGTAATATTTCCGACCATCAGTCATTTATTCTACTACGGCAGCGAGCAAAGGAAGTTGAGAGGGATATGTTTTGCCAGTATATTTCACAAATTGAGGAAGCCATTATAAAATCTCCCAAAATGTTTTGGTCATATGTAAAATCAAAAAATCGAAATAATGCATATCCTTCAGTGTTAAAATACGAAAATTGCTCTTCCTCTGACGGAGAGGTTATATGCAATATGTTTAGTGACTATTTCTATTCGAATTTTATCAAACACCCAAGTACTGGCAGCACACTTTTCCCTTGCACACAGGATTGGAGTACCGATCCAAGCTATCCAGTATCTAATATAAACTCAATTGAAATTAAAGATGATGAAGTGTATAACTTACTAAAGTTAATCGATTTAACGAAATCAGCTGGACCTGATGGTATTCCACCTGTTTTCATATTTAACTGTGCCCAAACTCTGACTACGCCTCTAACACTTTTGTTTCGACGGTCACTGACTTCCGGAATTGTGCCTGGAGTTTGGAAAATGGCGTTTGTAACCCCAATCCATAAAAAAGGACCCAAGGACTCGGTCGAAAACTATAGACCGATTTCAAAACTATGTCTATTTGCGAAAATTTTAGAGAAAATTATTTACAAACAGCTGTACGCCTCTATCAAATTCAATTTTAGCGAACAGCAGCACGGTTTCCTACCAGGGCGGTCCACTACTACTAATTTAGTTCTCCTGAGTGACTTCTTATCAGATTGCATGTCTCAACGTACGCAAGTGGATGTTATATATACGGATTATTCCAAAGCTTTTGACCGTTTAGATCACGCCACACTTTTACGAAAGCTCTGGGCTATTGGGATTAGTGGTGACCTCTTCAGATGGTTTTCATCTTACGTTGTAAATAGATGTCAGATTGTTGTTCTCCACGGTTTCTCTTCTAGATCGATGTTTATTACTTCGGGAATACCACAGGGATCGCTGCTAGGGCCTATTCTATTTAATATTTTTATTAATGATATTTCGTTATGTTTCCCAAATTCAAAAATTCTATTATTTGCTGACGATATGAAAATTTTTAGACAAATTAAATCAATTGATGATACTATTTACCTCCAACACGATCTCGACTGTTTTCAAAATTATTGTAATTTCAATAATCTGGATTTAAATGTTTCTAAATGTTACGTCTGCACTTTTACCCGTAAACCTAATATAATTGAGTATGACTACAAACTTGCAAATTCTTCACTAGCCCGAGTTAACACCATTAGAGATTTAGGAGTAACATTTGACTCGAAACTACTCTTTGACAAGCATATTGATATTACCGTTAAAAAAGCCTCAAAAGCGTTAGGTTTTGTTATGCGAATATCTGCAGATTTTAAGAACATAAAAACTCTTAAAATTCTTTATTGTTCCTTTGTTCGCAGTCACCTTGAATATTGTTCACCTGTTTGGAACCCAAATTATAATATCTATATAGATCGTATCGAAAGTATTCAAAAAAAATTCTTGCGTTACATTCAATATAGATCAAAAACTTATCTACCCGACTATTTACATCGATGTAGTAAGTTTCACATTCTTCCTCTATTCGAGCGGAGAAAAATTGCTGATCTATCCTTTCTTCTCAGTCTAATTAATGGTTCAATTGACTCTCCTGAGCTGATGAGTAAAATTGGAATTCGTATACCATCTGCACTATTGCGAAAACCACAACTTTTATACTGTCCTTCTGCGCCATGCACATATCGACAAAACTCATATGTTATAAGGGTTGCTAGGACTTACAACAGAGCGTGTCAGTGTGTTGATATTGACTTATTTTGTACCAGTGTTAGTATCCTAAAGAAACTATTAACAGAGTATTTCTTTAGTGATGATAGTGATTAATGCAGTAATTAGTGTATCTGTTTGCCTGTCTACAATATTGTTTTTAATTTGAAAACGCATTTGTGAAAACTTGTAAATGGCCATCATTCACTAATGTTTTTGTAATCTTTATTATAGCTGTAAGTTTTCTAAAAGTTATAAAATAAAATAAAATAAAATAAATTGGTGCGTGTTAGCTCACATATTTACACATAATTTTGAATAGAATCATTATAATAATATATAGGATAATTATTTATTTTTTATGTAATAAAAATTTGAAAAAACATTGATAGGAAAGTTTGTTGCGCCCTTTCGCCTTTAGAAAAAACACTAGAAAACGGTGACGGTCGGGCGTTTTTAGGGGCTGTCTTTACTATCGACATTCAATCAAAATATATTTAGCCTACTTTTAATAAATAACAGTTTGAGTTCAGCCAATAAATTCCAATAGCGAGGATATAAATTGTAACCCCAGAAAAGGATTAACAATGAATGAACATGTGTGTCGTTCAAATAACTACCAACTTAGCACCTTTCACGGATTGTGTAACAATATTACAAAGATTACAAATCGGTGCGATGTTCAAACTATCGAGCTCGCAGGCATAAACTCCAGATAACGTAACATCTCTATCTTCTATACATAATTATTACTCCGATGCTATCTCTCGGAGAGCTCAGTGTGACTTATACTATGACGCCTCTTTGAAAAACGCAGGCTATATTTTTGTTAGATAGCTTTAAAACCGTGTTCTTTTATCTGCGATGTTTAACCCAAACAACATAATCATTGGATCTGTTAATCATGGAGTTAGATCCTAATTTGAAGCAGTTTCTTTGCTAAGTTATAAAAAGCCCTGAATGTTAATCGGCTATTTGTAAAATATAGACGAGTAATTAAGATTTTGGCTTATCTTAACTGATTTTCAATCAATGTTCACGAGTGTTATCTCAAAAAAAAAGTAATCTAAACATGATACGTTCCACTGAATAAAGGCCGTCAGGCCTTTGTCCCTTGGGAGTAGGTAGAAAATACAGCATGCCACGCGCTACGATCCCTGCATACTACTTTGGCCTCGTCTACATTCATAAATCTGGTCATGAATGTTTAAGGGCCACCGAGGAAGGGTATATCATCAGCGAACTATAATTTGTAGACCGACTACGGGCGAAGGGTGTTTTCAGTTACAGTTCTTCGATGAAGATTAATTCAGCATCGATTTTGAGCTCTAAGGTGCCACCAAATCTCAAAACAATTTGGTTAACAGAATCAAACGTTGACCAATTGAAATCAAAATTGAAGATTCAGATGAAAAATTCAAATTGATTCAAACTAAAACATCGAACAGTAAAACCTCCGTTGTTATGACAGAACAAACCGCGGGGCGGGACGAGCAACCACAGGCGGCGCCGCGGTACGTTATTATACTACGTGCCCGCTACAGCTTGCAGGGATTAACGGGACAGATGCTGTGCTGTATCGGAGAGATTATGGTATTTTACGCTTGGGCTCGTTTCGGAGAATGGCAAGGCGATATTGTCGTAAATAAGTAATAATAGTTCTATTAATGTACTGGCAAGTAGAGCGTGGATTCTTTAAAGTTTATCCGATAGTACTTTTATCCTGTCGGGGATGTATTTATAAACATATAAATTCCGACTGTATTTATAAACAAATACTAATATTAATTGGAAGTAAAATGTCGTATTAATCAAGTTAAAACAACTTTTGCTGTTAAAAGACCTTGGAGAAGCGTAATCTAGGCTAGCATAATCTAGATAAAATACCAGTGGCACTTAATGGGCGTGGGGATTGTAGCACTGAATATCGATACTAATTACTTCAATACCATCAAGGTTAAAAAAAAATCTACGGATGGGTTATTTTGCTGAAACCTATTATAGTTAAATTAATATTGATAGGTAGAAATACCTCGCTCAAATTGAGATGCCCAACTGGGAAAATACCTCCGGCCACAGAACATCGCAGTGAAACAACAATAGTTGTGCTTATGCGAGTGAGTAAGGTTACCAGAGCTCGTTGGGGAAGTATGCTGACTGCATGGGCATTCCGTTTGCTGTCTGTTTAGTAAATTCCTATTATAAGAAACTTAAACGGTTTCTACAGGTTTGACAACGCATTTGCAAGCCTTCTGGAGTTGCAGACGTCCGGCAGGCGGACGGCGCGGCGGTGATCACTTACCATCAGCTGAGCCTCTTGCCCGTATGCCCCCTTATCACCATATAAAAATAAATAAAAAAAAGCTTATCCCTCTTAAATTTAAGGGACCTGTAGCCCAAAATAGAGTTGATAAAACGTTATGTTTACTATGTAATTTTTTTTATCTTTTTCATGTGCCTTTGTTTTCTAACAGTTTTTAAGTTCGATACTTGAAATCATCAGCGTTGGCAGGTGTTTATTTTCACTACCACATTATTTGTTATTATCAATTTTTAAATCATTCATCACAGTGATCTATGATGTCAGTCGTATACTAATATATAGCAATACCTTATAATATACCTTCAAATATACTAATATTTGAAGGCAACCCTGTGACCGATGCAATTTAAAATTTCTTAATAATTCCATCGGCTCTTACAAGACCGCGCAATAAATTAGAGCGCATCTTTTGCAACTACTGTGCAGAATTTAACGTGTTTTGCAACTAATGGATGTTGTGTGTCAGTTTTAATTTGTATGTTAAATGATAAATGTTGTATTTTGATATATTGGCGGGTTTATTGCGGAAACGGTCGCGGCCTCATCTAATAGTCAGTATGCCGATGTTGAGATCTTTATTTGTGATATTATTTCGGTGTTGCAAACATTCATAGGCTACGGTAACTGTTTGAACCGTATTACAGTAACCTTCATAGATACACCTCATTGAGTTTGCGTGGACTTCAAAATAATGTTTGATAGTAGTTATGCCCCAACACTTACAGAATAAAATAGAGAGGACATTATAAAAAACACAAATTATAATTATAAAAAAATTGAAGACAGAAAGAGAGAAATATGCCAAGTCTTTAAATATTTAAGTAGTTATGATACAATATTATCGCTACACTCAATCTTTATACAGCGACAGAGCATATTTTTGTCTCACAAGATCAAAAGACTGCGAAATTACTTACTCAAAAATAGTTAGGTGCGTAGCGTAAAGTACAGGGATATAACCATTATAACATAAATACATACACAACTTAATGTAACGATATTTATGCCACGTCAGTGGTTACTGGCACCAGTAACTGGCTCTGTATAAACACAGCTTAAAGTGTGTTTCGCTCCACTCGTCTGTTGACAAACTACATAATATATAAACAAACTGCACTTTCCAAGAAACAGTTCAGGAGGTTAAAATATAAAATGAAATATTTAAATGCATTTGTATTACATCGGTTTATTACTACACAACTGCATTTAGGTGACATAACATTTGCTTTATAGAAAGTGTGTAGAAAATGTCAAATAGATATAATATGATAATGCGACATACATTTATCCTTTTAGACTATATGAGTATTAAAATAAAGACTGTAAAATAAAATATACGATTGTTTACATGGTCAATGATTTTTAAATTGTTAATTTATCAAGCTCTGGACAGATTTTTTTAGACAAACCACGTCTATTATATTTAAGAACATAACATACATACCAGCACGCCTGTCGTCCCCGAAGGAATAGGCAGAGGTGCACTAATGTTTCACCGGTATGTTTCAGGTCCCATGTAATAGGGGGCGAGCCTATTGCCATTAACCGGGCACAAATCCAAACTCTGAGCTGCTACTGTGAATTTCATAGAAAAACCCAGTAACACTGCCCGACCTGGGAATCAAACCCAAGACCTCTTGCTCGACAGTCGTACTGTACGACCACTAGACCAACGAGTATTTTTTTATATATTTAATTTGATATAAAATACTTTCCATCTATTAACCAGTTCGGTGAAGGTCGTTCTTCAAGAGATCCTAGACTATACTTACTGCTATCATTTGCTCGCCTTCCCTCATCCCTGAAAGTTAGAAGTTTCAAGAATCTGCTTCTTAACTGACGTCTCCTACTTATGAACTCTAAATCTACCAAAATTTCTTATTACTTCATATTATCCATAAAATTAGTTTTATTTCAATGTCAAATATGCGCGTAACTGTAAGAAACTTGTTCTAGATATCATAACGGTATTCAAATATTAATTAATTCTAGCATTGCATTCTTGCAACAACATAATTATCATAGCCAATAGAAATCCAAATGATTAACAATTATTCACCAACCATGCAGATGCTATGCGAAAATTATTCAATATCTCAATAATTAACGAAGAAAATTTTAATTATGATAAACCTTTGAATTAGCCGCCAGAGTTCAGTGACCGTGGTTTCGGAGGTACTTCCATGACTCTACAATCAAAAGTACTGATTCAACAATTGCTTTCAATAATTGAAAAACAAACCGCAATTTATTGGAAAGTTTATTCTGATACAGTTTTCAATTAAATGACGATTTAGTTCTGATAACCCGATTGGCGCAGCGGTATTATATTCGGAAGGCAGCCTCTTCTGTGGTAATTGTAGGTACTGGGTTCGAATCCCAGTAACGCCAAATGTTTATGTGATGAGCATGAACATTTGACCTGAGTCATGTATATTTCTATGTATCTGCATAGAAATATACATGACTCTTCTGGTATGTGCATAATATGTATATTTTTTCAAAAACACTGTACTGTATCAACCATCTAGTATTTATAACACAAGCCTCGTTACTTAGCTGGGAACTAAATGGCACTGTGTTATAATGTTGGGATATATTCATTTATATTTCATTATGTGTTGTGATTTGTGAAATACTGCTTACTAGTGTTCTACTACTTTTTCTATTGGTAGTTGAGTGCAGAAAAGCATTATTAAGAATTTAAGGAAGTATTATTGCGATATAATAAATAATGCTACATATAAATATAGTCCACCACGCTAGTCTAATACGCGTAAGCAGACGTCACACGCCATCGAAAAAATCTCTGAGGTAAGCAAGGTTTCCACGATGTTTTCCTGCACCGTTCAAGCATGCGATAAATACATATAACAATATAATTTATTATTTTGGTTTCAGCATTTATTCCATTATTATAATGTTTTCATGGATGATTAAATCTCTCAAGAATAAAAATATTACTTTCAAGTAATAAAAATAATAGTAGATTCGCTTATAAACAATGTAATTATTAACATAATTATCACTTTGCCGAGTCATTATCTTCACCCTTCACTATGTACGCATATTAAAGCCCCATAGATAAGTTGCGCAAGTATTAGTGATGCTTTCTCCAGCACCCAGTGATGGTCGTAGGGATTTCAGAAATGCAAGTAAGTATCGAAATATATCGTATCGATATTCTTGAAAAATATCAATTTTGATAATATTTTTTTTTTACAAATATCGATATATCGGTTCTTACCAGTAGGCGCAGGCCCTAGTGCAATTTTCCGGCAAGTTTCAATGGGAAGAACTTTTATTAAGCCCCAGCGCCCTTCTTGATCGCCTAGTCTAAGTCAAGTTCTAAATAAAAATATGGACGTTTATACTTTTTCGATAGTAAACATTTTATATCGATGTATCGATATTTTTTTTACAAACCTAGATGATCGCCACCATGACGGATGCGCGGAACTCAGAAGCCACTCGCGAGACGCAACTATTGAGTGGTTTTGCATTTGACATGAAACGTTACTGTTATGTAAAACAATATCAGTCAGTATGCCATCCAATGCTTGTGTATTTCCTGCAGATGTTGTAAGAACAACTAGTTCACTACTGTTACACTGAACTTCAAAAAAAAAAACAAAATGGAAAGGTTTTTTATTTCATATTTTATGAACTTTTTCAAGCTTCGAAAAACAATATATGGAATGAAATGGAACTCAAGATTTGGTAATGAACATATTTTTCGGTAAGCATTATTAAAGTACCTATCTTACTATTAGGTTAGTTTATCTAACTACCATAAAATCATTTAAATAGAAGTTTGGATTTTATGGATTTTATTTTGATCCGGATGTTTAGATACGGCACCCTTGGTCATATAACGATAAAATATTATAATATATTATACCAGTAAAAACCCGTTATTTCCAAGTTTAATATCTGTTTGAGTATAAGAATTAATTAGTGCCAACATTCGTTTATTCGTGTTATTTATCGAGAGTATAATATAAAATATGCATTGCGTCACTAAAGTCATCGATTTTCTGATGAGTTTTGCAACATTTATGAATTAGCCTTATCCGTTTGAACTTTTTGACCATTTATATAAAAATCTTTCTCCTGTCGTGAGTAAATACAGGAGCAGGGTGTGTCAAAAGTAAGAGTTTAATTCGTTACGCATGTAAAAGAACAAAAGAAAATGCAGGAATGTGAAAGGATTTACAAGGTGTCCATACAAAACACCTATTTTGAAAAGTGTTTAGAGGCTTAATTAGCTAATCTAACAAGTCGCAAGTTGGCTTAAGGATTACTCATCTAGGAACACTTTCTAAACTAACCCATACATAATTCTATTTCCTTGATATAAAAACACGAGCAAATAGTCAAGGGTCAAAAAAACCGCAACTAGCGGTGTAAACATTCCTATAAATATAAAAGTGAATCCCTACTTCCCTTGGTCACTGCATGACTTGGAAACGGCTTCATTAAACTCATTAATCTTTTTTAAAACGTATTCTAATATTTTCAACAATTCAATACCGACGCCACCAATACTGACGCCCCCAACACCGACACCACCAATACCGACGCCAACAAAAATGAAGCAATCATTACCGACGCCACCCATACCGTCGCCAACAAAATCGAAGCTTTCATTACCTACGCCAACCATACAACGCCAAGAATACCTACGCTACAAATACCGACGCCAACACTACCGACGCCAACGCTACCGACGCAAATAACAACTACGCCACAAAAACCGACGCCAACAAAACCGACGCCTACCACCTACTACTATCCAATACTAACTCCACAAATACCGACGCTATCAATACCGACGCCATAAATACTGACGCCACCAACACCAACGCCAACTATACCGACACAAACAAATCAACGCCATAAATACCGATGCCACCAATACCGACGCCGACAAAACCGATGTCGGTATTGTTGGGGTCAATATTTATGGCGCAAATTTGTTGGCGTCGGTATTGTAAGCGTCGGTTCCGTTGGCATCGGTTTTGTAGGCGTCGGTTTTGTTGGTGTCGGTCTTTGCGGCGTAGTTATTATTGGCGTCGGCAGCGTTGGCGTTGGTAGTTTTGGCGTTGGTATTAGTGGCGTCGGTTTTGTTGGCGTCGGTTCTGTTGGCGTCGGTTTTGTAGGCGTCGGTTTGGTTGGCATCGGTTTTTGTGGCGTCGGTTTTGTTGGCGTTGGTTTTGTTGGCGTCGGTTTTGTAGGCGTCGGTTTTGTAGGCGTCGGTTTTGTTGGTGTCGGTTTTTGTGGCGTAGTTATTATTGGCGTCGGTAGTGTTGGCATCGGTATTAGTGGCGTCGGTATTGATGGCGTCGATTTGATGGTGTCGGTATAGTTGGCGTAGGTAGTGTTGCAGTCGGTATTAGTGGCGTCGGTATTTATGGCGTCGATATAGGTTGCGTCGGTATTTATGGCGTTGATTTGTTTGCATTGGTATTGGTGGCGTCGGCATTGGTGGCGTCGGTTTTGGTGACGTCGTTATTTGAAGCGTCGGTATGGTGGCATCGGTATTTATGGCGTTGATTTGTTGGCGTTAATTAGTGGTGGCGTCGGTATTGATGGCGTTGATTTGTTTGTGTCGGTATAGTTGGCGTCGGTTTGGTAGGCATTAGTTTTGTTGGCGTCGGTTTTTGTGGCGTAGTTATTATTGGCGTCGGTTTTGTGTTATTTGTGGGCGGTGGTAGTGGTGGCGTCGGTATTTATGGCGTTGATTTGTTGGTGTCGGTATATGTGGCGTCGGTTTTGTTGGCAACGGTTCTGTTGGCGTCGGTTTTGTAGGCGTCGGTTTAGTTGGCGTCGGTTCTGTTGGCGTCGGTCGTTGCGGCGTAGTTATTATTGGCATCGGCAGCGTTGGCGTTGGTAGTTTTGCCGTTGGTATTAGTGGCGTCGGTTTTGATGGCGTCGGTTCTGTTGGCGTCGGTTGTAGTAGCTGTAGACGCTATCAATACCGACACCAACAAAACACCAATGTAAACAAAACCTACGCATCCAATACTGACGCCATTAATATTGCTTCTATCAAAACCGACGCCATAAATACCGACGCTATTAATACCAACGCCACCACAACCAACGCCCACAAATCAACACAAAACCGACGCCTACAAAACCAACGCCATCAGAACCGACGCCAACAAAACCGACGCCAACAAAACCGACGCCTACAAAACCGACGCCTACAAAACCGACGCCTACAAAACCGACGCCACCGAACCGACGCCAAGAAAACCAACGCCTACAAAACCAACGCCATCAGAACCGCCGCCAAAAAAACCGACGCCTACAAAACCGACGCTAACAATACCAACGCCAACAAAACCGACGCCATCAAAACCGACGCTACTAATACCGACGCCAACACTACCAACGCCAATGCTGCCGATGCCAATAATAACTACGCCGCAAAGATCGACGCCAACAAAACCGACGCCTACAAAACGAACGCCATCAGAACCGACCGCAACAGAACCGACGCCAAGAAAACCGACGCTCACAAAACCAACGCCATCAGAACCGACGCCAACAATACCGACGCCAACAAAACCGACGCCATCAAAACCGACGCCACTAATACCGACGCCAACACTACCAACGCCAACGCTGCCGATGCCAATAATAACTACGCCGCAAAGATCAACGCCAACAAAACCGACGCCTACAAAACCAACGCCTACAAAACCGACGCCAACAAAATCGACGCCAATAAAACCGACGCCAACAAAACACCAATGTAAACAAAAGCTACGCATCCAATACTGACGCCATTAATATTGCATCTATCAATACCGACGCCACCACTACCAACACCCACAAATCAACTCAAATCCGACGCCAACAAAACAGACGCCTACAAAACCGACGCCAACAGAATCGACGCCATCAAAACCGAAGCCACAAATACCGACGCCAACACTACCAACGCCAACGCTGCCGACGCCAATAATAACTACGCCTACAAAGCCGACGCCAATAATAACTACACCTACAAAACCGACGCCAACAGAACCGACGCCAACAAAACCGACGCCTACAAAACCGACGCCTACAAAACCGACGCCAACAAAACCGACGCCACTAATACCGACGCCAACACTACCAACGCCAACGCTGCCGACGCCAATAATGATTACGCCGCAAAGACCGACGCCAACAAAACCGACGCCTACAAAACCGACGCCAACAAATCAACGCCAACAATAACAACGCCAAGAATACCTACGCTACTATGTTATACCGACGCCAACAAATCGGCGACATAAATATTGACCCCAACAATACCGACGCCACCAATACTTACGCCAACAAATCAACGCCACCAATACCGACGCTACCAATACCGACGCCAACTTAACCGACGCCATCAAAACCGACGCCGACAAAACCGACGCCAACAAAACCGACGCCTCCAAAACCAACACCAACAATACCTACTCTACCAATACCGACTATATTAATACTGATGCCACCAATACCGACGCCAACTATTTTACGCCAATTATTATCATTTGTTTGTGCAAAACATACTTCATCATCATAATATCTAACGTTAGACGTCCATTTCTGGACTTCTGGATTTCCTCCAAGATTCACCACGACGCGAAGGCGACGACCGGTCCTGCGCCACCCGCATCCAACAAATTCCAGCGATCTTTACCATTCGTCGTGGCAGTCATTGTCGTCAACATACTATTATGATAAAATAATTACATAGCCCTATAGATCGCATGAAATAAGGAGCGAGCCTATTGCTATCAACCGGACAGGAATCTAAATTCTAACCTGCTACTCAAAATTTTACAGAAAAACTCAATTACCCTTTACATCAAACCCAAGACCAGCGCACTTACGACCTTCAAAATCAAAGACCGACGCTACCAATACCGACGCCAACAAAACCGACGCCAATAAAACCGACGCCAACAAAACACCAATGTAAACAAAAGCTACGCATCCAATACTGACGCCATTAATATTGCATCTATCAATACCGACGCCACCACTACCAACACCCACAAATCAACTCAAATCCGACGCCAACAAAACAGACGCCTACAAAACCGACGCCAACAGAATCGACGCCATCAAAACCGACGCCACAAATACCGACGCCAACACTACCAACGCCAACGCTGCCGACGCCAATAATAACTACGCCTACAAAGCCGACGCCAATAATAACTACACCTACAAAACCGACGCCAACAGAACCGACGCCAACAAAACCGACGCCTACAAAACCGACGCCTACAAAACCGACGCCAACAAAACCGACGCCAACAAAACCGACGCCACTAATACCGACGCCAACACTACCAACGCCAACGCTGCCGACGCCAATAATGATTACGCCGCAAAGACCGACGCCAACAAAACCGACGCCTACAAAACCGACGCCAACAAATCAACGCCACCAATACCAACGCCAACAATAACAACGCCAAGAATACCTACGCTACTATGTAATACCGACGCCAACAAATCGGCGACATAAATATTGACCCCAACAATACCGACGCCACCAATACTTACGCCAACAAATCAACGCCACCAATACCGACGCTACCAATACCGACGCCAACTTAACCGACGCCATCAAAACCGACGCCGACAAAACCGACGCCAACAAAACCGACGCCTCCAAAACCAACACCAACAATACCTACTCTACCAATACCGACTATATTAATACTGATGCCACCAATACCGACGCCAACTATTTTACGCCAATTATTATCATTTGTTTGTGCAAAACATACTTCATCATCATAATATCTAACGTTAGACGTCCATTTCTGGACTTCTGGATTTCCTCCAAGATTCACCACGACGCGAAGGCGACGACCGGTCCTGCGCCACCCGCATCCAACAAATTCCAGCGATCTTTACCATTCGTCGTGGCAGTCATTGTCGTCAACATACTATTATGATAAAATAATTACATAGCCCTATAGATCGCATGAAATAAGGAGCGAGCCTATTGCTATCAACCGGACAGGAATCTAAATTCTAGCCTGCTACTCAAAATTTTACAGAAAAACTCAATTACCCTTTACATCAAACCCAAGACCAGCGCACTTACGACCTTCAAAATCAAAGACTGTTCTCGCAATACCTACAAATACGTAAACCTAATCATAGTTCGGTAACAAACGTGTATGGCTTTCATCTTTAATTTGTTATGCAGCAACTGACTTCATTTCCTCGGCAGCACCCATCAAGCAGTGTCTTCATGGCGCAATATTATAATTATGTTCCGTGTCGTTCATTATCGTGTTATAACCGTGAATATTACTAGTTATGCAACATAATGCCGATTTGTTGCCGTTATTGTCAAATTTGAGCCGTGTTTATTTGTGGGCATCATCATAAATAAACCATGGTTGATTATTTACGCATACTAAACAAACAAACTATATACATTATCAATCTAAATCAACTATTTAATTATTAATAATTTATTTTTAAATAAGAGGGCACAAATTACGTGTCTTGTCTGATACCTGAATTATTTGCCATCATAATGTTTTCAGCTTTTCTTGATGTCATCATCGAATTAAACAAACCACTTGTCCTAGTGTTTCCTATAAAAGTAATGTCACGGGGAAAACAAAAAAGGCCTGTTTTCTAAACCACTTTTAAGTAAAAGTGGAATGCTCTTATTGTGCCATAAATAATAATATAAATTAATGTATCAATGAGAAGTCCAACATCGGTATTCAGATACAGAATAAACATTTCATGGTACATAAAAACTAATCTAGAAATAATATTCTTCGTTTCTAAACTATATGTATAAATAAGCATTCTCACAGAAGGGCATTACTTCGTCGTGTCGGTCTGCTATCAGTGTTTTCCCGGATATTCCGACATATCCATTTCCATCGCTTACAGACCGACATTCACTTCCAGATATACCAGTTGCGCTTGGACACTGCAAGTGTAAACTGCTGGGGTTCCGTAGTATGTATTTATAGATTTATTGTTCAGAAAAACTAAAATGGATATTTTGATATAATTTTGATACTTTGTACTCTTAATATTAGGTCAGATTTTCAGTCAACTGAATGACTCAATACAATATAGAATTCGAAATATCGGGATTGATTTAATCATAATCATATATTACTTATATTGACATAAATATGTCGAAATAATATTTCGAAATAATACGAACTTAATTGTAAAAAAAAATACTAGAACTGAACCCTGAACCTCCAACTTAACGCAAGACTACAACTGGGAAGAAAACCAACAGTTCAAAGTTTAAATCCTTCAAAATTGGTCTAGTCGAGGGCTTTCCTCGAAACTATTTCACATGTGGAACCCCAAACCGGTTGAAGGTCAGGAACCGTAACGCAGTACCAACTCGGAAATGGTAATTTGTATTAGAAATTGTACCTCGCCTGTTATTAATATCATTAAATATACTTACATACATATAAGTGATAGCGGCTGCATCAGAGGCAGTTTAGAATAGGTATAAGATTTAGTTTCCTTAGAATTAATATTTGTTGAGGTCTTACCATCCTTTAAAAAAAGAGTAGTAAACAAAAATAATACTGATTTGTTACACTTGCGCAAATATTAGATATTGAAATGTAAATACTTTGTACGGGTTTTAACGTGGTTTATTGATATTAATTAATCTCGAAGTTTCGAATCATTCACAGCATATTTTATCGTGCGTCACGAGCAAGTTATGACAAAATCTGTATCAATAGTTTAATTTCAGTGGCTTTTTTTCTCAAATCACTCACTCCTATTGAGTTAGAGATGGGAATTCTTCTAGATACTAAATGGATACACATCATAGACATATTTTGTAAATACGTACATAATATATTATACATAGAAACATCTATTTATAAGTCAGGTCAAATGTCGATGCTCATTACACCAGCATGCACCACAAAATGCAGCTTTTAATATCGTTGCTGAGCTAATCAGGTTGTCATTAAGTAAATACTTCTTATAATATATAAAAATCTCGTGTCACGGTATTTGTCGCTCAACTCTTCCGAAACGGCTGAACAATTATTATTAAATTTTGGATGTATATTTGATAGGTCTGAGAATCGGAGGCAATTTTTAATACCCCTAGGTGATAAAGATGTCCCTCACCAGTTACATTCTCTTTATGATATTTTTTTATGATTTGGCACTAAAAAATACTTATAACCCTAAATTTTCACTCTTCTTCCACCAACCCTTATAATGTGGCAAATGTGTGTGCTGGGTTTGCTAGTAACATATTATAATATGAAGAACTATAGCGTGTGATATTACAACCGTCTATTACCAGTTATCAAGATTTATGAATGATCATTGATGATATAATGATGTCACTAATCACATATTACTAGTATAGTCAAGTATACTGATATAACGTTACTCAGTATTTAGATAACAGTGACCGCGACCGGTTCCGAGTTCATTTGCACGTGTTGCTCACTCACGCCGTTTTTACTTTCACTGGCGACGTTAAAATAACTGTCAAAATGGATACGGTATTTTGTGAAGTTAAGCTTTACCTACGTACCTAAAATTTTGTTAGGTTATGTGGACCTGACTGAATTGTTGTAAAACGTTTATTTGTTGATAAAATAAAATGAATTACAGATATTTCACAACTTATTTGTATTTAAATCCGTTAAAAGCAACTGAACTACAGACTTACCTACCTGTGACCTGCCATTATACTTTTCTGAGTTACCACTTGGCGTACAATGGTCTTTTAGGTCTTGCTCTTGTTATTTTCTTTTTTTAAAAGGTACCTATTTAAGTTAAAGAATTACGGTTCTTGTTTGTTAGTAAGTTGATTTTTTTGTGCAGTTAATTAGATACACTACTATTACTACTAGATAAAACAAACTAATAGTTATAAACAATTATAGTATGAGGTTATACCTTTACATATTACGACGTAACCCCCTGTACCAAGTTCTTAGAATAAAATACATATTTGGCTATGGACCACATGCTATGGCAAACTTCACTTCAAAACTGCCGTATCTATTTTTATTCATCCGTGACCTACTCGGACATATACTCAAACTTGCCATTTATTATAATTCCTCCCATTAACAATTCATATTAAATCACTTTCTCACTTTGTTGCAGACTTCTCTTATATGGAAATGTGGATTTCTAAAATGTTCACTTCTATGAACTTCGTTAATGAAAAGAACTGTATGACTGTAAGACATATTCGTTTCTGTTAAAAGTTGAAAGTATTAAATAAGTATTATCAAATGAAAAATGACTAATACAGGCTTATTATTTATTATAAGGGAAAATATGAATAAGCTAATGACACCTATTTCTGGCGAGAGACGGTATTAATATATAAAAGATAATTGCAAAATAATATTTATAGGATTGCAGCGCTCATATACTCAGCCTATTTTTTACAGTTTTCACTAAATCAGATGAGTTTATTTTATTTTAAAATGCCTATATTTCTATTATATTCGAGCTTCCGTGTCTTATTAGGATAGATAATAATTATCTTTACTGATCTAATAATATCTAGACGACCTCTGTGGTCTAGTGGACCGAGTACCGGACTGCTGATCACGAGGTCGTGGGTTCGATTCCCACGGGACACAAATATTTATGTGATGAATAAGTGTTTGTGTTCGTCTGGGTGTATCCTATGTATTATAAGTATGTATTTACAAAAAAAAAAGTATATAAGTATTATATCCATTGTCTAGTACCCATAGTACAAGCTCTGCTTAGTTTGGGACTAGATGGTGCTGTGTAAAATGTCGTAGAATATTTATTTATTATTTATTTATTTATTTATCTACTGAATACATTATTGTGTAGTTGTAATACTTGGAGGGTAAATATATATAATATTATTATTAGCAACTACATGAGAACAAAATATATTCTGGCGTGTAGGTGTAATACATAATTCTTAAAAATACAGTTCGTTTGTTAAATGTAATTTCAATATATCAACAATACAGTGCATTCTATACTCGTTTTAAAAAACCACTACAGGAATTAGATAGTGAGCGTGCGCGCTGTTATATTAGTGCGATTCTGTTACAGAAGATGGCGCTATTTTCAAATTAATGAAATAGTTAATTTCGTTGCCTCTAGATGTCACTGTGCAATAACTGTCCTTTTGTAAATCGCGATATCATTGTCTGCACGACATTTTATAAGTATTCGCATAGTACAATGATGCGTACACTTTATTGAATGAATTGTTGTAATAACGACATGTCGGATAAACGTATTAATTTAAAAGAAGTCGGTAAACTAATAGATAATAGTTTGAGAAGGTAAATAAATAAATGAATATAAAACTACGTACATCGTATCAAGTATAACGGATTTAAGAAGTTTACACATTTGCACAGCTGGTCACTTAAATGATTAATGAATAAATGTTGAAAATTTATTCATTAATTATTTAATTATGCATGATATTTATAATAAAATTCACACTAGTAAGTCCGTAGGTGTGGAGGTACTTACGTAAGTTTAATATAGTGATTAATGCATATCTTATGTTCCAGAATCAAAACAGTCAACTCCACGAGTGGTTCTTATCAGCATAATGGTAGTAACGATGCCTTACCAAGCACTGATAGAGAAGGGCCTTTGGAAACTGTACCCAGACGTAGGATCATGTTCAAATGCTTGGAACTGTTGGACGCGCGAAATAAGGAAGTCATCGATTTAACTAAAGACTAAATTATAACACAGTCTTCTTCTTAAAAAATATATCAATGAAACCATTTTATTTCAGACTTTTCCTTTAACTTTACCTAAGCGATTGAGTACGTTGCAGTTGATAATTAATTATAATTATTTTAATAAATAAATATATCTGTGCATTATGACACAGCGCCATCTAGTTCCAAGCTAAGCAACGAGGCTTGTGTAACGGTACAAAATGGTTGATACACAATTTTTTTTTTGTTAATATGTACCTACCCACTTACTTATTATCAATGAAATATCCATGACTCAGGTTAAATGTCCTTCTACGGGATTCGGACCCAGGACCCTTAGCAGAGAAGGCAGCCTTTAATACTGCTGATGGGGTCGTCATTAAAATCAATAGCTATAGGTATTACTTGAACTGTTTAAATTACTTGATATTGCCTGATACTTGAATAAAATCGTTAAAATTAATGTTCTGAAATCGCAAGCAGTCAAAATCTTATACTATGTTAACGAGAAAAATATGGTAAAAGTGAATATATTTGAGCCATCAATCTTAGTCGTGCAAGATTAATGATAATGACACGCCGAGGTGGTCTGGATGACGAGTGTTTATGAGACGCGCCCGCCAGGTGTCACGCCTGACAAGATATTATCATTATGAGTAGCACAAGAGAGACATCGGCCACGGTCGGGCTATGACTAATCATTCTAGAAGAAAGATGACAGTTATCGTAATGAAAGGATATTATAGTTGGTTACATTTTATGGATTATTGTGATCAAATTATCATTTAAGATGCATTTGTGCAATTAGGCTAATAAGTATTCTGTATACTTACTGTTAATACTTCTCTGTAACAACACATTTTGTATTAGGTATATTAGAAAATGTCTAGTTAAAAAGGGTTAATGTGTTTGTGAAAATTTTGGTTTCTGCTACCACTACAAAGAATTCTAATTACCTACTACAAACAAATATACACTTTTATAGGTGAATATGCAGTACCCTATTAATTCTGTTAAAATTTTGCACAAAGTACCAGAACCAAGGTAATAGACCCGAATGGAACATCAGTTTTAAAAATAAGATAGGTATTTTATTTGTACAGAAGTACAAAACGAGATAACAAATGACATGAACTGAAAAAACCTGCAGAATAAATAAAACAATATAAATATAACTCGCTTTACCCGGCCTTCCACGCGTAGAATGGTGGGACTGTTCCAGTTGAGATAGAGTCCATAGGAAACAAACTTAACACCAACAAAGGTAAATACTTAACACAAAGGCATTACCAAGTACGCGAAGCTAAAAATGCTCACTACGCCAACTTCTACAATAAAAGCAGATAGTTACTAATAACTTGTTCAAATTATGAGATTATACTTAGATCTGTTGAGCGCATAATTGAAGTCAGCAACAGAGTTTTAACGGTTGGTAATTAGATAAATTTGTGTATCTGCACGCCCTCTGTCGCCGACCGCAGCTAACAAAAATTTACCGAGCGCGCCCCGAATTTTATCTCCATACTAATTGGTGTGAACATTTTTGGTTATACATTGGTCGTAGTTGTAATAAATTATTACCGGAGCGTTTCTAAGATGCCACAAT
Source organism: Craniophora ligustri (assembly GCA_905163465.1). Lineage (NCBI taxonomy): Eukaryota > Metazoa > Arthropoda > Insecta > Lepidoptera > Noctuidae > Craniophora > Craniophora ligustri. The sequence goes on from LR990965.1 coordinate 15,014,028, forward strand.
GCTCGTATAATTGCCTTAGCATTTCATTTTTTTACGATTGAAGTATCTAATTCAGGGAATTTACTGCGATATACAAGAAATTTATCAGTTTGTTTCTAAGAGCCACTTATCAATTAACAATATTCTTGATAGTGAAGCTATTTATTTCGTAGTTTGACCGTTTAAACTAGCAATATATTAACTAGCAGTTACTATTTTAGACAATGTTATGTGTAAACATAAATATTAAAGTCGTATCAAGAGGTAAAACAGAAATCAGAAGATAGAGAATAATGGCAATTGCTCCACCAGCTCTTGCTGAGCTTTTAAGTTAATAATAATAAATATTAATATAAGCAAAAACGAAACAATGAAAGAATTTCTCATCTTTTTTCAAAGCTACTTGCTAGAATGAATTATTCCACCTACTTGATGAAATGAAACGCTAACCATTTTATCGTTAAGAAAGTAAAAAACCCTTTAGAGTTAATAAAAACAAACAGACAGACAATGTAAACGTAGGTGCGATTGCGGCTTGCGCTTGAAAGCAATTCCTTGTCCCACTGAGTGGCGCAAAGAAGCAATTAAGATGAGAAAACGCTTGTACATGCCCCGCGCTGTGTTCTGGCTTAAGCTGCGTCCACGATATTTTCCTAGGGAAAAAACTGGGTGCAGAAAAAAGGATTATAATATTTTGAAAAGTGTACAAAAAAAAACGGATGTAAGAAGTATCCTGCATACAATTTGATGATCCGATAAGCAAAGCAGTTTGAACGGTTATCTTATAAGGTAACGACCCTGGGTCAAATACCGTATTTGAGACTTAGGTTTAATAATGAATTTAAAAACGTTGTTCCTGAAATAAGACCAATTTTTACTATATTAATTATATTATCTCGAAACAATATATAAAAGCCTGCAAGGAATAGAAACGTCGGGATTAAATAATATCAAAAGGTATAAATATAGACTAATTATTATGATGAATGATGAAGAAGAATTGGTATATTTTCGTTATAATATAACCGTATCGAATCAAGCTTGTAATTTCCATCTTCGCATAAACATTGAATCGTTAAAATCCTTGAAACGTATTCAGTCAATATCCGTGAATATCTGTAATTGACGTAATGTAATGTATCATAAGTTAGTCTTTATTTTATATTGCTTTTACTGTATAAGAACCTATTGATTGATATTAAATTTCAAATTATGTGTACTTGCTGTTCTGTAATTTCTACTTACCTTTATGAGATAAAAACATTTGTGTTTGGGTCTATAGGAACAATCCCTTACATTCTAGAACTCGCAACAATGGCCCATAAAATCTATACTTTCACGTGTAACTCGCCTTTACTTTGGTGCGTGCATCCCCTAGCTATGCTGTACTGCACAAAGCTGTCATACCTTCGTGAGAGCTGGCTGCGACCACTCGTCGTAAGTGGTGTCATGCTGAGGAACCGGGCCCTTGTCTTACTTACTGTGAGTCGCTTTTTATTGTTTTCAAAGTGTTTCTCTCGGTGAAATGCTTACGTTTAGTTTTTGAACAGATTTTTTAGTTTCTGTTGTACATTGTTCATATTGCTTAAGTTTTAATTTGAATTGATTAGGGCCAAGTAAATATCCTATATAATAGGGGATATTTACAATGAAGATTGTTTATGTAATTGTTTGTGTATGTTCACGTCGGAAGGATGAGAAAGCCTTGTGGTGGACCAGCGAAATCAAAGGTTTCGAGTTTAGTCCCAATTCACGTACCACTGACTTTAACAGTTATTTTCGTTTTAGTGTGATAACATGGTGTATGAAAACATCGCGAGAAAGTGTATGCCTGAGATATATTCTCAATGGCATATCAAATCTGCCAACGCACACTAGGTTGGCATGATGTACTTACTTAAACCTTGAGGCCCGTGCCCAGTAGAGTGACAGTTAATGAGATAGTAATAGATATAGATAGAAAGATAAAACCAACAAATCTACGTCAAATTATAATAATACTTTAAAAAAATTAAGTTCTTATGAAAGTATTTTATTTCAGACCTTCAATTTGGTTAATCAAATAGCGACAGAGCAAATAGTTTACACCGATGGCTGGATACCAATGTCACAGAATGATATTTACAATCAGATGAGAAGAGAATCAACTGACTATTCGAACTATTTGAATAATAAGCCGGCAGTCAAATACGATAATACCTTAAATTCAGTACGGCGAGAAATAAATACCAAAAATGAATTAAGAGAACCCAAAGAAAGCTTAAAACAAGTAAATGCACAACCCTTTGACAGGATAGAAATAGAAGAAATCGCTGATAATAATGATAAAGGAAATTCAAGAAAGGCTAAGAAAGTTTGGAACAGTAATTTCAAAGTTAATCACGTTATTGTACCTGAAACAGATACAATTATAAGTAAAGAAAATAAAAATAATACACTCTATAACATTATAACTGATGCGTCTTCAAATACATACGAAGTAACTGAAGATGCTGATATACCTACGCTTACAGAAGGGAATAATATCACACAATATGTTGGGTATCAATATAATCCACCTACTGATTTACTTCAAAATCAAAATCTAACTTCAAAATTCTACAAAATCCTGGCCAAATACGGCATCAAAACTGATGATGAACTGCAAAATTATGACTTGTCACTGCGGAATAAAATTCATAATCCTTCGATGAATGGCTACCGCGTTCCTTTGCCTTACAGATATAATAGTTTAAATCATTTGCCCGTAGATCCTTTACTTGCTGTTTTCCTATCAAACTATGGGTTCTATTTGCCAAGTTTGTACGGGATCAAGTCTAATTACAATAATTTGTACGGTTATCTGGCTTCAAATAACATTCATAATAACAAACCGTTTGGGTTATACAAAATTTTCTCTGATACTGATTCACGGAAATAGGGATAGTTGATCTTTGAATTTCAATATTACAATAATTTTGTTTTCAGTTTCTATGAACCAAATTATTTTGTTAAATTAATTTGGCTTCGCTCTATCATATTATTTTTTAATAACTTAACAGACTCTAAGTTTTCATTTCATTCTATTTTTATCTTGATTAAAAAACACTAACGATAAATGAAAGACAACAGCCTAATTTATTGTACAAATATTTTTTATTGAAACCTAAATGTGAGGAAAACTTTGTTAAGTGCTATTAAATATTCAATAAGACGGCAAATTGGGCGTCAACGCAATCATAACTTTTAATTACCAAAGATAGCAGCAACGTTACAGTTAAGCCTTTATATCCCTTCCCCATTTAAGAATAACAAAAAATTGGCAAAAGGATATTTTTTTAAAAGCAAACAGAGTATGGCATCCACTGCATAAAGCCCGTGCACACAACAATGACGGTTATGTTGGAAATCTTAAGATTGTAATTAGAGTGTAGGGTAGTTAAATAAAGGCTTTGGAGCTTGGAGTTGTTCCAACGGCCACAGGCGTGACAGTTTCATGGCGCGTTGTGAGAAGTTGCCTTTGTACAGGAGCCAGTTTGCACCACTTTTTATAATGCTTTTTACTCGTTAAACGTCCCGGATTTTGTTTCTGAGACTTTAAATCTTGTTAATTTTGGATTGTTTGTTAACTTTATACCGGGTACATTAAAGTTTCGTTAAATTATAGCACATTTTTTATGCTGCTGCCGCTATGGTACCATTAAAACTGCGAAGACGTGAAAAAAGAATATGTTTCGTGACTTTTTAACGCAGAGTACAATATTCTCTATTCTATTTCATTCAAAATTTATTGGCATCCTATATATACCCATATATTTAAGCTACAAATTAAGATTCTAGTATTTTTTTATGTCGTTATTTGTATAAATTAATAATGTCTGTACGTATATATATATATTTATTAAACTTATGAGTAATATTTTCTTTACTTTTATATTTAATATATAACTGAACTGTAAATACATCTCATCAAGTCTCATAATCTCCAACTTTTGTGTAACATGAACTCCTCATGAGGAAAACGGAACAAGGCTTCATCAGCCCACGCAGGCCGTTCCTCGCAATCACGCCTCCTACACACAACATATTTCGCAGGAGAGCCTAACATATAAAAACCTATTTATACTATTACACGCATTATTTTTCCAAATGATGTATATTTTTTTTCTTTCATAAAGAAATGTTGCTTCTCACTAGGAATTTCTCATGTATTGTGGGTGCGTTTACAACACAAATATTTACAATGCACCTACACCCAGACCCAGAAGAAGCAAGCAATAAGTACATTATGTATATTTGTTACATGCAATCGGCAATCGAATCCGCGACACGTGGCACAGAAGCCGATCGCTCGACCACTACACTAATCGTGCCGTCTGTCAATTACAAAGACGTTTAAAATGCAAGGGTTGTAATGGAATGTTACATTTACTATATATATATATATATATATAGATACTAATCTTTGTATTTATATTGCAACTTGCAACAGTTTTCGTTCAAAACGGACGACAAAAATTCGTGCAGTATATGGGCATTCCACTCAACTGTGATTGGATTTCGAAAAAATTGTATATTATGAAGAGTATTAGGTTTTGAAAATGATTACTAAATCATTTTTACACATACACAACAGAAGTTAGAAAATGGTTGGTAGAAAATGGTCTAGCTATTTTTATTAATTTAACTCGACGTTTCGGATATTTTATAGCATCTATGTCTACGGGTAGACTGAGGTATCAAAAATCATTTTATTTAACCTGTTTTTAAACTAGTAATGACTCACTTTTCGCGAAGTATAAATAATATTTACCGACACACATCTACAGTCTGCGATCAGCGACTATGATGTAGGGTAGGCATAACTCAGGACATCGCAATATCAACCAAAGGATCTAAGTGCCAATACTAGTACAATACAACCAAACTTTTGCATAATATTGGTTATTCTCGTAACCGCAGTCTGTATGTCCGTATGGAGTTAGCGCTGGTACGCAAACAGTGTGAAGCTGGAATGACTCCAAGCAATAAAGTGGCGTCCGGACTCGATTTCTTACTTCATATGCGCACAATGTACGCTTTTAATATAGTTTGAAACCGTGCCTTAGTGTTCTTTGTTTGGATATAGATTGTTATACGAAACAGATAGTGCTTTTATCGGAAATGTTACTTTGCGCTGTTATCATATTTTTCATAAAATAGTTATTAAATAGTTAGACTGTGTGTGTGTATAGTATGAACATATGGAGGGAAGGAGGTGGTAGTCCCTCCATTGGAAAAGGAGGATCCTCCGACCAGGCAAGGTGTTGTGCCTGGCGGGCTACTGCCCAACGGTTAATGTTGGGTGGTTGTATATGTGCAATCTCGCGTGTGAAATTGTCACTTGCGCGATGTAGGATTAGTAGTTCGAATGTAGCTTGATAGATGTCGCTACAAACAAATAGTGTGTAATTTATTATATCATCAACAGTAACTAGTTTTGTATGATAATCATGTTTTCAGCTTCCACAAAACAAAAAGTAAAAAATCTTTTAATGAATGAAGTTTCAGGTTTCTTGATTTTATCAGAGTATTGTTTGTACTATATTAAATATTTGCAGAAGAATTGTTTTTGGAAATGTTTGTCTGACATACGAGTAGAGCTGAGTACAATAATGGTTTAAAAATGCTTTGGCAGTTTAGACAACGTCTGAAGTCGAAAAGTCTGAAGTCGGAAGAAGAAAATGAAATAGAAGCACAAAAATAATAAATTTCAATTAAAAATATGCCTTAATTAGCAAAGGTTAATTGACATTTATAGCCTAATCCCTCTCAATTAAGAGGAGACCCGTGCCCAGCAGTGGGACATTAATGGATTGATGATGAATTGACATTTAGTAGCAATTACAGTACACATTATCAACAAGAACATACAACCAAAATCGCACAAGAAAAACTCAACCCTACAATACAATCTACAGTCCTTAGTTAATATACTACCTACAAGAGAAAAAAGGGAGTAAGCACATGGCTATCGTGCGTGGTGACCGGAAAACTTGTAGATTTTCCGCCCGTCCGCGCGCCCCGGACGGACGCCGCAGATGTGTTTCATTTCCGACACTGCCTGCTATAGTGGTGGGCACTTGTTTTCTTTGTTTTTATGTTTTAGCTGTCACTGTTGGCACTCTAGGGATGGGAGTTTAAATTGTATGCTGTAAAAGGGAAATAAATTATTACGTTTTAAAGGTCGGGAGCAACTTCTTAGTCAGTTTTTTTTTGGGACTATAGTCAAGAAAATAAAATGTAGCATCAACTCAAACAATTACAGTACTCAATTTACTAATTAACTGCCCCAATAAAATACCAATGGAACCAAAATTCTTAGCTACTTTCCGCAGTAGCTAATTAATATATTATTTTTTACTGTATGGTATATAATACCATCACAATAGGGTATTAATAAGACGATAAGAAATGTTTGTTTGTCTCCAATACATAGTGGTTTATTCATTAGTGGTCTTCACTGGGAACGCGCCCAATAAACTGCTGATAAAACTCCACTGGATCAACCACACTTTGTTCTGTAGTACGAGGTGATGGTGGAAGTCATACACTTATATAATAATATATCTATGTATAACGGGTAATATGAGATTACTAAGGGGTGTATATTAGGCTGTAAGCCAAGTGAAACTTTGTCATAATAGACTCCACATAATATGTATCTCATCATCAACCCATTAACGTCCCACTGCTGGGCACGGGTCTCCTCTCATTTGAGAGGGATTAGGCTATAGTCCACCACGCTAGCCTACTACGGGTTGGCAGACTTCATATGCCACATCAAGACAAATCTCTCAAGCATGCAGATTTCCTCACGATGTTTTCCTTCACCGCTTCTGATAAATACGCACATAACTTCCGAAAAGTCAGTGGTGCGTGCCTTGGGTTCGTGACCTTTGACGTCTAAGTCCACTGATCACACCGCTAGGCTACCACAGCTCAATATGTATCTAATACTTTTTAATTCGCCCTCGAGGCCATACCTAAAAAAAGGAAATAAAATTTCATCAAATTCTTAGGGATGAACATTTATAACCTGTGATTCTGGAGCACTAACATTTCCTTTTGAAGATAAAATATACCTTAATATTACTTTAACCCTCAAATGACAAATCGTCAAACTTCAAACGATATCAAAACGCTTGTTTCTTTTAACTTAAGCAGCAGCAGCAAACTTATTGCTTCTCTCGATGTGAAAACTTCAGATTTAGTTTTTCTTATTTTGCGGCCAACTTGGTTTACAGACTTTAATGAGCTTGATGAATCGTTTATACTCTTATACAAAGTAAAACTACTCAACAAAATCAATACTCGTTTGCAAGACGCACGTACTGCTTAGAACTTTCCGACTTCGCCTTATCGAAGAAAAAAGTCCCTCTTCTAGACTTCGACTATGTTAAAGATTCATCAAGCCGCGACTTCTTGAAGAATTCATATTACTAGCTAGTACTTTTTATTGCCTTCTGTTTAATGAGATTACACCAAACTAACTTTTCGCCAATTACAAGGTGATTATGAAAGTGACTAAACTCGTCAAATAACGATAAGATAAATAAAGATAAACTTATTTAAAGCTATAAAAAATACTTTTTACAGCTAGACAAAAAAGACCGACAAACTTCACTTTAAAAAAAATACACCACTGCGTTGACTTGTTAATGCTTATTTTGGTAATCAGCATAAATAAATGTACTCCTAACTATGTATAGTAACTATGTATGTTTCAATAAATCATATTTTATTTTTTCATTGTATACATATTTTAATCTTAGTTAAAGTCTTAAGTTTTCATCAATGAAACATATTTGCATGATTTTATTCAAATCATTATACCTCCGTGTAAGATAAATTTATTTGATATTTGCAGTACTTTATCTGTGTAAACAAGGAGACAAAGAACGCCAGCAGCAGTACATTGTAATCTTGTGAATGTTGTATCTGATAGTGTATTCAGACCGCGTAACTTACATTCAGCAAGTCCTACCATTTGTCAAGTAAAATGTTAGCATTTAGGGAGCGTAATAATATATCATATTTGCAAGTTTAACTTAACTATGCATTAGACGACACATGACTGTAATATTTTCATATAATGTTTAGAATTCATAGCGTTAGAAAATAAAACAGTGCATCAGTGTTTATTTTTATTTAGTTTTTTAAGTATTTATATTTTAAATACATTTAACTGTAGTTGACTTTATGACATATAGGGTATGGACACAGTTTAAGTCTCAGGGAAGAACGTAGGATATTCTATCCCGGAAATCGTTCTTTAAGGGGGCGAAAAGGGCTTTGGAAGTTTGTATAGGCAATCACTGTTTTCTTTAAACACATAATAACACTTTTATAATTTAACTTTTCTAAGTAAATACATAAGCATATTGATAAAAAACAGATTAGATAACAAATAAGCTACCCTAATTATTAATTCTACGCACAACTTTGCGAACAAAAGCTTATTGAGTATAAGTACTAAAATTAGTACGAATACGACAACCACCACTAAAATTATCGTATTTTACTTCTAGCGAAGAATCTAAAAACTGTGGTCGGCATTTGTCGTCTCTACTACAGATATATTACATACAAACATTATGTATGTATGTATGTAACTGGATAGCAACTTGAACCGCGTGTCCCGAGCGCGGCGGTCCGGAAAATGTAGTTTGCGCTTCACTTTTTTCGCTCCCGAGCTGAGCACAGCTCGCGATGGCTTGGAGTGATGCCATGGACGATAAAAATCAACATTATAGTTTAAAATGGATGGCTGCGTTCTGTCCAAGTGTGAAGTTATATAGTCGGAACTATCTTGTTAATGTTAAATCTCTACCATTTTTCTGCCATGTTGCCTTTACTGTCTATTTTTTAATAGAGAATTAGACATAATTTACGAATAAACCTGATCATGAATTCAAAATTGCATTTATTCATAAACTCAAGTGTGTTGCGTTGTTTGAAATGCATAAATTTATTTGGTGGCGTAAGAAATTGATAATTTGAAGTCTTGAAGTAATTCTTGAAATCTATTTCTCCTAGTTAAAACTTAAAAAGAATACTACTTAATAAAAATAAACTATTCAAAGTTGTTACACAGTTTGCACCTGGACTAATTAATATTATTTTGCTTTTTATAAATACGTAACTATATTAATTAAAAAGCTTTTTGTTAATACGTATAAATATTATTATTATTATTATTATTATAACTATACACAGACTCGTCTTGCTTTGAAATTTTGGTCACTATTTGTTCGTTCCATGCTCGTCACAAAATTATTTGACCCCACCGAATTAAACCCATAACTATGTATTACCTCGAATGATAGTCTTAATACAGCTAAGCAAATAGGGTCGTCAAACTCAAATTATTCCTTAGCAATTACTTACCTATTCCCGCAACTCACCTGTTGGTGTTTTAAGATTAACTCCCAGCTCCCCATTTTATAAAATCATCAAAGGTAACATTTACAGTAACTTATTATTATTTTTTTATTCAAAGCCTCCATCCGCTTCCTATTTTTTACAAGCTTTAACCTCTTGTACCTCCTTGTTCTATATCCACCCAACATTAATATTTCCTCTATAAATATTCAATGGGGATTTTTCATTAAGATTTTTTCTTGTATCATTAGCCAGGTTTATTATTTAGAGAGGGGGGTGCCTCCGGTCCTCTTGCGGAGGGTCGGATAAGTTCACTCATAAAATTCAAATTTAACGCTAATACTTTTCTTATTTGTAATTTTTCTGCTCGTAAACATTGGGCAATGTATAATTTAGGAGCAATGGTTTTTGTAATCATTATTTTACTAATCTGCTTTGTTTTTTTGGGCTGGAAACAATCTTGAAAACAGAAACAAACAAAACATGCAATTTTTGGCAATATTGAGTTAAATTATTGATAGTGTTTGAAGAATTATTCTAAATTAAAATATACCAGGTAGGTATAAAAAAAAAATGAACTACATGTTATCATGTAATGGATTTAAAAGCCTTCTACCGATATCGCTATTTTATTATTGATAGGTATTACTATATTTATAGCAATATTAATGACTATCTTATACTTGTACAAGAAACTTAGAAATTGATAGACAATTGGTTTAAACTCACAAGATAAGTAATCAATTATGCGACATTGGTGTAACATTATACTTTATGTTAAGAATAAACAATAGAATTATAGAAGAATTGTAGGCACGTAGTTTTAAGCCAAACAAGTCATGGCGAAGCTTTTGTCACATTTTAATATTCAAAAGAATGACAGAGACATCTTGAAGAAAGTCTACAGTAAAGAAATAGCAGGCACTATAACAATAATCGTTGGGTATTCGCTGGGTTACTTTATAGCTCTCTCCCTCCAGTGACATCCATTTGTTAGAGTGGCTCGGATTATGCACGAGTACCCTCCGCGGCTCCTAACGACCTCAACTCTAAACAGATTTACTTTATACACTAAATAAGTGTATTCCTTACGTCTTAATAGCTTTTGTTTAGATCGTTAAGATCTTATGGATTCCAGACAACAGAGTTTTTGAATTATATTCTCAATTCCATATTTTGTTGTTATCTTTCTTTAGAGTTTCATTTTATTTAGGCCTGATATTTTCTTAAGTACCTCCACGAAAGTACATATTGTATAAACATTATTACAATTTGGTTAACTACATACTTTATAATGTGTGACCAGAACAAAGTGATCGAAGGTTTCGAGTTCGAACCTAAGGCACAACCGACTGAATCGTGCCTGCGTATTTATCACATGCCCCAACAGTGAAGGAAAACATCATGAGGAAGAATTTCACGTAGAAGAGATTTCCTCAATGGCGTGGTGAATGATGCTTCATATACCACACAGTTTTACACTTAGAAACATCCATGACTCAGGCACAAATATCCATGCTTATCACACAAACATTTGTCCTTACCGGGATTCGAGCCCTTAACATAGAAGGCACACTTTAATACTACTGCGCTAGTTGGAACCTCGATTACAACACTAGTCATCAATCTAGAATGATCCAGACGCCTTAGAACAGATAATAAATCATAATAATCTCTCGTTCACCAGTTAACTATAAAGTTCTCAAGCAGTAAATTAATTTAAAATTTGAATAGAGTATGCAACAAAACTGAACTATCACAAGTTGAGTTTAATTCGGTTACTTGGCGACTTTCTTGCTAGTAGACACCCTAATATACTTATTGACTTAATAAACGCGAAGTAGATTCTAAGTAAGTTAAGTTAATGTCATCTTATAGCAGAATGCTATTACCGAGCCGGGTGGTTCGCACTCAATTGACTAATTAGTGAATTAATTGCTTAGGCGACAGATATTAGTTGGTAACGGCAGTTCAAATGAGATCCATTTGCCAGAGTGCTTCGGATTACGCTGAGGTGAATGTGTCCTGGATTCTACACGGAATCTGTTAGGGTTATTGCCTTCTATGAACTTTGGAACCATGTGGCTGTGCCTACTGCTCTTATGTATAGTTTAGCTATCCAGTTGTACAAGACTTTGAAGTTATATACACAGCAGTAGAGTTTAAATATCATCACGATTACCTATTATATCACAAAGTCCCTCGACTGGTCAGTGTGAACGGGTTTACCCGTCCATGTGTAGTGTAGTAGTATTTTATGGATCCATAATGTTTTACCATTCTATGAAAAACATCTTTTCTTCTATCTTCCCTATTCTGTATTTTTCCTTGACGCCAGGTCTTAAGGTAAAATGCAGCAAGGAGAACGTTGAAATAAGACTATTTAAAGGGCTACAAGAACTTAAAAGACCATTTAGTTTACTATATTTTACTAATACTTGAACTGATTATGTCAATCCAGTGATAGATTTAATCCAGGGTAAATAGGAGGCGACGCTGGTGTAGTACGCGATGTTCACTTTGCTACAATCACGTTCAATGATAAACGAAGCGAGTCCGATAATCGTGTTGTCTTGTACCAGAGGACCGCCGGAATCACCCTGTAAGTAATAAAAAAAATAGTCTTCTGTACCCTACTTAACTATAGTACCTATTATGTAAAAAAAAGTTAATTTTGTATGTCATTATTGGCAAAACATAGCGCACTATATACCTATTCCCCAAGTTCTTTGTGTATGCATCGTAGTCCACGCTAGCGCAGTGCGGATAAGCAGACTTCAACCACCATCACAAAGGTTTCCTCGAATATTTATAATATTTTTTTCCTCATCGTTTGAGCATTTGATATTTTATGCTGTATGATATATATAGTGCGTGCCTTGGGAATGACATGACATGATGAACCATTGAGTACACAGACCACTGCCACTAGGCTATCTTAATTTCGTCACAGCATCATAATTGTGCTTGTTTAATAACAATAGGCTCATCCCTATTACATGATGCCTAAAACATACCGGCGAAATAGGCGAAGCAGTTTATCTCTGCCTATCACTTCGGTAATACAGGCGTGATAGTACGTAATAAGTACTTCAACATTATATTATTCATTTAGAGTTCATTTAAATGAATTAGAAAGGCAAGTCTTAAAAGAAAAGCTTTCTTTTGTCTTGTCTGTTTTAAGCCCGAGGATATCGAATGCAGAACAAATGGCCGACAGTTGAGGGATGGCTAGAGAGATAAAAACCTGTTAAGTAATATTATATTATACGCTGTAATATACATTTTCAATCCACTTATAAATTGCACTAGTTTCAATTCTTAATGGTCTAAGAATGTATGTTTGCACTAAACCGATTGTTCTTTATTCATAGGGTAACTGACAATTACTGTAATTATAAACAAAATATACATAAGAGCCGATTCGAAACATTATTTTTCTTTAATTAGATTGGTGTATGACCATTGACTTTGACAATAAATCCTCAACTACTCATTTTTAACCCGATGTAAATCCTTAAGTGAAATAAATTTGCAACGATATTGACAAAAAACCGTAAAATACTTACAAAACAGATACCAGGTCTCCCATCCGGTCTTCGTCCGCATAAGATGTCGCCGCCCTTCAAGAATGTATGATACTGCCCAAGAATTGTAGATCTGATGCACTCTTGTGGGGAAAGCCTTTTCACTTCTATTTTCATTAAAGATGTTGAAGGCCTTCGAGTCTAAAATAAAAAAAATACTATTAAAACTATTTAAGTAAAGCTGAAATTCGTGAACCGCCCTTATATATTAACTATAGTTTTACCACATGTAAGTACCTATACTAATCCCTAAAGTAATATAAGGAATGAAATTTTATCTTCAATTTTGCAAGCATGAAATTTCATGTAAAATCTTCTAGTTAAAAACTGTCGTCCCTAGGGGATGAAATTGGGGTTGAAATATAGTAAGTCCATGATATTAGAGCTCTTAAGTACATATGTACGTATTTTGTAGTTTAAGAGTGATAAAGTTTGTAATAAAATATAATGACGTCTATATAGAATTAAGATATTTTGTTGTGCCCTATGACTGGGTCCATAATTGTCACTCAACCAACATTATATTCTATCATCTATTGTACACATTATGGAAAGCAAATAAATATATTTCACGAATATTGAGCGCAATGTCCAGAACAGAAGTGAAGGAAATTAGGGATTTTTCTAGAAAGAAAATGTTGGTATGAAATTTGAACTTAATTTACTCATGCAGCAGGCCGTTCGTAATAAAAACAAGATACAGATAAAGATAAAAAATCTGTTGTTACAAGCAATATAGTAATTTGTGTGCCACTGCAAAAACCAAACACGGAAAAAACTACTTTAAGGTTATAGAAATAAGGAAATGTACATACATGGTCTTGCCCTCTCCCGACGAAATGAAGATTCGGGTTCAGCGATGGTCGTTGAGGCAGCTTCACTGGTTTCACCTTTGTACTAAAAGTCAACGGCTTTTGTAACCTCAACAGAGCGATGTCATACGCAATCACAGTCGTTAATGATTGCACCCTGTATTTAGGATGAATGATGACCTTGTCATAGATATGAACAATGCTGTTAGCTCGTCTTTCACCCCCTACGTAGGCTCGTCTGTTGCCAGTCCTGAAACAAATATTATCTGGTTTATTAAATACTAACTTTTTCCTGTTAGTTTGTCTGCTAACAATTAGTTATGTGGATAGGTTATTTTATTTCTAATTGGCCTTTTAATCAATCTGCTTTATTTTGTTATTACGAAATGTTGTTGCTCAGCAGTCGCCTGAGCAAGAGGTATTGGGTTCGATTCCCAGGTCGAGCGAAGTGATACTAGGTTTTTATATAAAATTCTCAATAGCAACACGGAGTTTAGACTCGTGCCTGGCTGATGCCAATAGGTTCGCCCCCTCTTACATGGGACCAAAAAAATCTGGCGAAATGTGAGGCAGAATTACTTTTTGATCAATTTGCTCTAATTATTTCTTACGAAAACTTGCAGTCAAAAAAAAAATTATTGATTTTGCATAAGAACTTCCAACCCCCTTTTCGTCCCCTAAAGGGATAATTTCTGAGATAAAAACTATCCTATATTGTTTCTCGAGACTCAAACTACTTTCAAAATAAATGTCATCTAGAAGCGGCTTAAGCGTAAAGAGACCGGACAGACATACTTTCACATTTATAATATTACTATAGAAGTATGTCTTCAAATTTAATTATACGTTTTGTAGACCATTAATACAAATCAATTGATGCAATTTGTAATAAATCTGTCGAGTGATTAAGACATTATTTCTGAAGGCAATTATATTGACAACGTTTTGGCTAATAGCGCTGGGGTAACCAGTTTTCACCAGATAACGGTTACTTATTGTACGGGCAGTACTTAAAGGTGTAAGTACACAAATTGACTCGCACATATAATCATTATAATGAAATAAATGGCTATTTAAATGATTTTATATGAGTTCAAGTACCTACATAATATTTACTGAGTGATTTTTGTTACTTCACGGGCAGATTAGTTGGTTTGATCTTTGCATGGAGACAATATTTGTATGACATAAAGATATAATTATTGTTTGTTCATTTATAAGCATACCCACGACAAAATATAATTAAAAACTTTGATTACTACCTAGTCAATAGGTTTAATAAATAATATATATGGGGGTTGATATGATACCGATGATAATAAATAATATACATATATAATTGCAATGGCTATATTTAAGATTCCTTGACTCAATTTTCAGCGCGACTTTCTTGTCTGTTCTGTATGTTACATGCTTTGTAACATACAGATATAATATTATTTTTTAACATTGGAATTACAGTGGATTGTTTCGCTATAGGAAAAAAGAACTTACATTCCGGCATCATGAACACAATGAGCGGCTGTAAGCAACCATCGATCTGATATAATGGCTGCTCCGCAAGAGTCCGTCGCAGCGAAGTATGGAAAATCTTCTATCCTGGCTCTGGTCCCGTAATACACCATAGGAGATATTACAGATGGGTCTAAAAGCAAGGAGTGTTATTTAAAAAAGCATTGCAAGCATTGCTGGGCACGTGTCTCCTCTAATTTAATAGAGATTGGGCTATAGTCCACCACGCCAGCCAGTACCGGTTGAACATCACATACCATCGAGAGAATCTCTCAGGCATGTAGGTTTCCTCATGATTTTCTGCTTACCTGGTTTTACTATTCTTAATTGCATAAAATATAATACCAAAAATTTTAATAGAAACATTGTTATCACAAGAAATGCTAGTTACTTGTACAGTCGAACGTGTAAATGTGTGTAGATAGTTGAAATTGTTTTTATACATACCTTTTTATGACTGACTGTACACCTATGTGCACCATTCAAGTTAACTAGTATGAGTAGGTATGTTTATTTTTCATGGCGTTCTAGTTTTATCATGTATGAGGGGTATATAGTTTGTGGATTGGCAAGGGTCCTGGTGAAGCTTAGTGGAACTCCTAGAAAGCCTACCTCTGCAGGCTTAGAAGCGACAAAACCCTGGCTTCCGTGGGCCTTGCAGGTTTGCAGGGTCCATCGCACTTGGACTACGATAGCGGGCCCGGTAGTGTACTTCCGAAGCGGGATCTTGTGGCAGAGATTCAGAAATCCCTCCTATATGCAATAGGGTTGGTAATGGTAGTGGCTTTAGTCGGTATGCTAGCAACCTTGCCGGAACTTCTGCCATAAACGTCCTGCATCTCCGAGAGGGATGGTATGCATAAAGTGCATTTCCCTTCCTGAAATAGACGTAATATTAGCTAATGCGATTTAAAATAAAATTTGTTTATATTATTTATGTTCAGAATTACGCACAGAAAAAATATTTACTGTACAAAATTAATATTAACAGTTCTTTTTTAAACCTTGTCTCAAACTAGCATTTTAAATCGAACAAGTTTTTGCTTCGTGTGGGGATCAAACCTGCAATACGTGACGCACAAACTGATCGTTGAGTTGCTGCACCAGTCAAGTCGTAAAAATTATATAACACTGTAATTAAACATACTAACAGAGACTTGGCTGCATATCCACATTAAAAAAAACATCTATTTTTACTGTCAAAATTTCATAGATTTTTAGCATTGTTAAAATGCGTCATTCAACGAATATTATGTACTAATAACGTAGTAGTTAAATAAACTGATAAATAAAAACAATTTACTAGTCCTAAAATTATGTTACAGTACCGTGCAGTAGTCCCCCTATTTTAAGAAACCAAAAACGTTCTGTGTTTTCCGGGTTACTTCAAACAGGACTGGCAATGTTTCTACAGGGTACAGGTTAACGTGGAGGCGGTGGTACCTCTGGTGTTTCATCGTCTATAGGCTATTGTAACTGAGGGTTTTTTATTGTATTACCACCAGATGGGTCATACCTATGCTTCTTTGCTACACTCGCCATAAAAAGAAGTGATTATAAAGATAGTAACGACAAAAAACAAGTTCAAAATGAACTCGACCTATTCCTCGTCTCACTGCAGGGTACTAGTGTATCTTA
The DNA here is from genome assembly GCA_905163465.1 of Craniophora ligustri. Lineage (NCBI taxonomy): Eukaryota > Metazoa > Arthropoda > Insecta > Lepidoptera > Noctuidae > Craniophora > Craniophora ligustri. Next base: position 15,030,958 of record LR990965.1, read on the forward strand.
AGCCTACTGGGGGTTGGCAGACTTCAAACGCTATCTTTCACTAGTAATATAATTAATACACACATGATTTAGAGTAATCAAAATCGCAGTACATGTCGCTCGGCAGTACATGTCTTGAGTTCGAATTCGAGACTTGTGACTAAAAATTTCTTGCATATTATACTACAAGCCGTGATAGTCAAGTGAGAACAGTGGACTGCGAACCCATAGGTCTTGAGTTAAAGTCGTATGGTGCGAATTCTGGTAGAGGCAAATATTTGTGTAATAAGCATGGCTATTTGTACTTGAGCCATGGAGGTTTCTATGTTACGTATACATACAAAAAATAAGTATCTATGTGGTGTAACCAAAATCTAGTATCAGTAACACAAGCCGCGCTGCTGAGCTCGGAACTAAATGGCGCTGCGCTATAATGCATAAATATTTTTTTTTTTTTTTGAATGGCATTCATTGTTAGCTCGAGGGAGCTTTTACAATGTAACCGGACTTTTTTGGCGAAGCACCAGACAGTGCCTCCAGCCAAGGCTTAACTTAGAATTTAAGCAACAGCAGCTAAGGGCGCCCCCGAATGGGGCTCGGACCTCGGCTTAGGGCGTTGCTGAGAGGACAGCTAGGGACGGCTGGATCATGGATTTGATTATTTAGGGGCGAATTTAAAGCTACATGCTCGGCGCGGGCCGGCTCGAGCAAGGGACGGGAGGGAACGGTTACTGGACGTCGCGACGGGCCTCGCCGGCGAGGACGGTATTTAGGTAGACGTGTGTGGAGTGTGAGAGTGCTGGTCTCGGGATTTGCATAAATAAATAAATACAAGTAGGTATTTATAGCATGCAGGCGCTGCTGGTCCGAGTGACGACGCTTGGTCGACGTTTCACGTGACTCAAAGGCTGGCCTATTTTTCGGACAAAGAATTAGCATTGCCATTCAACGTGGCAATGCCGCCAGTCTTCTGGGCAATTTACTCCCTGACAGCGACGAGTACGAGATTTTTGACGCTTTATAACATAAGTTATAAACTGCTTCATTGATCTAGTGGTCACAAGTGCGGCTGCTGAGTAAGAGGTCCTGGGTTCGTATACCAGGGCGAGCTAAAGTGTCATTGAGTTTTTCTATGAAATTCTCAGTAGCAGGCGTGCCCGGTTGATCGCAATAGTCTCGCCCCCTATTACATGGGACCTAAAACATACCAGCGATATGTTGGTGTACATTAGTGCACTTCTGCCAAAGCTTTCAGGCACAGCAGGCGTAATGGTGGCGTTTATTAAGTGAACATAGACAACACAGTCATTCAAACACACCTCGCCATCTAGGTAGTCAATTAACAACTAGTGCAGTACCCACAATAACTCACAATTGCACTAGATTAATGCCAGCACTCTGGCTGTCGTTACAGGAATTACAAGCGTCATTAACATGCCATAAATTCATATTAAAACAACGTACATTTTGATTTACATATAGTTTTGCAACGACCGAAATGCGAGTGGGCGGGCCGGAGTAAGATTCTGATGTAAATATTGCTAATATGTTTTGTAGTTATAAATGATTCAATTTGTTGATGTAAGTGTTACATTTGTATAATAACATACCAATTGTCTTTTTCCGAATCGATTATGAGAGGTTTATTTTATTCCCATTTAATAGATATCACTATTCCAAATACATGAACATAGTATGTATTGTTTTTGACAACATGGAAATCGAACCCAGAACCTCATCCACGTTCGGTGATGCTTGCAACTCCTAGATAAATTCATAAATAACACATGTTTAATCCTAATGTATTCATACCCTTAATAGTGATAGCAGACTAAAGCCACGAATGGAAAAAATTTTTTTTTAAAACTCTCATTTGTACCTCTTATTACTTATTAATGGCAACCCTAAGTAAAGACATTGTAGAAAAGACAAAGTATTTGTATCGTTGTATTTTATCATCTATTTCCACATAACACTATTTTTTTTTGTGAGTTGTAGTGTTCTTTCTTCCAAAAATATTTGATAGTGTTGGTTTTTTTTTTATGATCCTGTAGTTTCCCACTGCAGGGCAAAGGCCTCCCCACTCTTCTTCCACTTCTCTCTGTCTGTTGCCGTAGAGGACCAATCTTTTTTATATAAGTCCAGCTCATCCCGCCATCTCCGCCTGGGCCTGCCGCGTTGTCGTCTGCCATTAAGTGTTGGTTTAACAATAAAAAATGTGAATTATGAAAGCGATTATAAGGAAATAAATAGGTACATTGAATTTCTACTTCTCCATATAAAACACAATTAAAACACCGAACTAGAAGAGACTGCTACTAACAGGAAAATCCAAACATACATTTTTCGAATCCGTAACGTAACTCAAATACGGAATCTCAATTAAACCGAGCACGGGACAGATAACTGAAAACTGAAAAAAAAACAACCTAAAATCTAGAATCCAGAGCTAAAACCTTTAAAAAATTATAGTACCTACGTACCTACTCTGCATATTTACTACTCATAAAGAATATGTTAGCTTATAGAAAGACTGAGTAAAATCTTTTTAGGAGTAAGAAGGATGAATGGAACGCTTTCCTTCGTCACTTCACTAGTTGCGCGGGAATTCGAAGATATTTTTTAGGCCACGTGACGTGTGATCTAATCACTAATACCGATTTGTTAATTCATGCCTATTATTAGTAAAATGATTTTGCATTGTTTTGAGTTCTCTTTTTAATAAATTACAATTGCATAGTATCTCCGAAATTTATGATAATTTATTTCTTTACTGGAAACCTAATATTTTTAAAATAGCATTTTTTTACGTATTTAGGGTAGTAGATTTGTATTGATGCCTTTTTGAATGACGGATTTTAGAGTAAAAGCTGTCATGCACATCAGAATAATAGAAAGAAAGAAAGAAACAAACAAAAAACATTTATTTTCGCACCAAATCAATGCCGCACGATATTAGACCAAAAAGCCAATTATTCAAACATAAAAAAAGAACAAGAAAATTTAAAAATTAAATTAAATAAAAATTTTACACCTACAGTCAAGTGCCAAATGCATAAAATTGAACATAGAATAGATGAACAAAACAAAATTAAACAAAAAAGACCACATAATTAACATTTAACAAAATTGTGCGCTATGTGTGAAAATCGTGGTAAGGATCGGGCAAAAAAAGGTCGAAGCTCAGCTTAATGCTGCGAGGTTGCCTTAAAAACCACACCAAGCGCTAATTTCAGTGATGACCTTGTATGGTGAGTGTTATGGCGTCTCCTTTTGGTGAAAAAATTCGTACGTAATATTTAAGTAGTAAAATAAATAAGAAAATCAACAAACTTTCACAAATATAAAATAAAAAACTCGAGCCAGGCTAACAAATTGTGGTAAAAAATATATGTTTTATATATGCAGTGTATTTGAGTGTTAAGTGTACAATTACAAAAGAGACATACGCAGTTTAATGGTGTGCTTCAGTGTGTTTGTGCGTTAGTGTATTTATGGCTTTTTAATAATACCGGATGACCTGCTAGCGACTACATCCAGGCAGTTCAAGGCTCCCCTAATCTAAAGAAACCTGTTTCGAGCATTCAGGGGGCACACAGCAGGCCACCCACTCAAGGGCTGATCTTCACTAAGACTCAGCGGCCACTCACTCGAGGTATGTATATTACCTATAGACATAGTGATCAGTACATAATAAATCTTAATGTTGTAGGTAACTCAAATTGCATTTTTATGAGCTTCTTGAAATTACATACCAAGCTTTGTTTTGTTTTTTTAAATATAGGGTATTTTTTAAATGTTGCTTTGCTTCTCCTGTGTCGCGATCGTCAATTTTAACATTTGCAATAGATTTTTTAGTTACTTGAATTGATCCCGAGTTGATTGTTGTTCCTATAACAAGATTATTGTTACTCCCGTTTTATTAAATGAACATATTATGTATATTAAATATTCTCCCGTGAAAGTGCCATTGTTTGACACCATGTGACGTCACTAATAGGAAATGTACCATTTAAAAATTTTTTAAACAAATGTCAAAATATATCTATTTACTGAGATAGTTGCGTCACCAATGGTACATTAGTTTTATGAACGTTATTATAGTATTTTAAGAAAGAAAAAAAAACAGACAAAACAAAAAGTAGAATTCTATTTTAGATTGTATCTTTTAATTTTACATTTGCATACCAAAATTTTTAGGTTATTACAATTGCAAAAAGTAACGAATACCTACAAGCGATTTCATACTTGCGTATATTGTCATTTAAATAAAACTGTCGAACATCGATATTAATTTAATCCCGTCGCTTCGGATCCTTTAAAGCATCAAGTTCCTGGTTCAGCATACCTATGTATGTTTAGTGGCAGACCGAATGAAAGTCTAAAAGACATTTAGGTATTTAATATCATAAAATTTTATTAATTCTCTTGTATGATTCTAAATCCGATTCCTCACTTAATGAATCACACCGAACAAGCGAACCAGTAGCTACGTTATACTCGTACCTAGCTAGTAAAAAACAACTGTATATAGTACCACAGGTGTCTGCCGTGTTCACCAGACCGACTAATACCTATTAACTGGGAACGTTTTTTGCTCTCCTTTTTTAATCGGATCGGTGTGAGCTGTGCTCTTCGGCGTTTGTTACTCATTATCCCTCTGTCTATCCGGTCCTCCCAAAAGTGCTTAATAGAATTTTTGAATGAAGCTTCTGAGATTTTTTTAGCTTTTCGGCTTTTGCATGTGTTTGTGGGGTTGTAGGGTAATCCTTTTTTTGGATTCAGGCTTTTGTGTAATGCAATTAATGTTCTTTGGAATTTTCAAATTTAATTTTGTGTTTACAGAATTTGTATCCTCGGAAAGGTCTACTGGAATAGGTACTACCACATTTTACTGGTAGGTGTAAGGTCTCATGTAATAGGGTGCGAACCTATTGCCATGAACTGGGCACAGAACCAGTTTCATAAGATTTCTGTGTGTTAAATAATTGCACTGTTTGACTTGGGTATCGAAACCAAGACTTTACACTCACACCGTGTTTGATATCGCTAGAACAATGAATAATAAACTATTTAGTACTTATTAATATGAACAGGCTTACCTACATGTTTTACTCATCTGTATAAATTAGGTACTTTGAAAATGCTAGGTTGTAAGATCCTTAAAGTAACTTTTAGGTGAGTAGTATTGCTGAGTTTGATTCAAAAGTTATTGACGTTTGCAACACCAGAAGTTTCCTTACAATAGTAAAATGACATTACTAGCGTGTTTAGGGGCCCCGACTCACAAGTGGGCCAAGTTTGCGCATTCATTTCACAACTGTTAAAATTGTAAAACCCTAGTAGTAGAGAGTTAATATATACTTAACATATACATAATTATATATTAGATGGAAATTATATGATATACTTTAGGTGCCTTGTGCATAAAATATAACATTCATCTTTTACATAAAACGATATCAGTAATAAATGTTAATAAATTACAGTAACTAATTCGATCGAGGAAATTTACAAGCTTCGCGTAAAACATAAATTAACATTACGAGCTAAGTTATTAAAATTAACTCGTAACTATAAAGATTTTCTAAATTCACGGCCTTCCCGTTTCAAGATATTTCTTCACCTTAATTAACATCATACTTATAAACATAAACCTCGCTAGAAGTTTAGGAAATTAAACAAGTGTGTAATAAAATCTTGTTTCTCCGTAGCGTCCCAAGTAACCCATAAATTACACGTACACCTCACGCTTTGTCAACGCAGGCGACTTTCAATACCAACCACATCGCATTATTCGGCATACATTCCCGCTTCTTTACACGTATAGAAACGCACGTCTTATCCATAACAAGTAATCGTGATTAATTCTCGCGACTGTGTAGTTTTAGGAATGTTTTCTACGGAAATATTTGCCCCAAAACAAGGGTGACCCCACTGCGTATAAAACGGGGAAGGAATTTTAATTTACCCTTGTTAGAGTCATGTTTGGAGACACCTTGCACTGTGTTGTATTACCGGCGGTGTAATGTGCTACAATAATGTCTGGATCGCTACAGCCCTGTCGTTAGTGGCTCTAAGGAATTCTTTAACTTTGTTTCACTGTTAATGCCGACAGTTTTATACGGTTTTAAAATAATGAATACCAAAGTGACAGAGGGAAGCATGGAATGCCACTGTTTTCTATCTAAAACAACAAATTAAATAACGAAATTGTAGGGTTGAAATATATACCCGCCGGGTTGTGGTGCATGCTTTTGCGAATCCCATGGCCCCGGCAATAGGGTTAGTGGCGTTGACGGGTGCGGTTTTTTAGTTGGTAAACGCTCAAGCGGAGTCCAACACACCCAGTCGCCTCCTCAAGCGATGGGACGTTCCGTAAAGGATTTTCCCGCATATAAAAAATGGGTTGAAATATATTAAAAGGCGAAAAATAAAATTTTGATAATTAAAGATTAACAAAATGTGTATCATCTATATTTACAAAATTTTACATATTTGTGTGTTCTTTAATCATTATTGTATTATTAGCATTAAAATTAGATAAATACACATTAAAAGCGTTAAATATTATAATGTACAGAATTTTCAGTTACTTCTCTCTACTGACACAGTTTAATTTCAATCAATATTGGCGAATATACGAACATTCCAATTCGTTTTATCATCCCAACTTCCATATTTCACACTCAAATCCACAATTCGAGATTGGGCCGTCCTAAACGCACAGAGATTCACCTGTCGCCGTGCCATTTATCACTTCCCTAACACTTGCAAACACTATCAGCAGAGAAAGGGGGATCCTTGGACCGTCGTCTAGATTCCGTAAGATTTATTCGACGCAGCAGGGGAGATGAAAAATTCCTCGTCCCCTGACAGACGGCACGACTAATACGGCCGTAGGTTAACTTGAAATTTACATTTTTATCAGCGTCACCCCGGGACATTAGCCTCAGTGTAAAACAAGAGGGGCTCAGTAAATCCTTAATTGCTGGCGACGCGATCGGAGAACAATTTATATGTAATATATATGCAAATCGTTTAGTTACTGCTTATTGTCATGGTAATGCAGCTGAAGATTTCTGATTTTATATGACGTTAATGTTTACTGCGATAATAAAGGGGTTGTTTGGTGCGGTTTGTTTAGTGCCCAGAGGTATTACGACGGACGCGAACCTTGAACTGTGATAGAAAATTATTGCTGAGAACACAGGAATTTTCTAATGAAAGGGTTCGTTATTATTTATGTACGTTTTATTCCAGTATTGTTTGGAATTTATGTTCATTATAACTCTGTTGTTCTTAATTCAGCTGTGCCGGTGTGTAAAGGTATTTAGGCTCAGAATCCGTAGTTTGAAACATTCAGTAGCAGATTTCACTTATTGAGAAAGAGAAAACTTAATTTTAGAACAATGAAATAGTAATTAAAAGTAACTAAATAATACTGTCTATGCAATTATTATCATAGAGTCTACGCTTTAATACACATTAAAAGACTGTAAAAGTGTTATATTCCAGCCTTCAACTTTAGCGTTCTAAACATTGACGGTTTAGCCCGTGCAACATAACACATAAATAATTCAACAATCACAAACCTCAGCATCCGGAACACATACAATGTAACACGTCCATCAAAGTTTGGTAGGGTACTCGAGCGGTAATCGACACAACTAGAAGGGCAGTTAACGATGGACGGGCCGTTTCCTTTCCCGAGGGAGCCGCGCCGCGCCGAGTGAGGCCCCAGTACCATCCCACCGGCTAACCACACCACATCCAGCCAATTCAATCACAAACATCTGACCTTACGAATAGTCTATACAGATCTTGACAATGATCCTTTGCACCTGTCATTAATCATTGATCGAGATCACACCGAAATGGCGAATCCCAATTTCAGACAGGACGGTGACAAAAATGTCCTGAATACTGTAGTGTTGTGGTGTTGTTGTGGATTTTTTTTTATAATTTGTGGTTACGGGTTGTACCGCCAGCATACGTTGGAGCAACGAGTGATAGTGTTGGAGAAGCAGTTCGGTGAGTTCAGGAGAGCTGCGAAGGTGGAGGAGCCGGTTCTGAGCACAGGACCGGAGCTATCCAGGAAGGAGCGCGATGTTGGAGACTGCATCTGTCCACCAGGTTAGTGACTCTCCATATTGTCTCAGTGTGTAATATAATTTTCTCAAAAAAAAAAAAAAAAAAAAAAAAAAAAAAAAAAAAAAAAAAAAAAAAAAAAAAAAAAAATTTCTGGTTTAAAGTTTCAAACAACATAAAAGCATTGTTTAAATTATAATAGTATTAAAATTTAACAGGGTCGGAAGGACCAAACGTTAATTTCAAATTCTATATTTGTTTTCGGTTCCTGTATTTACAGATTCTTCCTTTGGGGGAAATTTCATTACGCCTCAATCTCATTTAACATAATACCGTAAGCTGCTATACAATGAACCCATCAAATTAATTTTAGTATAGTCCCAAATACAATCGGAGGCCGCAAGCGTGCCACAGGCCCGTCAATGCCTACAGACACAATGTGCCGACTAACTACGACCATTTTACAATATCCGGTGATAAACTCAATTGGGCATCTCCCACATCCATTCGAAAGTCAACCTTCTTATGATAAAAATAAGATCTATATTGTCTTCCAACATCTATTCTCCTCTTACGCTACTAAAGCACCCAAGTTTAGGTCGACGAGACAAATTTGTAATGCTCTATTGTCACAGCCATTAGACATAATGGTTCAATAAGGAGTATTGAAAACGTTCTTTCAGGCCTACAAATCAACCTTTATTCAATTTAATATGATACATAGAGCAGCAAGGCAGGGCCGTGCGAAGGGAAGGATATTGACCTCGGGCGGATATTAAAAATGGCCCTTTAAATTGCTCCAAAGATTTGTTATCTATGGCATATTGGTTGTTTCCGTCGAGCCTCCAGTTCGATAGATTCAATAGGTTTAATAAAAGCGTTAATAAGATTTCTCCCGGGTTGACCCGGTGGACTGGAGTTTAATGAAAATTTACAAACAATAGGAGGGTATTTTAAAAAGTTCCGTTCACAAAAAAATGCCGGAATCGTCAAGCACTCCGCTAATTACTTCTCATTGTTAGAAGCGCGAAATAAAGGCTTAATTGTTTGAAGTTCTCGCATCGGAAAGTTACTTCGATCCACTTCTTATCTAAGGCGCCATGGACTGGAATTAAAGAAGCCTTTTGCCGAGTTCGCGACGATCCTACGGAGTAGGAATGTGACTTCAAAAAGTGCAGTGAGGCGGATTTAAATTAGTTAAGTAAATTATTATTATTATTACAGTAACTCTATTAGTTATACCTCATTATGTATATACCATAAAGGTTATTCGTCCATATATCTGGTTTAGCTCAAGCCCAACTTGAAAATAAAATCTAAAAAAAATATTTTAATTAGTTTTTAAATACATCAAATATTTTAAAACTCCCGGAAGTAAAGTCAAATCGAGAACTAATCTTAAACCATTTTATCTAAATATTTTCTAATGGAAAAGGTCGTTACCAACCTATTAGATAGATATATCTATCTATTGATCTAGATCAATGTATTTCAACACAGCAAATATTTCGACAAGCCGTTCAAATGATACAACGTCGATAAAGTTATGAAATGTTAAAAGCCCCTAATTGATAAAATTAAACAGATACCATTTAATATCACAGCTAGTTTATACAGCCAGAACAAGTGTCAACTGCAAACATTATATTGGAATGAAACAATAATTTACATACGATAATTTACTTTCAACACCGATTTAATTTGTAACGAATGTTAAATTATTGCGGTCGTATTTAATGATATTAACTATATTTTGTATATTAATTATTGTTTCATATTAATATTATTTTAATTTCATAAATTAACATACATTTATGAACGGTATCTACACAGTACAGTGTATAGTAGAAAGGATTTGGAATTTGGGAAAAAATATTGATAAACTCATTTTTAAATATTGATGATGATCAACCATGCTATAGCGGCTGAAACGAGGAAACACTTTAAAAATTCAATCCCGGTTGTTATAATTTATTATAACTCCTGTAATAATCCCTACTTAGTAGAGGGAATTCTCCATTTATTATCACCTACCATATTATGAGTATGCATATAGTAATCTGATTACAGTCAAAGGCTGGAAGCTCTCTTAAAGATAGCCCTGAAAAGTATTGAAAAAGATAAATGATTCTGTCCGCGTCCTCTTGTGACCCAGTCCCATCCTCATCAAGCACACTCCATGGAGTACTAGCGCCGCAAGTTCCACTTCGGCTCCATAACTGTTATCCTCTCTAATACACAACTGGGAGACGTTCATAATTGTTACATGGGGCGTTACGCGTCTCTTTATTGCTTTACTTTTGCAATATTATCCAAGTGTTTTGTTTAGGAGTCGTCTCTTGCTATTTATTTTTATTCTTACCTTTTTATAGGCGAAGTATTGGTTCTGGTATCGTATAAGTATCGATACGTATTGATTTTATTTAAAAGGTTTTATGTTTGAACTATTTTTTTATTGTTAAGAATTAACGCAGACGAAGCACCTCGCCTTTGTCTGTATAGAATTAGTAATATGGGTAGCTTATCTTCGACTTCCCATTTCGCCCCTTTTTCTACAAAGAAAACTTTTCCTAGCCCCAAAGACACAAATTATTTCAGTAATTATATCTGACTATAAAACTTTTTCTAATTCGGTTCAGCGGTTATTGTGAATAGATAACGAGATATACATACTTTCGCATTTGTGCTATGAGTAAGTATAGATTTGTACAACATAATTTGTATAACTTAATTATTGTTTGCAGTTCTTCCAAACGATATTTTTTGGACACACTCTTTTTAATTTTATCAGAAAGAAAAACCATACAATTAACCATAGGAAACGCAATCGCATAAAATTATGCGCCTAATAAATTTATAAAAACAAAGAACCTGGCACAGGGTCCAGTTACGGTTAACCGGGTGTGACCCCAACACGGATGTGTGCCCGGGGATACCCGGGGCTATTTGTACAGACAAGTTATAAAGTAAACGAGCGTATAATTCATTTGGAGCTATTTGATTTTGTAAAAATATGTTAATCAGTGTTTGTTTTGTGTGTCGGGATTGAATTCGGTATGTTTTAATTTAATGGTTACAACTTTGTGGTTGGAAACGAAAATGGGACTAAAGGCCTTGAATGTTTTTGAATTAAGTAAAATAATATTAGTTAAATGAATGCTATAAATGTTATTTTGTGAATTATAATCTTTCTAATATAATACTGATATTTATTGATATTTTCTATTTTTTTCTGTATTATTCTTGATTTTTTGCAAATCTACCTATATAGTATTCAGAATGTATTACTAATGTTGATACTATAGAACATGCGAAGAAAGAATCTTACAAACAGCAAAACATATTTTAAACACAGAGGGAGATAACAGTTCAGGAACAGATGTGTGCGAACGCGAACGCTTTTTCATCCTGAATTAACTACTTAACTGAATTAACTTTTACGGATTTTATCAAGTTACACTGATATCATAATCTCGACGTATCCTTTACGGCATTGATGGTTATAACTTTTTATCATAACCACAAGTCTGCCCGTGACGATGACATAATTGGTATGGTATACACTTTTATTTCAATAAAATGTCTGTATATTTTTACCATGCAAGTATTTTTTTAAACGTTGCCTCATACTATGGATTTCTCCTGTATCGTGGATGTGCTTGCAAATACAAATGCACAAACACCCAGACCCGGAACAAGCTACCAGTAGACCATACATATTATTATATGTAATTGTGCCGTGCGGAAATCGAACCCATGACACGCAGCGTAGGCCGACGCAGCTAGACCACAGCACCGACCGTGCCGTCGTCAGGTGATTTAATGAATATGTGTATATTCTAAATTGCTTAGACAATAAGTAGTAAATAGTTTATGACAGACTCAATTTATATTCTGCCGAGATGCCTGTAGAGATAATATATTACCACCGCTTTAGATTGATGAGTGCAGTATTGTATTATTTATTATCTCCATCACAATTTTCGTATCTATTTGATTAATTAGATAGTAGCATTGATTTGTAACCTTAAGAAATATAGAACATTGTTTTCAAGATAATAGACGTTTTCGTGAAATCTTATTTATTGATTTAAAAATTAGTATATCTTATTTATTGTTTATCATCATCATCAACTAATGAACTGTCCCATTGCTGGGCACCAGGATCTCCTGTCATTTGAGAGGGATTGGCCTGAAGTCCACTCCAGCGTGGAGGACTAGACGGGTTGGTAGGACTTCACACGCCATCGAGAAAATCTTTCAGTCATGAAAGTTTCTTTACAATGTTTTTCTTCACCGTTTGAGTATGTGATACCACCGTATGAGTCAATGCCTTGGTATCGAACTGGAAACCTCTGACTTAACAGTCCACTGGTGACCACCATTGGGCTATCACGGCTTATGTATTGTTTAGTACCAACTGCCTCCCGCGGCTTTGCCCGCATGGTAAATAGATAAAAAGTAGCTTATGTGTTAATCCAGTTAATAAACTATATGTATGCTAAATTTCATTCAAATCTGTTAAGCGGTTTTTGCGTAAAAGAGTAACAAACATCCATCCATCCATCTATACATCCATACTTACAAACTTTCACCTTTATTATAATGGTCTATTACCAATATATTAAAGGTGAAAGAAAATAGGTAATATTAGTAGGATTTGTGGATATAATGTGTTTTATATCCACAAATCCTACTAATATTACTTATTTTCTATTTTCATTTTGTTTTTCTACATATCATTCAATTATTCAACTGGAGGTTAAATTTAATTTTAGTAAAGTTTGTTCCATTTCTTCATAATATTATAAGTTGTGTTGTTGAGGGAAAAAGGAAGGGAGACTTACTTTTTGTACCCTTATGGGCCATTTATACACACATCAAAACAACCGCGCAGCAGATTTGGCGCTCAGCAGCAATACACTCGATAGATTTACGAGACACCCTGACAAATGAGATGTGCGCGAGATGGCAGCCTCTTATAAATTCGTCTGTCAACCCGCAAGTAATGAGCCGGCGGCTCAATGATTAGTTGCGCTGAGAACTGCTTTTTACGACTCATATCAGAATAAAATGGAGTATTTAACACTGAATTATAAAGTATATCGTACTAGAGAAACTATATGTTGAAATAATACAATTTGACGCTGGAAAATTTTGCCAGAGTAATGTAGCCAACTTGATCTATATTGTAATTAATTTAAGAGCTATGCTCTTGTCGGCGCAGCATTCGCCCCTGTTCTCTATCTTCTACTTTCTCTCTTTCTTCGATCTATCTGTATTGCACAATTTCAAACGTGTAAGATAATATGATACAGTCATACTTAATTGGTAATCAATGTATATTATCTCCGGATCCAATAAATAAACGTAATCTGACGTTTATAAGACACATTAAGATAATATTGAGTTGCAGCTCAATACAACGCGGCTTTCTGCAGCCCTCGATTCGCGTCGTTATATCTCTAAAAGATATTAATACCTCAATGGTATTGAATGTTACTTTTTTTAAAAGGTGGTATATAAGTATGTTTTTATGTAAATGTTAACTGAAGCTAATGTAGCTATGGAGTTTGGTGCATTAAATTTATTTTATACATAATATGAAGAGTATCAAGTATGTACTTGATACTATTCACTTATGCCAGGTACTTATTATATTGCCCCTACATACTACCGTCATTATTGCTCACAGACTTCATTTTGGCATTGATGACAGATAAGATGGCAGAAAGGAATAGAACTAGTATTCAAATATAGTATCTTCTTAATGTGTGTTCTGTTTATATTGTCCATTTTCGTACAATAAAACGACTGATCGAAAGTATAGAAAAGAAGAGCGTTGTACCTTTAAGAATTTCTTTATAGACACGAGTCAGAATGTTAAAGTTGGTATTGTTCGCGAAGCCTCGTCGACCGCAGCAACCACGGCACAATCTCCATACACTTAGATTAAACCCACCGGAGACCAACACTGGATGAGTGCGCTTCGAGGAAAAAACCGCAGTTTATTAATACATAAGTTCTATGATTCCTCTATTCCGTATGCGATTTTTGTTCATTAAGCACACTAAAAACCATGTTTTTATAATGCGCTTTTTCACATACTCAAACGAAGACTAGACTTGAAATAATCTTATATATAAAATTTTCGTGTCACAATGTTCGTTCCCGTAGGTACTCCTCCGAAACGGCTTGACAGATTCTCATGAAATTTTGTGAGCATATTGAGTAGTTCTTCTGAGAATCGGCCAACATCTATTTATCATACCCCTTAGTGATAAGGGTTGTCCACCAACCCCTATAATGTGGCAAAACAACGTTTGCTGGGTCAGCTAGTAACGTAATAAAATTGTTTCGTTTGGGTGTCGACAGCACGCGAAACAAAAACTGATGTCACAGCACTACGGCAATCTTGCCATCAAAAGCTATAGATGGAACAAATTTTAAATCAGTACGAGTATTAATTACTGAAGTAGTATACTTTACGTATTTTAATGTACTCTACATATATTTTACGTAATTTTACGTAAAAAAAGGTTTTTAAAGAATCTTCATCCGTATTATTTACATTAATTTAATTTTTTTTAAGTTAAAATCTCAGCTTTTTGCTCCCTCAGTGCGAAACTCCGCCATTTACGTAATAACCCACGCAGCTAAACTTGTAGTATTCACATGTAGAAAGTTTTATTTCAGAAATAAATTGACTCCGTTTACAGTAGAGTTTCGTCGAGGGTTGCCTTTGAAAACGTTCACTTTGAAATTTTTCCATTCCAAAGTTTTCTGTGATTTATATTCAGATTTACCACCTAAAATTATACCTGATTAGATTGTTGGACATTTTATTTTGATATTGTTCGTGTTAAAGAAAACTGACTGATTCCACTTCATTATAATTCATAATTATTCATATTCATTTATTCGTAAAATATAAACTTACAGTGTACAACCAAGTCGTTTATATCTATACTAAACATACAAAAACAATAAGTAATTAAATCTTATCTAAAACCATAAAACATCTATAGTATTCTTGCCTAACTATAATATTTACATACTTAAGAAAATACTGACCTTTTTGTTTAGTATGCTGGGCTTGTCAAAAATATGTCTGCTTCTGGATTGGCCCTAAAAACTATTAAAAAATTTAATGTCTCTGGAAGTAGGACTATTGTCATAATGTTACATGAATTACCTACCCTATCTACCTTCCCATCTCCCCTACCTAAATACCCTTTTGGTTTTTCAGATTTCCCTTTTTCAGATTTCTAAACCAACCCAAAATTAAAGATATCATAACAAAAAAAAATTGTACGAGTTTCTGTGAGACTAATTGCAATTTGATTTTTGAACAGGTAAATAATAATACAAAATATTCAAAGATCTGCCCTTCATAGTAAGTAGTATATAAAAAAATACATAGTAAATAAGACTGTTCCACCAAATGTTTCTATCTATGGAATTACTGAAGGAATTCCAAATAATCACAAATCAAGGCTAGCTTTAGTGGAAATTTCGCAATTCGCAGTTACATGTCAACATTAATAACGCAATGCAATACCATTAATCATCAAAAAGCAGCAATGTACGGCGTCACTGCGCCGCTGTCGTTCACAAATCACATTAAACATGCAATTTGTTAACGTTTACGAACGTGCCCGTAATATGACAGTGGGTGTCACAACATCACTGTAATATTTTTCAATCTTAAGACATCGCCACACGACTCGAATTATAACCTTTTGTGTTCAAACAGGTCAGGTTTTCACAGTCAAGTAAATTTTTTCTTGTCTTGAAAAAAATTGTTTTCTTGATATTAAGGCCCATTAAATAGAATTTAAAAAAAATTGATTCCCAAGTTCTTATAACACAAATGAACGCAATCCACAATCTATCTAGAAGGTTCTTTAAAGTGAAGACTGAATAACATCGCGACAAGTGTCAAAGCCAGTCGCAGAAACACGTATATAAAACACATTTTATAAGTACATTTTATTACAGCAAAATAATCCTTAATGCATTCAAAATAAGGACTTATATTAGTATCAAAAGAAAAGTCAGTGGTTTAGCACACACTTCCTCGGGAATTTTCAATATTTCATTCGACGCAGCATGCATTGCTGTACTAGTAAATACTTGTATTTACAAACAAAATTAAGCTCTAACTACATGCAATTATAATTTACTTTCGAATGATACTATTTAAAGCGTAACTTTATTTTAAACTGTTTTTAAAATGTCGCTAAGTTTGGGAGATTTAAAAGTATTTTCACGATAATAATTCAGAAGTTCTGTAGATTTTCCACTTTGATAATTTGCGAGACATTTCCATATTTTTGTGAACGAGATTAAGCGTGGTAATTGCTACATTATTTTTTGGTAAAAAAATGCGGCTATGAAAATGTGTATAACTGAATGTGGGAGATAAAAAAATGAGTTGTTTTTTGAACAATTTTCCCTCTTGAATACTTGTGTGTATGATATAAGTAGATTAAAATAATAGTTTATGCTATGAGCATTGTCTGCAGTTCGCTGTAACGTACAAACATAACGCGAGCGATGGCTCCAGCATCTTTTGTCCTTATGCAAATGCACAACTTGTAGAAAAGCAATCCAATTTGACGCTAAATCCCTCGAGATATAAGTGCACACCGCAGTTTTAAATTAAATTCCAAGAAAATACACAAATATCCACCTTATATTTGAGTAAATTAGGTTTAAAATGTATTCAGTTAAGTTTATAAGAGGTTGCTTAGTTTTGCGCTATTCTGAGTTTCGGTTGTAAAGCTTGTGATACATGAATTGTAAAAATCTGAATATAACGCGAGTCGGGAAGTGAGTCGTAAAAGTTGGCGGTACTAGCAACGGTTAAAATAAGCCGGGTTTAAATCACACTGAACGTAAGTTATGTGAGTTGACGACACAGTCTGAATTATGCAGATAGATATACTGCGTAATTTCTTTACACTGTGGAAATTTTCAACAAAGCCTGCGACTATCCTATGACATGTAAAATGAAAAGAAATGTATTCACGGGACCCTATTTTTGATTATTAATACGAGAGTTCTTGCGTCTGCACAACGCTTTAACAATTGGAGATAAATCACCCAATACATTATTTAAATGTTATTTTATTTAAATACGTTTAGAACAATTTGCAAATTGCAATAGTGATTTCACAAAAATATAAAGCGTTTTGATACGATGCGTGTAGGTAGGTTAGTACCTACCTACACACATCAAATAAATCAAGGATTAAGTATTTGTTTACTATTCAAATACACATTAATTTGTGTTTGAATAGTGATTAAATGATTAATTAATAAATAAATTGGTTCACAACTAATATTAAAAGCAAAATATTCTAGACTATAATAAAGTCTCCTGTTAAACAAACAAAACTAATTTTCAAATATAACTTAGTGTAAGTATACATATATCTAGCGTCGGCCTATGTTTATATAGTCTGGAAGAGACCGTAGGATTCTCATTAAGTAAGCTTAGCTAATATTTTCCTTTTTTGATAATTTATTTAATTAAAAACAGGTTTCTATAAAAATATATAGGTATAGTAATACTACCTTCTGCCCGCGATTTTGTCTACGTAGAAATTTCTTTTATCATATTTCTGTATTTTTTATATCATTTCCTGGGACTCAAACTATCTCCATACAAAATTTCATTTAAACCACTTTAGCGGTTTAAGCGTGAAGAAGCAATGGATAGACATACTTTCGCATTTATAATATTAAAAGTATGGATTACTAAGGATATATTGTTATTTTTTGTTGTTTTGTATTCCATTCTTAACAAAGTCATCAGAAGTGTAGCTATCTACCCAAGCAAAGCCAAGCGACAGTACCTAGTGCACACAAGCTCCCAAATATGAACAGCGGTACAAGTGCATTGTTCTCGAGATAAGCCAAAAGCTCCACAATGCATACTAATTCTACAAAGTTATGCTGTTTTAACTTGTGAGTTAATTTGTGGGGCGTGTTACATAGAGATGCTGTGCTGATGCGAAGCTATCGTTTTCTTAATTAAACCTTACCTCAACATTAGATATAAATATGATATATTATTTTTTATTACGTGATTTCAAAGCGTATTTGTGTGTACAATAGTATTAATATACATACGAGTAGTTTTCAGTAAAAAGAGACTTAGCCGGAATATTTCCCTCAGCGTTCTTAAAAGCTCGACAATCAAAAAAGGATAATTATTATTTGGCCCGTTTCCATTTTGAATTACTAATATTTTTGTAAGCAAATCTTAATCTTTAATCCGTTTACTACGCCACTGCATCGCACTAAGAAATATGATCGAGGCCTGACCATATAAGCGGGTTTATTTTTGAACTTTTCGCCTCGGTAAAATAGAAAAAAATATTATTAAAATATAGCTACATAAACGCTTGAAGTCCGCGTCGCGTTCAGATGCTCACGTGGGACGTCGCCGATTTAATCCTAGTGTTATATTGTTGCAACGCTGTCGCCGTAAACACAATATATGTCTGCATACATACTATTTGTGCAGATAGCGACCGCGATATCACCGCTACTGTTATCTACTTGCTGCTGTTAGTGGCATGCCTTTGTCCATTTTCCACATTCATATGTACATTTAAATCGCACAGAAATACAACAAATCTCTCTATAAAAATTGTGGCATCTTTAAGAGTAATTATTCACTTCTTGTGACCAATTTATGAATGGATTAAGTATACTTCATTTATCATTCAATATCATCCATTCACTCTTTCACTGCTAGGCACGGGTCTCCTGTAATTAAAAAGAAATTAAGCCATAGTCCACAACGTTAGCCTAAAGCGAGTTTGATAGACTTCAAAAGCCCGGTCGAAAAAATCTCTTAGGCATACAGGTTTCCTCGTGATATTTTCCGTTGAACACAGCAACGTTGACGCATGTGATTAATACGCACGTTACCTCCACAAGTCAGTTGTGCCTCTCTTGGGATTTAACCTGAGACCTTTAATTTCACATTATTACAAATTAGAACTGACAAACTTGGCTGTTCTTCAAATTCCTTTCAAAGTTCCATCAAAAATCTTTTCAAGCCATCAATGGATGTTATAGAAGCCAACTAGACTCCCATTAATCTTGGTGAATACACCATGGATTTAGCAGGCGTGTACGACGTCCAAATGGTTATCGATGTAGGAGATGAACCCCCGATACTCTGTGCTTATTGGTGGCGAGTTGGCGGGCAGCCATGTGGCGTGTAGCGCCAGAGGTTATAGGGCTGGACGGTGCACGGTCTGTGGATTATAATATTTAAAATTACAAAATTAAATTATATACTATAATACGATATCCTTGAAGCGGTACTCATAGGAGTAGGTACTAAAATGCACTCACAGTTGGCCTCTAGATATTTATGTAAAATAAATAATAAGTACCCATGTAAGAGAAGGGGGGTGGGAGGGGGAGTTATCGTATTGCCATTTTCTAGGCACAAATTGAAACTCCGACCTGCTTCTGAGAATTTTATAGAAAATGTCAGTACTGTTTGGATTACCATCGAACTTGGATCAGTTCGAATAAACATGGAATACGTGATTTTATTAAAAACAAATTTTGTGTCACAGTAATAATGTTAACAAACGACAAAAAATAATATTAATTTTCAATTCATATCATTATAATAGGTAAACTGATTTTAACCGCAATTATTCAAAACTCAACGAAAATAATATTTAATAAGCGCGCTATTATGGAAACAATTAAGCTGTACCGCTTATAAAGCAGTCATCAAAAGTTATCTGTCATGTTAGATTTAATGCAGTTATTAACGTTAAATAGCGGTTAGCAACGGTATATAATGTTATTTGGGCAGCACTAGCGCTCGTAAAGTTTACAACCATAACTGAACCGGGGTTGAGTTGTGACTGATATAGTTATAATGGGGTGTTTATTAGACATGGCTCGTTTTAAGAGGGAGTTTTAATAGCACTGGACATGAACATCCAATAAAAATTAATCAATCAAGGGATCTACATACAACAATATTTATGAAACAACAGCAGTTAGTAGAGTATAATATGCTAGAGTAATTACTAACATTTTCAAAGAGAAATTTTATTAATTATGTTATGATGAATAGTTAAAAAACCATCCAACCAATCAATATGCATGATGCATCTGAAGAATTAATCTTACGAACAATTGGAAGACCAATCGTAGACCTTAATCTCTAAGATAGAATAATTTCTATTTCCTTTGGTATGTATCACAATAATTTTCCCGTCTGTTGATACAATTTACTCACGCGTACATTTGAGGGATATCTGCCCACCCACTCGACTAGTAACGGACACGGGGTAGTCGGCCATTGCAGAATGTACACGCGTGGTTTAATCCGTTTGGAAATTGTAATAGTAATATTCTTCTATGAATATTTCTTCCAGGGCTGATATTTCTCGAGAGTTTCTCGTGAGATAACAATGCATTGTTATCTCACGAAAAACTACTGGGTGTGTGCAGACTATATCCCAAACGTTTGTCCTAACTAACTAATCTATGAAAGCGATGAATCAGTTTAATAAACTGAGATTTGGAATTATAGCTTTATTTCATAGCTTAATCATACGATAGTAGTTTTATCCTTTAAACTCTTAACTTTATGTGAGCGAAGAGGGGTGATTAGATTCGACGGCGTGCAAAACCTACTAATGGAATAAATGGTTAATCAGTTCGATCTCCTTTTTAAGCTACTAGCATGCAACTGAAAAACAGAAAAGTACCATCTCCGTTCCACCTTCTAGACCAAAAAATCCCAAACAGCTCCGTATATGAAGTGATCTGGTTTTTATCTCCAGCCGACAGAGATGTAACTGCGTTCGGTTGCAAACGAATGGAGTAATTAAAAACTTCCTTCCTACGTATCGCGGGCTGCAGGACGCTGGCGGGACCGCTAACGATTATGACTGTCGCGTAACTGTAGCGAAGGTAGCACAGTAGGTTAGGTTGGAACATTATTTTTATGCCATCAGGGCGGCAGACAAGCTTGCGGCCATTTGGTAAGCGGTTACCGTAGGATCTATGGACCTTTGCAACACCAGGCGTGACGCTCGCGTATTGCGTTGAAAAACCTCACTAGGGAAAAATTGGGGGCGTTTTAGGTTTTTTAAAATAGGGGAGTTACTAGACGACAATAAATTGAGTTTCCATGATATCAGAATAGTGACTCCCCTAACGAGTTCTTGCAACCTTATTCACTCGCAGGAACACAACTACGGTTGTGTCACTGCAATCTTCGGCAAGCCAGAGGTACTTTTCTAGTTGGGCAGCTCAATTTGGGCGAGAAATTTCGCTATGCTACCTCCCTGAAAATTAAACTACATTTATGTACCAATATTGTACATATGTTTCAAATGAGATATGAATGCCTCCCGTGTGTGGCTGCTGGACCCTGGCGGGACCACTAACGATTATGACGGTCACGTAAGTATAGAGAAATTTAAATAGTAGGTTCAGTTGAAACACAATGCTTAAGTTTAGAGTATCGGAAAAAAAGTATTCATTTTTAGAATAAAAAAATTAAACCAAAGGGTTTTAATTATAGTCCTATTAATTTACTCCATCCGTAAATAAATATGGAGTTGTAAATAATGTTCACGTTAGTTTAGTTCCCTCGAGAAGAAGTATTTCAAACTCATCTCGCCCTGTACCTTTACCATGTGGAATTAATCGTAATAACTCCCAAATGATCTCAGAAGAATCAAAAGGTCAACCACACAAAGGTGCGTATACCTACTTTGCTGTGATTTATTTTCAGTATATCTTTCCATCAAAATAAAATCTCGATTCTACTGTAACCCCTGTACTACATCATCGTCAATACAGCAGTTTAAATTTCCGTCACGCTGTCGGCACGTGTTGCGGGTCGATAGCTTTGTGCGGAGCAACCGAACCGCCCCGGAATTTTATCACACAACCACTCATATTGTTTATTTAAGGTACTTTTTATTTCTTGGGTTTCTGCCTTTTGATGTGCTGTGTACAAAGATTTAGACACATTTATATGTAGGCGTAACATTTTTATTGTACGAAGGGTTGAGTTTTTCGTCGACACGAAAATACAGGTCGGAAATGTGCCTGTATGTCTTTCATAAATGTATGTAAACTTTTTTTAGGTGTTGCGTATGTTCAATGGAAATGCAATGGAATGATCAATAAGTTTACTATTGCTTTGCTTCAAAATTGGTACTTCTTTATCAATGAATTAATGGTCCATCTGTTCAGCATGGATCCCCTGTTGAAATAAGAGTTTAGGTCCACCACTCTTAGTGCAAGTTAGTAGACTTCTTCAGACACACAGGCTCTTTCATTATATTTTTCGTCAACATTTTAAGGAAATGATATGATTTAGAATTGAACTTGAGATGTTTGACTTCGTATACTAAGGCTATCGCGATAAAATACTCGATAATTTTATAATTTTATAACATCTATTCTGTAAAATAGCCTATTTTCTGAAGCTTGTTTAGCCCGAGGAACTATTTTTTGGGGCCCGAAGGGTTCTTGAGAATGTTTCCGATAATATTTTATTTTTGGAGATTATATTTTAGATTCCATAAGCCCTTTAGTTTTTGCTATTTTCGTAAGTAAGGTTCCTTTTTTGGAGCTGGAATTTAATAAAGTTATTTTAACCACTTTAATCAACTCCTAAACGAAATAAAATGGCTAGTTGGTTGATATTATACTCGTTTTAAATTATACAGTAATTGTACCTTTTTCATAGTGCGGTTTACCCTCGTGGAGCGTCGACCGCTTGGGGAGGCGAAGGGGTATTTCGAGTTATTTCATTCACCACGACAGGACAGTAATTTAGCTACACAATAATTTAAGTACTAAGAAATGTATTGTAGAATTTATCCAATCATAAAATGTCTTTGCAGTTTTGGTCCGTATCTTGATCAAATAAATAGGTTGGAAACATAACATAATATGCCGTCGGTAGGGAGTTAGTGACCGTTTACCATAAAACTGTTAATAGTCTGTATTAAAAAAGCCATTTGAGAAATTTCCTACATCGTCACATTCGTACATTAGTATTACCTTTGGACTATTCACTTGTAAAAGTATTCTCAAAAGATCTATTCACAGAAATAAAATATCATTTTATATTACAAATCAAATGAGTTAACGAATATTCCATTTATATTCCTCTACCCGTACTGCAGTATGCACAGAACAAAGCTATAACTTATTACAATCTACAGTATATGCGTCAGTGTATTGGTTAGAGCAGACTTCAGCACATGTTTTTATACTACCGAAGAAGTTTTGCCAGTTCCCGTCTAGAAAGCTAAATGTTAACCAAACGATGTATTCATCGACTAACCACATTTCCAATTAGTGTTCTCCAAGTAATATACTATAAGTGAATAAACTTATTACAATCTACTATAAATATTGTTGTTGTGGATAATAATATTATATTATGCTATTTTGTTGGTTTGGCCAATTTAACAATCTTTATTGTATTTTTAAATGTATAGGCAATGTGAGAATTTGATCACAAACGCATATATAAAATCTTTTCGTTTTAACGTCCAGCTTAGCTTATATTTTTGACCGCAGATGATCAGACTTATTTTTCTCCTTTTTGGAGCGGTCTGCGGTCAAAAATGTTAGAAAATGACGATGTTATTTAGTGTGACACAGACAGGTTGCAGTAGGGATATATCTTTGTATTTTCTCATCTATTTCCAGACGTGAAAACTTTATTATAAAATATACAAAAGTGCCAACGAGATATCGTATAAATGGTAGTAAACCAATATCACACATGTTTTTTATATATGGTGTAAAAATCGAGGGGCTGCCTTAGGGTCCCAGGATATATAGTCCAATAAAGCAAGGCTCCGGCCATAAACGTCCGCCCGCCACCATCGGCCAACTTCACGGTATATTGCGGAGGGGAGAACTTCAGATTTTTCCCCTCAACCAACGTTAATAGTTTGTATTATGAAACGATTTATAAATATAGATAGATATATTTCCAGGCACTTTATCGATGACGTGATTGCGGGGCTGTTGGAAGATATTTATGGAGTTATTTAAATAGCTCCTAGTCCTAAAATATTAATCGGTTTGGTGTTAACGCGTTATAAAAAATTATTAAAGAAAACGTTGAAATTCCCTCACAAAATTACTAAGTTTAAAAAATTTAGTTTTAACGAAAACACGCGTTGCAGTTACCATTGAAGTAAGAGTATCCTGGATGTAATTAACTTTTATTTAAAGTTAAATTTTAATATCATCAGTTACAATCCAATTCATGAATAGCCCGATATATCTCGTCAATAAGTACATTGTTGCCCCAGCGTTATTTTACAGCGATATTTCGCAACACTAAAAAGTATTTCATTTCCCTTGAAATATGACATCAAGGTTTTGTAGTGCGGGAGTCTGACTGCACTTTACGACATCATAAAAGTAGTTTCATTTTTTATTACCTGCATAACTTGATTTGAAATTCAAATGTAGCTATCAATTTTGTTTAAATCACTTCTTTTTGTGTATTTTTATTACTAACACGGTTTTGTCTTGGGAAGACAATGTCAATTTAAAAGTTACACAGAAATGGTCATGAAACAGTGGCAACAAACTATAAAACTATTCCTTCAGTTTCGTATTTTTCGTTGTTTCATGCGATGTGACCCACCAACCCATGAAACCTCGAATAACGTTAAAACTTAATACGAATATCGTAGACACTTTATATTGGCTTCGGATATAACCAAGATTTTATATAGATCCCAGCAATTTGGCTTTAAAGCCTAGATGTTCATGTTTCTAGTAATTTATTGCTCTCATAATATTTTCAGACGACAAAATGAAAAATGTTGGTAATAAATTACGGTCGCTTCTAATTCAGCCTTCTTTACTATTACTAAGCCTGGCTTTTGGGTAAACTTTTTATCTTAGAATTTATTTTTCAGGAGTAATTTACAAACTTTCGTTTTGAAAAATAAGTACAGTACGTGACAAAGTAGCAGTGCCTACTTAAAAAATAATATAACATTTTACCAAGGGACGAAAGTGACAGATTGCAGTATGTGCAACTAGAGTTAATATAGTGCCATAGGGCTCCATGGCAGGGTCGATCTAGCGTGGAGGTCATGAAATAATTAAATAACGTGTAAATTTTAACTGTCGAACACCTCTATTTTTTTACTTTTTTTATTATTTGTACTTATCCCCGAGGGATACATAGTTCTTTTTATTTGACCTATGAAGAACATAGAAAAAAATGATATATATAAATCAATTAGATTCTGTCTTTAAGACTCACGACTCTATTCTTTCTACGTGTCTTTGAATTACTAATTATTAATTCCTTATTGATTTTTTTCAAGACAGAATCTATTTTAATTGCATTTTCTAGGATTTTTGGAAGGCGCAATCCTAATTTCTTTAATTATCAAATACTATTTTCAATTACTCAAATAAAACAGAACAATATATACCACCGTACCGCTTACCTAATTAAAAAAAGTAAACAACTGGTTAAAATATTATTCGGAATTTGAATTTGACTACTATTAAAAGATATAGTTTTATCAATTTTTAAATAAACAAAACGCGTTATAACGTTTTCTCTTAGAAATGTAATTTCCTAAATCTACTTTCTTTATAACTTACGAATTAGGTGAAGTAAATACTTTTTAAATACCATTTGACAATTTAACTGCAGATAGAATAAGGAAGAAAGGAATTTCTTTGTTTCAAATATACAGAAGTTCATGATAAGTGGGTGGGGACCACATTTCAGTTGGTTTCTTTGTGCAAGGAAGTTGTACAGACAAAAGCAATAAGCTGCCCGGAGATACGAAAGAAGAGCAAAATTATTGTATCTTAACGAAATAAATGGGGCAAGTAGTGAATGTTCCGGCGATATAGCGCGCCTCCCGGCTTCACCCCTTGTTTTGAACAAAACTTACTCATACGAAGACCGCCTTTAGGCCGAGAGCCAAATAGCACTTTAAAAATTCTTGCGAAATTGCTTTCTTAAAATTATTCTTGACTATTTAAGTATTCGTGTTTTAAAGAATTCGTATCTAGGTTTTAACTCAAACTTAGATTTATATGAAAACTTTAAGAGATATGTTTTTAAAGTTTCTGGCACCTGGTTAAAACTTGATGTTTGAGAAATATAACACGTTCACGTGTATTATTATATGGGTACTTTGAGTTGCGAAAGTACTTGTTAAGGTACTTATTAATTTTGTTAATGTCATGGTTTGAGCAATATGACAACAGTTAACTACAGTAACTTTTGTTGGATAGCAGTAAGTTTAAGCCATTGACGTTGCAATGTACGAATATGTTAGTATTCGTACATTGCAGACGTGATATAATTCACATATCTTAGCGAAAAAGATTTTATTTCATGTGAAGTTATCAACTGAGTTATCCAACATGGTCCAAATTATAGTGCATCTTTAAAATATTATTTCCAGTCTGAAAAAGATAAGAATAAGAAGTTGTGATAGCTTAGTTATGTGGCCAGTGAACTGTGAAGTCAAATATCTCAAGGCACGCACCGTTGACTTTTCAATGTTATGTGCCTTTTTATAACATAATCAAATGGTGAAAAAAAATCATTGTGAGGAAACCTGCATACCTGGAAGATATTTTTTAATGGTGAGTAAAGCCTAAACCTTCTGAAATGAGAGATAATTAGTTTTAAATAATTATACATTGCCGATATAATGAATTCTGTTAATATATTAAACTATATGCATATTTCTTATTGTATAATTGTGGAAGAGAATAACGATACAAAAATTGCATAATAAATGTTTGAATGTCTCATTTAATGCAAAGCTCCCGGCCTACCCTCAGTTGCCGATAGCATCGCCTTTATCAGCCATTTTCCCTTCATATCCGATATTATTTTATACCGCGGCCCCAGGGCTCTTGCACCCTATATTTCACAAACGATGGGAAGCTTGTAAGAGATTGGATCCCCCGTTCTATCTCGAGTGGAAATTTCGCATACGCTAACTTGATAGGCGATTTCCCTGTGATCGTGTTTATGATTATATCATTAACTATGATCAGTTTGTTTTGGTTCGTCGCCAGTGTAAACATCTCGATATAAAGTTTGATTGAGTGATTTAACTGTGTGTTTAAGGGTACATCTACGTTTTATTAATCAAGTAAACCAAATACGGAATGTTTCAGACGAGTACCTACCAACATTATTCTTAAAAATATGAATATCATTTTAAATACGGCACCCTAGTTATTTGTGTTTAAGTTTTTACAATTCTCTCTCTCTCTCTACTTTTATTTTATCTGTATTATTACTTGTCTTTAAATACTGCACAAATTTGTTACACGAGAGTCCTATTACCAATTCTATGCAGCAATTTATTTAGTTCCATGACATCAATATCACAACCCCTCGAATAAATATGAAACATTTCAATTATTAAAAGTACCTAGTTGATGTTTTCTGCATTCTCAAACACATTGATACCCAACAAATCGACGGGTCTGTTTAACATTTGTAACAACTGATATCCACACACATGCAATTCCCCGAGACCGCGCGTTTCACAGCAATTTGATTTGGTGTATTTGTCAATCCGTCGGTACGCTACGTAAGCGCAGACATTGATTCGACCGTTTTTCGTAATTTAATTTGTGTAACCCCCCGCCGCGGCCGGCCGACCACCCGCGGACCCCGGCTCGTCCCGACACGGTTTGGGCGTAACTCCGCCTCGGATCTCCGCGATACTGTCACACATTAGACACGCTGTCAGCTTTATTCCGAATTATATACTGTTAATACGAAGATTCTTTGTCGATATAATTATACTCTGTAAAGTCTTGTTCTTGTTTGTTGAGTCATATTGTTATTGACTGGGCGTTGCACTACATGCATTCTGTAATGGTATTGTTGTCTGTGTGAATCTAGAACAAGTAACTTTACTATTGTGTTTACGAGCGCATTTGTATTCAGTTGTATATCGCAAACAAATTCAAAATGAATACCTCAATAACTTGTCTGTACGTCGCACAAAGAGCATTGTCTTACCCACATAAATGTTAGCGTCAGGCAAATGCAATCCAATCTTTTTAGCTACAAAAAGGGTGAATCTGCGCCATTTCACTGTTTCCATTCTAAACAGACAGCGGCATGGCACAGGTCCAACGAACCCCGTTGTACTTTTAGTAGGGAATCTTTTTACCGGCGCGGCCGAAGGGTTAGGTTCTGTATTTAAAGGATTTTTGGAGCGCTCCGGTGCTTATTTAAAGTGGTGTAAACCCTTCGTTATTTTTTCATAATTCTTTCGTTGTTTTAACCAGGTCTGCTTTTGGAATATGAATATTTCACGTTACAATGTCGGTGTTTTTAAAATTTTATGGAAGTTTTTAAAAACTTTTCTTTATTCTGTTTTTCTTGTATTTATCAAGATCTTGTTTTTGTTCTGAAGGAGCTTTACTTTAAGAGTTGTTACTGCCAGTTATTATTTTCAGTTTAGCCAGATATTTACATTGTTTAAAACAAAAACGATCAATCTTAAAAAGTTATTTATTTAAAATATCACGCTGTTTAAAATTAAACTGGTAACTAAAACATGGACAGTGAAAAACATAACCCTACTTCTGACACAGTCGGGTAAAAATAAACTAATGTATAGTTTTGTCTAAATCCTTAAAGAAGTTTTTGCATGAAAGAGTAACAAACATCTTCACATCCAAACAACAAACTGACATTTTTAATAGTAGTCAGATATAGTTAAGTAATACAATAAGATTGCGATTTGTCCTCAATATGTCCTCAGCCTAAAAGCTGGTAGACAAGATAAACCCACCAAAAGTAAAGTTATTTTTTCCATCGCAGTTGGCACCTGATAATATGACATATTGACTTTTAGTACCTAGAGCAGTTGATATATTTATAGTATTGATTTTAACTTAAAAATCACGATTTTAAGATAAACGAATTAAACGAAGGTAGTAAAGTAGTAGGTATAAAACAAATCATAGTGACCATACTTTTCCCAGGATTTAGAAGTTGGATGAAAACTTTAATAAATTACTCACACAATTATGAAATACTTGCAAAAACGACCTGTGGGAACAGAACCTGGAACCCGTAGCGCAGAAGTTGATCATTTAACCAGTGATGACAATAATGCCAATATAAATTACATTATTACATACTTTTATCCTTATGTTATCATTTATAAACTCATCTTCCCAAAACCCATTCTTCGCTTTTCTACAAAAAAAAAAATATGTAGAATGCAGGGGCTACAAACCGGGATCTGACAATGACATGAATAGCTTCCAATACGAGCGCGAGGTCACAAAGGCTACCATCATTTCCGGGCACGCTTCCAAAACCTATAATTCTAAACTGCAAATGAAGTTGTGAACATTAATTGAGTAGAAAGATGGCAGCGGTTTATTATCGTGTAATCGAACCAGTGACTTATGCCGCAGAAGCTAATCGCTCAATCAATGAGCTTATCATGTAATTGTTATTGTGTATTTATTGTTTTCAACTAATTATTTATTATTATGACATGAAAATAGCAGGTTCTAATGATGATATAGTGGTTGCCATTTATCCTATAGCTACGATATTTTTCATATATAACGACTTTTTCATTTGGCATCCGCCAGTCACGACATAAGTATCAAATGATCTTACTTCAGCTATTGTTAGATGTGGCCGCCTACGTCTCTCGACGTTCATAAGATGAATGGTACTTGTAATGTTTTTCTTTTGCTCTCGTCAGCGGGGAATCAGTGCGGTGGCTAATGTCCGCCATATTGTTGCAGAGACAAATTGTCACAACACATGTTTGGCGGTTATGTGATCGTGGTACTCGCTGTATGGACGGCATATTTTATAATTTGATCATAAAATATAATTACCAAAATAAATAATTTGATTAAAAGTCTGTACATTACATTTCAATGAAAATAAATGGAAAAAAATTACGAGATTTTTTGAATATTTCTATGTAAGTTTCAGATAGTGTTGAAGAATGTATGTGTTTACAAGAGGCCATGGTCCAGCCAATAGGAGGAATAGCAGTAGGCAGGATATTGCTCGAACAAAAATAAATTATCTTTAACTTTTTGCTTTATCTGCCTTTATTTTCATAGCATCATGTTTACAAAATTCTTTTGTGGAGAAAGCTGCTGATGTAGAAAGTATTTTTATTTTTCAAAATTGAGCTGTTCGTTCCATATATCAGCTAGATGCTCGAGTTTTCCTTAGAGAACGTTTGAAAGAAATTGGTATTCTGACAGTTACACCGCAGTATGTTTATAATGCCAAAAGAGTGTATAAATATATGTGGCAAACCAAACATAAAAAATATATTATTGTTGTAAAAAACAGTGACATTCATAGTATCAATAGATACGTGAAATAAATTAAAATTATGCTCCCCTATTCACTGTTTCATATGGTACATAATTGGGTTCTTATTTATTTAGGTATATAGAAATTCCCAGTAAATATGGGATCCACAGACTGACACGAATATAAAAACCGATTTAAACATTATTAAGGTTCCTTATTAAGGTTTATTACAACTTAAATGACTATTGTAGTGATGATTAATAGGTGTTCACTGGAAAAGATGTTCATTGGCCAATACAAGGCAGCTCGCTGTCCGGTTCGTCCCGCAAAAGCTCGAACGTTTTGACTGACGCGATCGACGTTTGAAAAGCGCCAATTAAATTTGGCCTACTTTTTATTTTGACTTTGACGTTTGACTTATTCGCCTCTCTAGATGACGGATCGTTCCATCATGAGACCTCTTCGCACAACAAAAATATGGTCCCCCTACCAAATACAATTCTATGTGAAATTATTTTGATATTTCGAAATATATATTGCTATCACGCCAATTGTACTTTTACGATTTGTTTATTCCATTTTGTTGTGTGTATTTCTTTGTGTACAATAAAGAATACTCTATCTATCTCTATCTATCACGCCCATCGTCCCTGAAGGGTTAAGCAGGTGTGTATGTGTACTGACGTACACCCATATTTCGCCGGCATGTTTTAGGTCCTATGGAATACTGCTACTGAGAATTTTAAAACTTTGCTCAACCAGGATATCGAGCCCAAGATCTCTTGCTCGATAGTGGCATTTACTATCACTAGACCATTACGTAGACTTGTTAAATTATTAAATATGTATTAAATGAATACGACTGTAATCATTATAATTATTTACGATGTATGTACGAAATAATTGCTTAGTATTTCAATAAAATAAGATTAAAGTAAGTATCAAACTCACCTGCCGTATCGCGAGCGGCCTGTCGTTACTACACACCAGGGTTTGGGGGAAAACTTGTGTTATATGAAAGTTGGCGCGAACTCGACGATGCGGCCGCACGTGCACTTTATGGTGGCGACGAGACTGACATTTTTTCCTTCAATGCACGCTTCACGCCCCTTCATGAATATCAGGAGCATGCAGCGCCCCTGCAGCCAGGGAAATACTAGCGAAGTTTCTGCGGAAGGACGTGGATTTTTAATTTTTGTAGAGTTTGTGACTCTATTAAGAACTGCCTCGCTCGCTAATTAGAAGAAAGTTGGCGAGAAGATTTCATCTGGTGTTTTGAACTTGCTCGAGTTTTGCGTTACTTTTATTAGTTTAAATAACCTTGATCATAAATTACCTAATTTCACTTTGTTATTATTTATTTTAAGTGTTTTATCATGTATTTTAGCACACGCGATTATTATACTTAATGATTTTATAAAAGACATATGCCTTAGAAACATGGGTAGAACAGATGAGAATACTAGTTAAAGCATAGTAGTAAACAGGGCGTTACATAAAATTGACTTAGTAAATACGTAACTAATGTCAAATCAGCGCCATTCAAATAAATTAAGCGATACAACTCTGGAAAAATACAGTAATATTCACACCAAATTGTTCAAATGACGAACTTATGTATTGGGTTAGAAGACCCAATTTTTTGCGAAATCGTATTAATATTTATTTAGCGTTTTCCCTACGCATTTTTTCTTTCAAATTACACTATAACAAACTAATCACTAACACTTTTCTGTAGCTACGAACAATCGATTTATTGGTTGTATATGCGATGCCGTCGGCGTCGGCAAACAATTGGAAACTTTCTTCATACAAACTCCATGCAAACTTCACCGATACCTATTTAAAAAGTTTTTTTTTCGTATATTATGTTCTGTACACGTGTCCTGAACAACTTTGTTGATGACACTTTGATGGATTTACGAAATGGTTTTTTGGGAATAATAGAATGGTGTTGAATGCTGTTTGTTTTTTTTTCTTTGGTATGATTTTGTTTTGGTACTGTTGTCACTGGTTGTCTTGATGTTGTAATTACTAACGGCTATCCTAATCTATCTTAACTGCCTCGTGGATCTAGTGGTCGTATAGTGCGACTGCCGAACAAGAGGTCTTGGGTTCGATTCCCAGGTCGAGCAAAGTGTTATTGGGTTATTCTAAGAAATTCACAGTAGCAGCTCGGAGTTTGGAATTGTGCCAGGTTAATGGCAATTGGCTCTCACCCCCTATTACATGGGACCTAAAATATACCGGTGAAACGTGGGTGTACATTAGAACACCTACCTTTTTTTTATTATTGACTATCCGATTGTCACAGGACGAGCTCACCGTGTCCTTCGGTCATGCAGTTTTGTTCTTGAATTCAGATTTAATAGAATCTATGATGGGGTTCCAAGAAGGTGGTAATACCCAGCCATCTTCTGTGTTGAAGAGTGTTTCTTAAATCTCAACAGACTCTCGAAACATCCTAAGTAAAAATCGGTTTTCTTTGGCAGGACTTGTGGTTTATCATATTATCTGATGTAATGCTGAGGTTTGTCTATGGCGTGTGCGATGATTCAGATTAAGCACTTCAAAGTAAAGTTTGTACAGAGTTTATGAAAATAAACACCGAAACCGTTCACATTAATTTTATTGTAGTCATATACATGTATGAAAAGGTAAAAATGTTAATGCTATGAACATAAAAGGCCATAGAAGGTAATGTAACACGATCCTGAATGTGGCGCGCGAGGTTATGTGTTTCACATCCATGTCAACAATGACTCGTTTCAAGTTACGTTCTTGTATTGTTTACAGAATGTATGACGTCACTTGATTTTTATTATTTAGTTAAGTAACTTAATATTTTGAGGATATGTGCCTAGTATTATATTGGTGGTCTGCTTCAAAAAGGGGATAACACTCTATTGTAGACCCATATCGCTTCCGAGCCATGTTTATATTATAAGTTCTTTCAAGTTCAAGACTGTTTTACAAGCAGGTCTGAGCAGGTCTGGCTGAATGACTTTAACTTACCTACTTTATTAGGCCTGGCCTCTAAAAAGCACTCCATTAGTCTGGTTATCTACTGTGGGTAGATATCTCACCAATCTTCGCTATTTTGGATTAATCTGGATCCGTTTCCTAGCGATGTTTCCCTACCTATTCAGTGTGTCATCAGGTGCCAGATTTAACCACCTATATCACTGATCACAGTGTTCATCCAGAGACAGGTAAAAAAAAAGACAACAGAAAGGTCTTTTTAGTTTCAGGTCTTTTCATTTCATAAAAACAGTCTACAATTCCCTGACTTTATTTTGGCGTTTGTCCTCAAAGATCTTCGATGGGACACAATTTAGTACCGAACATATTGATACGAACAAAACTGTTTAAAATATGCTTTATAAAAATGTCATCAAAAGATCAATTTGTATACGTAAATATATTATCATTTATGATAATTTATCCTTGTCAAATTTATACCAAAACCCGCCGCTCAATTCCCAATCGAGCCATGATCCGAACTCGACACATATTCTCGTGTCCTGTTCATTAAACACGCAATGGAAGTCGGCTCAATTATATTGTGTAAACAGACCACCGATCTGTTTGTCATCACGTTATTACTCGTGGCGACCGAATGCCCGCGGGGACCGTTCAATGATTATTTTGGTCGCAACGCTCCATTTTAACCCCTTTGCAACAGGGAATGGAAAGTAAACAGTCGATTAGTATTGTGCCGACGGAATTATTGGAGCAGTTGTTTTTGTTAAAGGAAGGAAGTAGGTGTCAGTGGTGTTCAGCTTATTTATGGCTTTATATTTCATATCAACTTGTAGTATATATACAAAAACAAATTATGCTTATTTTGGGAGCTAGATGAAAGCCTTAATTAGTTAATCTCACTGTCAGTATCTTTAATTAAATGTAGTGGCTGCTGGGTTTCGGTTAGAGATCGGAAAATATCATTAGAATTTTCTAAAATAATCTCATGCTTAGCTCATGGCAGTAAGCTTATCCCCTATTACATTTGATCCAAAAACTATATCCAAATATAGAAGTACGTTAATACTATTCTGCTTACTATTCTGCTTAACCCATTAGGACTATAGGCGTGATTGTATAAAAAGGAAAATAAAGGCAGTCGTTTCGGAAACCATTTTATTTACATTTCCTTTTTTGTTTTATGTTATTTACTATGTATAATAACGATAATTGTTCAGACAGTATAATTTGCATAGAAAAACAAATCAGTTTCATATAGGTACATTGTTTTTTTTTGTCTTAAAGTTGGGATCAAATGGCATTCTGATTGAGTGTAATAGTTTTCTACTGTTAAAATGAGGACATTTCTATGCAGATCTAGTAATAAACTGCTTGAGTATCGGTTACAAATCGCATCTAGATTTACGTTTACTGATCAAATAGAAACTACTAGTGGTATTTCCAAAACAAAACTGAAATTGTGAGTTCAAATTTAAGCTATTATTATTTAAAATAAAGAAAAAAAATAGAGAAATTGAATCGTTCTGTTAGAAACATAACTTTTTTTTACATACATACATCATAACGTTTCTTGCAATAAAGATTTTATTATTATTATTATAACATATTAAAATATAATTATTATAACATGAGATCGCTGCTGTCTCCGAAGAGTTAGGTAGAGGTGTACAAATGTACACCAACATTTGGCTAGAATGTTCGAGCCTATTGCCATCAGCCGGAGAAGTATCTGAGAATTTCACAGAAAAAACCCAAAAAAAATGTATACTTACGCAGTCGAAGTCGCGGGCAAAAGCTAGGTGAAGTTTTTGCCCGCGACTTCGACTGCGTAAAATAAGTATTTTACGGCTTTTTGTTGGTATTGAAAGCGTCGGTATTAGTGGCGTCGGTATTGTTGGCGTCAGTATTGAAAGCGTTGGTACAGCTGGCATCGGTATTGGTGGCGTCGGTATAGATGGCGTCGGTATTGAAAGCGTCGATTTTGTTGGCGTCGGTGTTTATGGCGTCGAATTTGATGGCGTCGGTACTTGTGGCGTCGGTACTGATGGCGTCGGTATTGATAAAGTCGATACTAATGGCGTCGGTATTGTTGGCGTCAGTATTGGTGACGTCGGTATTTATGACGTTGGTATTGATTGCATCGGTATTGATAACGTCAGTACTGATGGCGCCGGTATTGTTGGCATCGGTGTTGTTGGCGTCGGTATTGTTGGCGTTGGTATTGGGGGCGTCAGTACCTATTGGTCGCGTCGGTATTGGTGGCTTCGGTATTGGTGGCGTCGGTATTTTATGGCATCGGTATTTATGGCATCGGTATTGGTGGCGTCGGTACTGGTGGCGTCGGTATTGCAAGCGTCCATTTTGTAGGCGTCGGTGTTTAGAGCGTCAATTTTGTTGGCGTCGGCATTTATAGCGTCCGTATGGGTGGCGTCGATTTTGTTGGTGTCGGTGTTTATAGCATCCGTATGTTGGCGTCAGTTTTATTGGCGTTGGTATTGAATGCGACGATACTGATGGCGTCGGTATTGATGGCATCGGTATTGTTGGCGTCGGTAATTAAAACGTCGCTTTTGTTGGCGTTGGTATTGGGGACATTAGAATTTGTGGACATTGTAATACTATTTGTTATTATTGTAATACTATTTGATATTATTGGTAGAATTTGGGGACATTATAATACTAGATATAAGTCAGTAAAATTAATGCAGCCACAGCTTCGTCTTGCTAAAGTCCATACCTCTTTCGTGGGATATAGTGTTCGGTTTTATAATAAAATTCCGGAAATAATTTTAAACCTCCCAGAAAACAAATTTAAATCTATCGTTAAGTCTACTCTATGCAAGAAAGCATATTACAAATTAGAAGATTATCTTGTAGATAAAAAAGTTTGGCAGAATGCTAGTCCAGCTCCACAGGTTTACTAGCCTCATGATTATTAATATTATTTTTATTTATTGGTCTGACTTCTTTTGTTTTACATAAAGATATATTTATACATTTTTACAATTTGACATGCTCAGTTATACACTTATACAATTTGACATGTTTAGTTATACACTTTTACAAATTGACATGCTAATTATTTATTAATTTAATTTATGATTTATTAACGCAATAGTTACTGAGTTAGCAAAATAGCTTGTAAAATATGAGACTGATGTTGGCTTTGATGATGTTTTTTTGTTTTTTATAAAATTGAAAATGCCTACCGGTTGCCGGGCAGTCTGGGCTTGTCATGCTCACTCAAATGTCCTGCTGGTGGTGGCGTTGTGTGTCGGGTCTTTTTATTCCCTACAACATGGTTGAGTAGACAGACGCCGATACACACGTCATGCTCGTGAACGGGTGCTATCAGTTGGGACTGGTCGGCTCATACATGTTATGGCAACCTAAATTGGTTTTAGTTATTTCCTCTCTGCATAAATCATAAGTTTCACATCGAACTGCACCAGTCTCATATTAATATTACATTACATACATAAATCTTTGTAAAACAAAACCAACAATTTTGTATTTAATTTAAAAAGAGTATCTATGGAGTTTCTTGCCGGTTCTTCTCCATAAGACCTACCTTTTGGAACCGTGCAACTAAATTCAATTAAATATGACAATTCAAAAGCACCTGTATTGGTCTAATTGAAATAAATGATTTGATTTGATTTGATTTGATTTGTGGCGTCGGTGTTTATGGCGTTGATTTTGAGGGCGTCGGTATTGAAAGCGTCGGTATTGATGGCGTCAGTAATGGTGACTTAAGTATTGATGGCGTCGGTATTGTTGGTGTCAGTATTGGTGACGTCGGTATTGATGGCGTCGGTATTGATGGCATCAGCATTATTGGCGTCGGTATTGTTGGCGTTGGTATTAGGGGCGTCAGTATTAGTGGCGTCGGTATTTATGGCGTAGATTTTGTTGGCGTCGGTATTTTAAGCGTCGGTATTGAGAGCGTTGGTATTGTTGGCGTCAATATTGGTGACTTCGGTATTGATGGCGTCGGTATTTGTAACGTTGGTATTGAAAGCGTCGGTATTGATGGTGTTGGTATGGGTGGCGTTGGAATTGAAGGCGTTGGTAATGAAAGCGTCAATTGTCAAATTTATTGGCGTCGGTATTTGTGTCGGTATTTGTGTCGTCGATTATGTTGGGTTGGTATTTGTGGGGTTGGTATTGATAGTCAGTATTGATGGCATCGGTATCGTTGGCGTCGGTATTGATGGCGTTGATATTGATGGCGTCGGTATTGACGGCAGCGTTATTTGTGGCGTAGGTATTGTTAGCGTTGGTATTAAAAGCGTCGGTGTTGTGGCGTCGGTATTGAAAGCGTCGGTATTGTTGGCGTCGATATTGGTGGCGTCGGTGATCTTTTAAATAATTTTAAGACTGGCTTTTAATTTCAAAACGTTTTCTCTCGTATAACTAAGCTAGTTTTGCTCACATTCGTGAGCAAACAAAACCACGCTTATCTATTCAACGCTTCCAAGAGATAAATTTAATCAAGATGTATCGATACAGCTACCGCGATACGCGTCTTTGCGTCAACGCAGTTAAATACAGAAGGTCTATAGTTAATTTTAATGTAAAAACACTTGTGTTACATCTAATTATGAAAATAATTGTAAGCTTTTGCAAATGCAATAGCAATTACAATCGGACGTTTAGTAGCAGCAGTACCAAAGCCATTTGAGTTACATACTATCTGGAAAAATGATCAGTAGCAATATATTTTGAAGTCCATGGGAAGATTTTTGAAATCATAATACATTAAGTATTAGACATAACATACAAATAACCTATTACGTACTCCTGTAATGGCAAGTGTACGTAATCCTTTTTTGAGTTTTTTATCGATTTAACAAATTTTATACTTTCGCGTTGCGTTATAATACATTATATTACACTGGAATTAACGCAATTTTATTTTTAAATTGCTTGACGTTTCGACAAGGTTGCACTGATCGTGGTCACAAGAATACTGTCTGTGTATTTTTATCGATTTGAAAAAAGGGATAACACTTTTATCGACCTTCCATTCGCTCCTGCAAGAAATATAAAAAAGTATCACTATATTTTGTGATTTCTCGTGTAGGTATTGTGTGAAGTGGACATTTTGTATCAAATACTTGCATATGGCTGAATACTCAAACGCTCAGTGTATAACATCGACATTAGCATTTTTAATTAAAGCGAGCCGACTGCGTGGGAGTCGGTTAAGATTCATGTACTTCCTTTGTACTCTATAAAAGCTTTTGATTTTTGAGATTTATTAACGTTAACATAAAGTTGATGTTTAGTTGTACCCATTTATAGAAA
Organism: Craniophora ligustri; assembly: GCA_905163465.1. NCBI lineage: Eukaryota > Metazoa > Arthropoda > Insecta > Lepidoptera > Noctuidae > Craniophora > Craniophora ligustri. The sequence goes on from LR990965.1 coordinate 15,069,689, forward strand.
AACAAGTTCATTAAAGCTTAATCATCTTTTTGGTAATGATTATTGACACAATAACTCTGCATTGAAATAACACTTTTTTATTTTATACCGGTTTATCGGTGTAGTCCAGTGACCGGGGATGCTGTAAATGATCTGAATACTACTGTATATTGATATTACTAATCACAAAAGTTTTAGGGATTATATGATTATCGTAAAAAGTTTAATTTCATGGTAGTATCTACATTTATTACATGTAACTGCTTATATGAAATAATCCCAAATATTCATACTCATACATCTATTAACTAAGAAATTATTATTGTTTCGATTAGTTGCGTCTATTTATAAGTAGATAGAATACTAAAACTTGAACTTCGTATAAACCCAATCTTACAATGTAACAATACTGCTTATTCGATTTTGTGACCTTAATATTAAATCATAGTGTAGTATTGAAATAGTAATACATTACATACCATCACGCCTGTCGTCCGCGAAAGGTGAGGTAGAGACCCACATTTCACCGGTATGTTTCAAGTCTCATGTAATAAGGGGCGAGCCTATTACCATCAACAGCGTACGGATTCAAAGTCCGAGCTGCTACTTAGAATTTCGCCTTTGGTAACGCCTTGCTTGACCTGGGAATGGAACCCAAGACCTCTTCCTCAGCAGTCGCACTAGCGACCACTAGACCAATGAGTCAGGTAATACATTGATCAATCAAACTCCAGCGGAGTCAGCTGAAACTGTTATAGTTTAGTATTTTGTGAAGATAAATACCAAAACAATCCAATCAGTGAAGATTTACTTAACTTTTACATTAGGCTAACGTTTTAGCCTGTCTATTAGAACTGTGTACCTCAATATAAGCGAATATTTCCATCTAACCCCATTTACAGGGTTAAAAGGTATCCTGGCCATCATTTATCACGCTGAATATATAAAAGAGAGGACAGTAGATATGTCGGTGATCGATCGATAGTTTACAACTGCAATAGTGAAATAACGAGAATATTTCTGTAGCGGATTCTAAATATAAATGTTCCTAGAAGTATGGATTCCTATAAAAATATAAATCTATCTAATAGATGTTCACTATCCACTTTTGATATAATTATACTACATACCTATAAAAGCTTTAGTTAGTCACTGACTAAATATGCTATCTCGAAACCAACTAGACCCATGTATGAGATGAAACTTGTCCCGTAGGTTTTTTATAGGTAGAAATTTGAACATGTAAAGTAAATGCCCCTCTCCCATTTTTTTCCTTTAAGTGGACAACAACTAGTATTATGTTCAGAATCACTACAAATTCATGCCATTTAGGCAATAATAAGAAGTTCAAAAAAAAACAAATAAATTATCAAACAGAAGTTCCTCATTGATTATTATTTTAACATGACACACCTATACTAATACATGTTTATCCAGCGTCAATGGAAATATGTTAACATGAGTTTTCCTTGTAACCAGCGATCGAATCCACGAAGGATTGATAGGAATTAATTTATATTAATACGAGCCGGGAGCGTATCGCAAGGATTAACTCGGATTGGATTTAGTAAAAACAGATCTTTTTCAATACACCGAGTTGATGGAGAGAGGCCTCAAAGTGAGCGGTTGTGCTGTTAACATTCAAATATATTTATTTAGTAGCAGTAATTCAATTATATAGTAGCAGTATAAATAATAGCCTATATGCGAAATTTTTAGGGTTGGCAACATGCGAGTGACACGTCTGGCATTGCAAACGTCCACAGGCTATGATAGTCGCTTACAATCATGCGGGCCGTAGGTAAGCAAGTTTGCCACCATCGTATTATAAAAAATTGTGTGTATTAGTGTACACACGTAAGAAGTAAAACTGCTTTATGGCATCATTTTTCGAAAAATGATTTACTATTTACAACTTCACAGAAATTGGTTGAATAAAGCTAAATTAGATAAAGTTTATGCAAAAGGCTTTTATTATAATAGACATGCATTGGTTAAACTAGTTGTTTTCCAACTGTATTTTATGATTATTGATATAGGTAATTATGGTATCTACTCGAATAACATTAAATTTAAAAAGAGCGTTTGAATTAATAGTCTTCGATTTGTAGCTCTGTCAGTTCCAAATAATAGTGGGAACCAATCATAATCTTCTATTTATCAAAACGTCGATGTCTCAACCAATAGCAAGTTCTCAATAGAAAAACAAATGGTCTTGGTGTATTGGAAAAGGTATAGTTTTTAGTTGTCAAACAAACATCATGTTGCTATGGTTACCTATTCAAATAAAGATGGCGCGTAACGCAAAAATGTTACACTAATTTTTTTTCCAACCCCGATAAAGAAGTTTAACTTAAAAAAAAACATGGGTTTTACGTTAAACAACATGATTGCACTCTTCCGCGATGCGTGTACATGACATACAGTCTGATAAAAATTCTATAAAGTGTTATTTTGGCCTCCTAAGGGTAGCCGCATATTACCCGCATATTGTTTTTCACATTTATTCATTTTAAAATAAATTATTACATTCACTTAGTAACCGGAATATATGATAAAGAAAATAGACTGATAAATCTAAGATACCCCAATCTTTGTTAAAATACTTCTCAATAATATTGAATAATTATAATTAGGTATGTGTAGGTGATACCCGCTCGCTTCGGCGCCCGACGTAACTGACAAGTGAGCTGAAATCCTATTTAACTGCGCTCAGAATTAAAAATAAACCTTTTAAAATAAATAGTATTTATATCTTTCAAAAGTAATCTTAGAGCACTCAGACGAAATAAAATCTCGTTATGCATGAAGTTTGTACGTATCGAATATTACGAAAGAAACAAAAGTTCATTAGGGAATTGTATGTACATTTTTGTGACCAGTTTTTATCACAGACAATGACAATGAAATCTGTTATAAGTACTTATCATGCTGATTTCTTACACTTACCGGTCTAAGAAGGTAAGATAGGTCTCCTTAGACCGCTTACAGCATCCATTCATCCGATCCCTATAAATAAAGGTAGTTTTACTTATTTGAACTGCTTCCAATGAACTGAAGTGTAGCTTTTTGAACCATTATTTAATAACAACAAATTCCAATGTATGTCATATAAAAACCAACTAATTGCGACACATCTGGTGCTGAAGCGAATAATAGACAAAAGAATGGTCCGCAGTCACGAACAATGTGCCAAATATGTCCGTTGGCTTCTCGCGGTAAAAACACAGAGTGGCGTAATTAATCGAGTGACCGCTGCATGCGGCCTAACGAGCGAGCGCGGGTCACACTGGGCTTTAACTTGAAAGCGCTAGGGAAAGAAATAAAAACACATTAAATAGGGCGCTGCTATTCGTCCTTGTGTGGATACTATCTTCCTCACATTCTGCCCCTAACAAAGAAGAGAAAATTATTAAGTTATAAATTATATTTATTCTCTTTTGGCGAGATTTTCAGAAGCCTTTGATGAAGTATTTCCGAAACAAACTTGACCTCTTTAGTCCAGACGTTTTGGTTAATGTGAGTTCATCAGTGTAAGTCTACGTTTGATATGGCCTTATGAAATTTCACCGATGAAATCATCCTCTAAAGAGGCGAGAAGCGGGGTGAGATTTTTATGGAGAATCAATAATTTCCTATATATAAACTACCCAAATCATTATTCTACGCAAACGATGTCGCGAGATAGTAAGACAATAAAACACCTACATTATCCTAAGAATATGTATAGCTTCTTCTAGGAGCTAACGTTCCTCTTGCTATGTCTCATATCTACTCGGTGCTCTAATTAAAACTCATTCGTTCATTTAAATATTCAATTGCTAGTGGAACTTGTATAGATAGAAGTTGTGGAGTCGTGACCACATACCGCAGAATACTGAACATTGTCATACTGACTGGTACAGTCGCCAGCACGTCAAGTTACCCCACATTGACCTTGAACGCATTATGAGCAGCGACAGCGCGATTCGTGCGAAAGAGATAAATAGCGTTTTGTCAGTTCTTGCTTGCAATGTTTCGTGCTGCAGTGCTTTCGTGAAATACGCGCCAAATATGAGTTTTTTACTTTCTTTGTTAGTTACGCATCATCATGAAATGTTGCATGTAACACGTTGTCATGGGTACTGACAGAAAAGGATATGGGATCCGTGAGAAATCGCGGCAAAAATATCAAAATACAATGCGGAATAATAATCTAAATCTTTTTATTTAATATAAATTATATTAGTTGTTGTTTAGGATGGTAGGTGGTAGTTATTTATAAGTTTTCAATTATACCTTAACTTAAATAATACTTAAAATTATATATTAACCTACTACAAAACTCATTAAAATCTTGGTTGGGTGTTGAAAGCATTTTTTTTCCGGCGTCCTTCAGGCGCCTCCTGAATATATCCATGAGTCCATTGAAATCTAAAACAAAGAAAATTTACATAAGATTCTTTATTGTGATAAAATAGTACGGGGCTAAAACTACTATTTATCTTATTTTTGTATTTTTTAGCATATTTCAAGCTAAGATTTTTAAATTTTTATTAAGAAAGAAAAATTCAACCTCAGGCGGGACTCGAACCCGCGTCTCCTGGATAAGTATTCCAGACGCTCTGCCAACTGAGCCACCGAGGTATCCGCCTGATGTGTTGAATTTTGCCTTCTTTATGTTACTTATGTTTTACGGCGACATAGCAACATCTATTGGACAATTCTGTCCGACCCAGAATACTCCCTTTACAGCGAGTAGATTCCGGATGATATTGCATTACCTTTATACAATCTTTTTGTATTTTTTAGCATATTTCAAGCTAAGATTTTTAAATTTTTATTAATAAAGAAAAATTCAACCTCAGGCAGGACTCGAACCCGCTACTGAAACTGAAAATACTATTTACCTATTACTATTAACCCGACGCGACGTTTCGGATCCTTATCAGCATCCATAGTCACGGGCAGTCTACCCGTAGTATCAATATACCGGGATCAAATCCATAAAAAATATTCGCCTAAGTGTAAGAAATTAGTAGGTACGGGCCTAACTTAACTAATCTACATTCGCGATTTATTTAATAAAGAACTGACGATTTATCTGATAGTAATTAATAAATAATAAATAGTTCTGGACATTATTAAACAGCGCCATCCGGTACCGTGCTAAGCAACGAGGCTTGTGTTACGGATACTAGATGGTTGATATACTACATATATATATATATTTTTTGTAACTGCCTAATATTATACATAGATACATCCATGACTCGGATACAAATGTTGAAGCTCATTACACAAACATTTGTCCCTACCGGGATTCGAACCCGGAACCCATATCACAACAGACAGCGTCAACTACCGCTGAGCTAAACGGGTCGTCAAAGGTAATAATAATAACAACTACCGAGGCTGGCCGCGCGGCGCGCGAAATACCGGTTTGAGTGTGAGCGCCGAGCGCACTTATAACTACCTACTCTAGTTGAAAGGGCGCTCGGCGCTCACGTAAACTGGTTTTACGCGCGCAAGTCTATTAAGGACGCTATTACATTTTTCTACAAATAACGGTGTTTTGCAGGTACAATTTTAATGTATAAGCAATCATATATGTGAAGATATTATGGTCTCAATTTAAAGGTAATCTATTCATCTTCAGATTGGCATCACAAAAAATGTATCACATCATACAAATTTTTCCCATAAATCCGTTTTCACCATCACAATAATGACATAAAATGTATAAAAATAGGGTCTGATTACGTACCATTTTAAAGTAAACTTAGAGCATATTTTATCATCAAAATTATATAAAATTACGGCATATATAGTCCTCTATACGTTCGACTAATTATTTTGTACCTAAATCATTACATTTTTAAATAAACAGCAAAAATATGAACGCTTGCAAATTTCTTCATACATTTTTCACTCGCAGACTTTCATTCCGCGCTCAGACGCGCTTGTGGAAGCATGTGCGTATCGCTCTGTCGCAAAAAATAATTTACGAAAAAGTCTGTGTCATACACTCATATAGTCGTTTATCGTGACCGGAAGATGTTGATACTTTTTCAAATCTAAATAAAAGTAAATACGACTTTAATAATATTATTAAATTTATTATTAGAATGTTATTTTGGGATTGATGAATAAGATCGGGATTTGGATACTAACGGCTAAGCAGTCGTTGACAAGGTTGAGAAATGGATGGGTGGAGTTAAGTCATATTAAACCTGTAATTTAGATTAGGCCTGAAAGTAGATGGGTAGGGTTAAGCTGCTGTTGGGCAAGTTAAAAAATAGATGGGTGAGGTTAAGCAGCTGTTGGGCAGGTGAAGAAATGGATGGGTGGGGTTAAGTCATATTAATACTGTGATTTAGATTAGGCCTGAAAGTAGATGGGTAGGGTTAAGCTGCTGTTGGGCAAGTTAACAAATAGATGGGTGAGATTAAGCAACTGTTGGACAGGTGAAGAAATGGATGGGTGAGATCAAATGTTACTAAAACAAGGCGAGAATAATTGGGATTAAGAGTCTGTATGTGAGTCCAAGAAAAGGATGGGTAGGGTTAAGCATTTGTTAGTGAGGTCGAGACTTTATGGGTGGGGTTAAGATGTCAACTCCGTTCCTGACGGGTGTTCCCTGACTAGGCTTGTTCTTACTCGGCCACTGAATGACTGTACTAGTAGGTAAAACTTTCAGATGTACTAGTTCTGTCTTCTGGTACTATTAGTACCACCTACAACAGTACCATAGTACAGTATATAGTGAATTACATTTTATATTCCTTCATACTTTGCAGGTTTTGCCTATAATTCTTACAATACCCGATTATTCTTTATATGAAATATTATCATGCATCCCACTTATTCATACACTGATTTTATATCGCTCCCGCTCGTTTAGTCGCGTTTCGAGTATTTCAAGTATCTACAGTCCTACAGTTACTCAATTACTCAATTCTTTATTGCATTCCATAATGTGTACATTAGTTGGTAGGCATGTTAAACATTGGATCAATTATGGACCCTGTCGGGCACAGCAAAAGATATTTTTAATAGGAGAGAGGATGAAGGCGCTCTTTGTCAAATAAGATAAAAACTATATAGGTATATTAAATTAAATTGTATCATTATAGTATCGTATAATATAATTATTTTATAATAAGTATTTCTATATTTGTTTTAGATATGTTTATGTATTTTTATTTTATTTTATTTATTGCACGTTTTTCATTTTTTTTAAACTATAAATTATAATAATCTAGATATTTTCAATTTTATTAAGCCTTGTAGAATGTTATAATTTTTATTTTAAAATATATTCTGAGTTAAATTTAAAATGAAATATAGGTATCATGTTATTGTAAATTTTATTGTTAAGTATTTTTTGATATAAGTATGTGTAGTTTTTACCGCAGACTGTTGTTTAAAATTTTAAATTTACTAGCTTGTTGCGTGCGACTTCTCGTTCGGAACCAGAGACTAAGAATACTGACATCTCGAACGAACGACGTAGTACTAAAAGAATGATGTATTATTAAGGAAAAGGAATAGTTTGTTCTTGTCAGTGTCGGGATTAATTCTTATTAGTACTTAGTACGGGAACTATCTCTGACCGTAAACTTTTGACAATCTTTTTATTAATTTGCAATGTATATATTTAACTACTTAATTATGTTTGTTCGGGTAGATTCTTGCAAGTCAATTTTGAATCTTCAACCGATTGAGCTGAAATTTTGTATAGACATATTTGGATGTTTAGTTGTGTGACGTCATTCCGGAACACCCATGGCGGACTAGTTATTTGTGATGCACTTTACAACATGGGGATAAAAAACTTACTAAAAATAACTCAATATGGATATCAAATTATAGGCTTGCTGTGAATAACTCTAAAAATATTGTTACATCACTCTTAATCCTAAATTTAGTTTTCTTATTGTAGTTCTAGTTTTCATTAATAAAGGTAAACGAATATTTTTCCATTATGTTTTTTTTTTACTTTTAAAAACATAAATACATATTAATCATAATTAATGAGGTATAGCAAAATAGACCGAGTCATGAATGACTCGGTCTATTGTGAATGCATTACAGCGCATTGAATTCACATATAACGAAATAAATTAATCTTTAAGATATTTTACTTAGGGATATCTGCAGACCAAACGTAAAGTAATTCGTATCGAATGTACAATAGGTCACCAGGTAGCAAATAACTTAATTATCACGAAAATAGTACGGTCACTAAACTTTCTGAATCAATTCAAATAAAAATAAGAAATAATAACAAGGATCAAGATTATTTAAGCGATGTATAAAATCGAGCGCTCAGTGGTTTCAATGTGTGCGTGTCCGTAATGTTGCTGTGTGCGACTCTAAATACCTAAATTTGAGTTCGTCAAAAATGTAACAGCGTCCTTAAGTAAATTTAATCAGTTTTGTTATTCACTTTTTAAGAAAACCATATTTTATGAATAAGTTTAGGTGATAAATGTGGTGTGTGTAATAACAAGCCACACATGGACTCACGCTGTAAGTTGAAGTGACTCGTGTGGTCAAAAAAGGATCGGCAGAGTGTGCAGCGATCATAGCCGCATCGTCGGTTGCCGCGTAGTGGCTCTCGCGCAGAGTTGGCGGCGGTGGGCTTTCAAGGTTCCACTTTCTTCCCACCGCCGAAGCCAAAAGTAAACAGTTTTCTGGAACGAAACTATAGCTATAGTTTATTTGCCCATTATAAATCAATTACAAAGCGTAAATTAGTTTCGAAAATTCTATAGAAAAACACCATTGACACATATTTTCAATTTAATTTAAAAATTATAATTACAAAAAATATAACTCACCGTTATATCCGTCTGCCAACAAATATCATTCACCCGGCATCCACTCAATCGAAGCGCTATGCCAAATAAAAAGGGGAAGGAATCTTCCCCTTTTTATTTGGTTTAATTATGGCGCCATAATTATATTTATTTGGTTTAATTATGGCGCCATAATTATATTTATAATTAAGTATCAGGTGACGTGTAAATCGTGTAAATTGCCTTAAAGCCTTTATTTGATTATTTCGAGGCAGTTACATTTATCCCTATATTCTTTTTTTTTATAGTATGTAGACGGAGATATAATTTAGATATATTTAAGGTATTTATGGCATATCAAAAACCAAAAAAGTTTTAAAAGCCCTGATCTCAAAATTGGTATTTCTGAGATATCGTGTTTTTGATTCTCACGTCAGACAGTACGATTCCAATTATGCCAATAACTAGCGGCCCGTCCCGGCTTCGCACGGATGGTCATTTATTTTTTAAACGTCATTTGTGCTCCGCTCCTTTTGGTCGTAGCGTGATGTTCTAAAGCCGATAACCTTCCTCGATAAATAGACTATCCAACACAAAAAGAATTATTCAATTCCAACCAGTAGTTCCTAAGATTAGCGCGTTCAAAGAAACATACAAATAAACTCTTCATTTTTATAATATTAGTATAGATTCCAATATCCAAATACTCCAACCAGTGTTTCCACTTTCCATTTGAGATTACCCCTTCTCAGGACTTTTTTTCCCCAAAAATTATACTGCTGTAGTTTTTTCACTAGTAGTAAAAATCTGCTCGACATTCGTATTCTTATTTATTCATATTCTTATATATAATTATATATATTTTTATTTATTTATATATTTTACATTATTTAATACTAATATTTATAAATTTGTGTGCCCTTAGACCTATACCATTACCGTAGTGTTACCGTATAAAAGGAACTGGCGACACTAGTGCATGTTTTATATATTTCTGGTTATACCAGAAATATATAAAATATGCACAGGTGTCGCCACTGTGACTCTGTATCGAAAAATTAGTTGTGAAATGTTCCGCCATGTTTTAGGCTACGCTTTATCCAAGATAAGCCTCGATTTCTCCTTTTAACTCTTTCCATTTTTTATCATCCTCTGGACCGTAATTTTCCCTTAAAAGGGGGAAATTCTCCTCATTGTGGAAACACTGGCATCAAATGGCGTACGTAACAGCTTTCGTTTAATTTCGTGAAAGATCGGGAAAACTCGGGAGCAATGGTGGACGCGCAAGGTCGAGTGGGTGTGGTTTATTCCTAGTGAGATATGATAATTGGGTCCCAATTATTAGAATGTGCAACTATTGGACAATTGTAGAAACTTTGAAAATTCCACCAATCTTGACAAAGATACTTTCTTTCTAACACTCTATAGCGTATCGTAGTTATAGATATGTATAGGGTTTACGTTGATGTGCCGCTGTCTGTACATAAACATACGTATAAAGTTTTCGATACTAACCTACGGATTCCGGAAAGATTTTAGATCCCATTGAACTGGATGCGAACCTATTTCCATAATTATACCTATAGAAATAATAAAATATACCCCACATGCTTCATGGTTACAAACGTATTTTCTGTGAATAGTTTTGTTACAGCTTTGATTTTCTGCCTATTTTTTTCTTCTGTTCATCATCATCAATGTATCTACAGTCCCACTGCTAGTGACGAATCTCCTACCGTTTTTGAGTGAGGTTTTTGGTGCTATTTGGTAGACTTTATACTCCATCGAAAAAAACTCTTAACATGTCAGAGATTTCCTCACAATGTCTTCTTCTTCCGGACTTCACAGTCCACTAGTCACACGTTTAGACTATCCCATCGAAATCTTATAAGACAACATAAAAAATCAATCCTTTGCAAATGTATTTCAGTGACGTAGCGATAGTCCATAGTTGAAGAGAGTAGGTACAACACAAAGGCAGGCAGATCGACCATCACAATTACTGACTTCCACTACATAAGCTTAACCCAAAAGTTAAAACATCTCTCAGCACACATCGGAGCCCCTGCCCCACTTTACATTAGCTGCACATATGACAGACTAAGAGCAGAAGGTACAATTTATAAATAACACAAGCTACCTAAAACAAGGAGTTGGTGAACGCATTATGTCCACTGCCTTCTATTTATGCTATTTATACCTAATCTCTGGTGTCTATACCTATAAATAAATAGAAAAAGAAGAAGTTCTTACGATATTATAACGAGAACTTTCTATTTGTTTTAAAGTAAAGTTTAATGTAGGTATGTAAAATAAAACACAATTTCCAAATGAAACCTTGTGAGCAGTATACTTTCTGTACCTTCTTATATTATGCAGCAACTCACAAAACGGCTGAAATCCGGAAAAATCCAGATACGTCCGACCCGAACCGCTCGGAACTGGTTATTTCCTGTCTTTAGATTAAGATGGCCGACCGTATCGTTCTATCACACTCTGCGTCTGCACACTCGAGCGTCGGAGGGAGACAGCTAATGGTTATTTCATGATAGATTTCGATAAGTCGAAAAAGTTGGTGGCGGCTATCGCATCAACACTTGAGCCTGATTAAATGACGGTCGGGGTCGTTAGGACCCCGCGGAAATTTGTTTCTGGCCCGCCTTTTCACGATTCGCAAGTAAATAGTTCGGATTATACGAGTTGCGGCGAGCCTCCGGCGATATCGCCCTCTATGGAGTCTGTTCGCCAAATCATTGATTCGGACAAAGTCTTGGATTGTTGAGCAAAGGAAAAACTCAGAAAACTGAGTGTATTCATGGGGGCTTCAGTGTGTATGATTTTATGAAGTCGTTGGAGGGATCGCGCGAGGAAAGATTGCGGGGAAGGGTCGGTACTAAATCAATATTCTACAAGGATTTGAGATTTCTTATATCAAACGGGTTAACACTTTTTCCATGAATATCTAGATGTATATTTGGCCAAAATCCACTGCCTCAATAGTCAAACATATAATCGTTTTGGGATTTTGGGTCATTTGACTCATCACATAATATTTTGTTCATTTTACCTACTATTATTACTAACGTAGATCTGTGCTACTATTTCAATAAAAAAGAATGAGAGTGTTTTGATGGAACTTTACCGTAACATATCCAATACAATTAAATATATTATCTATATACCAGGCGAGCGACTCTGCAGGTGCAAGCTTGTGAATAAAAACCATGCTGAAATGTAGTTTCAAGACCATTATTTTTAAAGTGAATTTTCTAGGCAGCAATGTCTACGTAATTATTAAGAAAGGCTAACTCAGCAATACGATCGAGACTCGAAGGCTCCTTTTTATTTCTCGTCAAAATGTCTAAGACGACCCACTTCTGGGATATTTCGTAAATCCAATTTTGTTTTACTTTGCTGAAGGAAAAGGCGATGTTTTAACAAGTTTAAAAGAATCGGCTAACCCTTTCAGATGGAGTTTTTGTAAAGTAATTTCTTGTCATGCCTTTATGACGAGCTAAGATTAAAATATAAGAGAACAGACTATAATAAGCAGTGTCTGTTCTGATTAAAATATTCTAAATTATCTTACGATTTCAAAGAGTTCAGTTGATCCTTATGTATCATTAGCTCGTTACTCACTCACCGCAGCAAGTCGGCAGGCAATAGCGACTAAGTGTAATATTGATACTTCAGTCGACATACCTAGTAATTTTTTACGCATAGTAAACATACATTTTTTATCTATTTGTTCGACAACATCCATAGGTATGTTATAGTCATACTCATGTAGCACGTGCGTAAATACACATTCATGTAATGTGCGCGTCGGCAGATTTAATGTGCCGTTGATAAAATCCTTCTTGCATGTAGCTTCTCATAGCTTTTTTAAAGTCACAGGCTTTAGGTCATTTCAATGGGCTATCTCTGAATCTGAATGTCTCTTCGTTACAACGACCCGCTAACATAAAAAACAGTTTTAATTACTTTATCTGTATTTAGATGGACTTAAAGAACAAAAGCTCTAAATTTCATGATGATAAAGAAGTTTGAAGGGGGGTTACAGCTTCATCACAATTGTTTAGCAATAAAGAGTATTTTAATTATATCTCGGCAATCAGTGAGGGCGCGTTTTATGGCCCCATAGACATAAAATGTGGCTGCCTCCGGCTGAACTCAGACAATTGGCGTTTCTTATCGCTTTTATAGCATAATCCTTGGAAACCTCGTACACTCAATTAGTATTAGCAAAGAAACGTTCGCGAACACACACGGGAATACAGGCAAGTGCGGGCACGCTGTGGTTCCCAGGACTAGGAAGATAAGTCTTGTCTGTTACCGATTTAGCTGGATTAGTTCAAGTCCAAGTGGCAGTGGCACAAGAGCACAAAAAATATCTTGCGTGGAGACCACACACTGGAAGAGACAGCGTGGGGTGATCTTCAAATGCCCTAGTGGAATCGACATAATGTATGTGAGATCAGTAGAGGACGTATTTGACTGATATGATAATGTTTGGCGCTCCAGTATAGTAAAGTAAAGTCCAGTAAAGTATTGAATATTCGATCTTGATTAATTCCACTGACGTACTGAGGGAAATTGATATTATGATAATTTATAGTTCGATTGTATCCATCTAAGTATAAATCTTAGTTAAATCATGATATCGAATAACGTTAATTAACGGTATTTATGTTCTGTTCTTAATGAGTCGACCACGTGACAAATAAGGTCGATGACCCCCAAAACTGCTACTTTGTAAATAAAAGAAAAAAACTACTATACTCTAACATCGTAGTCCGTATATTTCCACCTCTAGGGTGTATAATACAGTTAAAAATGGATTAAGTAAAACTATGAGGCAGTTCTACTGGCAATGCTTAGACGGAGTTTCAGTTGCTAATGCAATTAATATGGCCATCTATATTGTTGGGTTGGACAGCTTGAGATTATGAGGATTAGACACATTGGCTCCGCGGCCGTCTTACTTACCTGAGTTTAAGAGCCTATTTACCTTGATTACAATTTACGTGCGGGAGCTTTAGGATAAGGATGTGCCCATAATATACTCTTTAATTTTACGTGGATACATGGTAAAGGAACTCTGGGTGGTTATGTACCAATATGTAAATAAAATTATTTTTTAAATTTATTGTTCAAGGACGACGTAGTGACAAAATTTAGAAGAATGTACTGAGATGATTTGGGCATGTTGAGAGGATGACTGATAGGCGATTGATGAAAGGAATTTATAAGGTGGATGTCAGTGGAAACGCCGAGAAGGGGTACCCTAGAAGGACATACACCGACCTAATTGGTGAACTCCTTCAAAAAAGTCAGGTATGCAGTAGGTACTCGTAACCGGCGCACGTGCATGACGAGATGTATAAATGTGGACGAGGCAAAAATGGTATGCAGGGATCGTAGCGCGTGGCATTCTGTAGTTTCTGCCTACCCCCATGGGGAAAAAGCGTGAGTGTATGTCTTTATTAGATGACGTCGTTTGTGATATCATTATCATAGAATAATCACACTGTTTTTTAGGTTAGGTATGCTATATTACTAATCTTTAAAAAAAACCTATATACATATGTATATGCATGAGGTCATAGCAACGAAGAGAAAACGTTTTACTATGATATCAATCATAAAAAATCTCAATAATGACTTTAATAAAAACGGCAATAATAATTTACAAACCCATTAAATGCAATTGCAAAATAAAAAGCGATAACGCAATATTTAATAATTAATCACGGATAAATATAATTCTGGTCCCGGGTGTAACATTCCGGTGATATTTTTGCGAGTGGGGAGCAATTAATAGGGCATTAACGAACAATATTTGTCGCAATAAATAACACCACGTGTTGGTCGCGAATTTACGTACCTCGCTGATTTATAAAATTACGGTGAACATGCTTTGTTGTGGACAAGAACATGGTACCCACGTTTATTTGGCACGCAAAATTTCGTATTCATTATTGTATTTAGCTCGTTTATTGGAGTGAGAAATAAATACATTTATGTATGTAAATATTTGTTAAATAATATGCTAAATAGGGAATGAATGAGTGAATATTAATTAGAGAACAACATTTAAAATTAACGCCAGTTTTAAGAAAGCGATATGGGTTTTTATGGCTGTTACAGGTAATTAAAAACTGCTTCGTTGGTATACTGGAAGTGCAACTGCTGAGCAAAAGGTGATGGGTTCGATTCCCAGGTCGAGCCAAGTGCTATTAGATTTTTCCATGTAATCCTCCCTCAATCTAGCTAAGAGGTTAAATTTAAACATTGGATATAAAACATACTACAATGTCCCTGCCTGTCTAACCCTTCGGAAACGAAAAGCAGGATGGTTCACATTAATATTTATAATTACGGCACAAAACTAAATGAAAAACAAATACAATGGGCCACATCACATACATTTTAAATGGTACCTGCAAATTATTCAGCTACCAAGCTCGAGCGAACAAAGCGCTGTCAATCCGAGCAGTGTTTAAATAAACGCCCCCGAGGCCGTTGCGGCGTGTCACGCTAAAAACGTTACGGCCGAACACGCCCCGTATCGAAGCTCACAAAATACGCTGCGATACGCAGATTCAAGTACAATATGTGTAAAAAAGAACTGTTAATATGATTTCTAATGAACAAGGCAGGATAATAAAAAACAAGTACACTATAATAAATTGTATAACTAATATGTAAGATACTTTAAAGAAAATACATGTATTTTTGTTAACAAAACTACTTTTTACGGATTTCATCGCCTTATACTGAGGAATTGGTCTGTTCTCATTCAGTAATACATAATGCCAGCCATCCACTTTAGTCTGTCTGTTTGTTAAAAACGTCCGTAGTACGCCGCGTACAGCATGCTTCATTATAAAAACCTTTACCACGTTATTGTATACGGTAATCAAATTATATTCTCTATTTTTTTTCGTTCATTATAAAACGGTTATGAGGTAACTACGTTTGTTAAAATACTAACCCTTTGTGATTGTATTATGGTTCGTTTGTTAAGATAACTGTAGTGATGCTTTTGATATTATTTTTATGAATGAAATCTGTAAATATATCACATAAATTATAAATGATTGTGCCACTGCACTGAGGAAAATTTTATCTATTCTTTTATTCCTAGGTAGAGCTAATTATTTATAAATTAATCAAAAAAATCATAGCTGCAATTTGGACTTAAGATTTATTTTCGATTAACGGCTCTAGACTTACCTTTTATTACATAGAATATTTTATGTACCGGCAAGTTGTGAGTGAACACTAATCTGCTTAACCTACGTTGAATCTTGATGTAAGTCGTGATGGTACTCTACGAGTACGTGTGATTATTTTACCCAAAATAAAATGCAATGAAAAATTCAAGAGAATTTTATTTCAAAACCCAAAACGGTACGTACCTATTCTCATCATAGAAATAAAAATAAAAATACGCTTATGAAAATGAAGATTGCGAGCGTCCCGTGGGAAGATTCTCCAGTTAATTTAATGTCACAAATTGGCTTTCCCCTTACGATCAGCTTGAAGGATTTATATAAACCGCACGCGATATTTTTACGAGAACTGACGTGGCGTTGGATTCTCGCGGTCCCGGCGACGCTGTTGTAATAAATAAGACTTCGTTTTATTGAAGTATAATTAAATCACCAAACCAGTTACTTTCCCACTGTTGGGCGAGGGTTGCGTTCCAGGTGCGTAGAGTTCAGGCTATAGTCCAGTATATTAGCCTAGTGCAAATTGGTAAGATACACAAAAAATTAACTCCTCTAAAATTAACTATATGGCTATATAGCTTTCCTCACCATTCTATTCATTAGTTACTCCGAATTTGTAAAATCTAAAACATTACTTTCATTTTCCAAGCCTTTTGGTGATGGCTTCCAGTCTATCCAGTCCAGATCTGGTTGTAATTTGTAACCTATCCATAGACCTCGTAGACGCAGCTTAAAAATGGAAATTGCTTGATTAGTATAGTTACCTATTATATAGCAAGAAGTCCCTCAAATTAAATTTCAAAATTTAAATATTTAATAGTTTGCGATTCAAAAAGTATGTATATCTGTAAGTTTGATGTTCATATTATAGTTTATATGAAGTTTGCTCACCACAAGTCATAGATAAGAGAGAGTACATTGAAATACAGGTATATACTTCTGGTCAATATTTTTTCACCGACCGCTACCCTCGATACTTTGCTAAACATGTAAGCAACAATACGTTTTAGTATACACCGCCCCGCGCCCCGTGCCTCGTGCCCCGCGCCCCATACCTCGTGCCTCGTGGGACGGTCACCACTTTATTTGATTGGCCCTAATGACCGCCGTGATTCCGTAGCCTGAGTGCCGTGGAGTGCGAGTGATAGCGGGTGAACTCTTGCATACCTTATGTCGCAGAAAGTTGTTAGATCGATCGATACAAATAAAGTAGGAAGGTAAATAAGGCATTCTTTTCCCTTACCCCGTCAAAATTAAGTGAAATGACAATATTTTTGTTTCTGTTACCTAACAACTCAGCAAAAGCTTCCCTTTCTTCTACAGGCCTTTGTTTTAATTATTAGACACTTGTTATTTTTTTTTTGGAATTAACCCCTCATGCGGCGTGAGTGCGTTCAAACACAAATATGTTTATATGCATACAAAAACACCCAGAACCTGAACAACTATCTGTAGATCGTACATATATTTGCTCCGTGCGGGAATCGAACACGCAACCCGTGACGCACAAGCCGATAGGTCTCGTCAAGCTCGTCGATCAGGTCGTCGTTTGCATTATTAGCTCACCATTTCAAAAGGTATGCGTCTACAATCAGTACTACAATTGTACCTCTGTTAGTTCTAGTAGGTACTTTGTAGGCTGTATCTTTCCAGCTGTCACTCACGCCCCACCCAGCTGCTAAGCCCCGTCCTAAGGGTTTCATACATTTTCACGGCCATTGAGCTCGCGTTTGCAAAGCAACGATAATAGCTAGCTTTAAAATGTTCAGCATTACGAAACAGCTCAACGCGTTCACGTAAGTTCACGTTATCTTTGCTTTGTGTACTTACCCCTTAAAGAGCTCTGTCTACCACAGCGTAACATGAAATTATATTTCAAAATAATTATTTTAGATCACCGGGGTTAATCATAATATTAAGGCATTTTAAACACTTGTCTTACTTAGTGAAAACACAAAGATTTACTCCACTTCCTGGGCTTATTTATTTTATGATGGTCAATCGGGCAGGAGCCTCTACTGACGGTTAGTGATCACCACTGCCCATGGACATTTGCACCACCGCTGCACCGCCCGTAGAAACCGTTTAGGTTATTTAAAATAAGAAGTTACTATACAGACAGCAAACGGAATTCCCACGCTGTCAGAATCGTCACTCCCCCAACTAGTTCTGGCCACTCTCACTCGCAGAAAGACAAATATGGTTGATTACTGTACTGTACTGTACTTCCCCAGTTCGGCAGATCGAGAAATCTCACTATGCCCCACATCTCGAAAACGACGATAACAATCTATCCAAATAGTTATTTGCTAATCTTGCAACTTACTATATTAGCGAAAAGTTGTGGATTGACATAAGGCGAAAACCCACCTCGTGCCTATTATACCACTAGATGTTTTTGTATGTAACAATTTATAGTTAGGGGGTTGAGAGGGGGGAGGAATGAATTCTTTTTAAATAAAAATCTAATGTCTATTTAAAGAGCTCCTATCTTGATTCGATACGGAATAATAGACAGTAAGCCGTACCAAGGATAGACAGACTCCCTAATCAAGGATTACTACGTTGAAAACCGTCTAAAGCGGTAGTTTAAGGTGTTAGGTAAAGGTTATATAAAGGCATACCAAGTTGGAAACAAATTTATTGGTGGAATTAACAAGGTACGTTTAGCTGGTGAAGTTATTAAGTTATTTTAGTGAAAATTGACCTTAAAATCCGAATATTAAAAAAAAAACTAGTTTTACGTAATTTATAATGACGTTTTAATCTTTATGAGACTAGTTTAGAACAGAGCAGATACAAATACGCAGTCTGCCTGTGATCATGAATGCTGAAAAGTATTCGTCAAAAATTCGATATAAATTAATATCAAAATACCACGATAGAATCCGTAAAAAGTAGTTTTATTTCAAATCTAATATTCGCTTAATGTAAGAAATCAACATTTTACCAAAATAGGTAAGAAATGAGTATTTTTTCAATATATTTTTTACGGCGTATGGTTCTGATACTCAACCACCAACATGATATAATAATATTCGTAAATTTATTACCTCATTATTTACTCACGACTTCACTTTATTGACTAGTTTAGTTTAGTATCGAAGTAATTTCCGGTGTAATCCGAAATATATTACCGTTATAAATTATAATACATCTATCAAAGCTACCTACTTGATATAAACTTATATAGGCAAACATATATTTACATATTTGAAAGTGTCTGCTTGTCTGTTATAGGAAACTTGCTTATTTAACAATATTTTATTTACTGTAAATCATATGCCATCAAAAACATAAGTTCTTCTACCGTAAAAAGTTGTGAGATCCATGTAATACCAAGTCGGTTAATTTATTCAATCCCTTCTTTTAGGCATCGCATGAAAACACAAAGTATCTCACAAGTACTACATATTATAGTAAATAAGTTTATTTAGTGTCCAACGATATTTTTTTTGTGTAAAATATTAATTTACAAAGTTAAAGTTATAGGAAGTAACTTGATAGTCACAATCAAAACTGCTTAGCATCATCTAGGTTCTGACAAAGGTATAGGTAATTCGATTTTTCTATAAAACTCTCAGTTGCCGGAAAAGAGACCATGGTTCTCTGGGTTTATTTCGAAGTTAAATTCAGAGGTCGTCAGTTAGAAAATTATGACGGCATCTAGATCCGTAAGATTTAATTTGATTAAAACAAATCTCTTATAATACTTGTAAAAGACTAACTTATGGAAATAAATATCATTTATGTTTGGCATGCGTAACTTTTATAAAAAAGCAGAATTGAATTTGGAAAACGAGAGAGATTCGTATCTCGAAATATTTACAGTCATGACAAATATGTAGATCCTATAACTAAATCGCACCTAGTAATTTCAAGTGAAAATAAATCATTTTATGATTGAGAAATCTTGTGAGATAAGGAATTGACAAATATTTCCTCGTTAGATATGCATGGCATACAAATGTCCGAGGCTCGATTTGTATTAATATAATATTTCACGGCACAACGAGACGCGGCTAATGGCCGTGGGTGTGTGAAACACGATCAGCTCCTACCATGAGATAAATAGCCATAGAATTACTAATCTAACCTCGGAAATAATTTTGAATAATGACAAAGAATTTTAACCTGTAAATATTTGCAAATATCCTCCATTCGTTCAGTCAGTCTTGCCCTGTAATTGTAAAAAAATACACTACCTAAAAACTTTATGGCTTTCATAAAATAAGCTTTAGCTCACTATGCATGTAGAACTTACATATGTCAAGAAAGTATTTTTTTAAATCCCATCTGATATTGGGAGATGGCTACTAACTGCTGCTACTGAACATGTCATAAATAACCCCCATTTTACTTTAAACAACATGGAAATCTAACCTAAAACCTCATGCACATCAGTTTCACTTACGACCAATAAGGCAATTATTAGCCTCGTCTTGTTTGGTAAAAGATTTATTTACAACATTAATCAGAATTAATGTAATGGCAACAGTAATTAAATTAACACATCTAAACTCCTATAAACGTTAATAGTACTTTTAATGGCACTTTACACACCACAAAATAAGTCCATTATAAAATACCATTACCTATCTCATAAATCAGTTTGACATCGTTATTTTATTACGCAATAAATAACGCGTTGTAAAGACGCGAGGCATGTTCCCTGTGTACTCGTAACTGACTTGTAAAGTACCAACAATAACCAGTGGTAGTGGTAACACCTCAGCTCGCAGAAACAACGTGGATAAGACGGCTGGCGCGGTGTCTGGACGGCTTGCTCTTGAGCTGGGGATCACAGGTTCTTAAATAAAATAAAGGAAAAGATTTTTGTGTTTAAATAGGTATTCCTCATTGCTTTGTTCTGAATTCTCACACAGTAATAAGTTATAGGGGGGCACGGGGCTCCACAGTCATATTCTGTATGTATGGAGTCCCTTTTTACAGAAACTGTTTCTGCGGGTACTAGTTTGATAGGACTAATGTACATGTTTGTACCACCTCACATTTTACTGCAAACATCTATCATTGTCTATCGCTAGGCTATTACCACTCTACGCTTTGTATCATATATTAAGGTGAAAAATATAAACTAGCTGAACCCTGCCAAGCTTGACACATTGTAGTTGCAATGACGCGAAAAATATAGAAAAATAATCTTTGAAGCGGGTTAAGTATTGTGTCAAAATTTGGACCCAATCAGTGCAGAACTTTCGAAGTTTTTGTAGCTTACACAAACCAGAGTAACATGTATACCTATAGGTAAAGATATAAATTAGAAACTTGCTACATAATAAGACTTCATTTAGCGTTAAATCTATGTGCAATAAATGCATGTACAAACTACATCCGCGGTGACTCACGCCTCGAGCATATCTCCCTTATTTCTACGATCTTGGCGGCACCATATCTTATCTGCTAAACACAATTATGTATCTGGCGATAATAAATCAGGGCTTAGCGATATCTGCGGGAAGTCTGTCTGTCTGTCCGTGATTAATATAGCGTCAACGAGAGCGGGTTAATGAATACGTGGAACTTAGATATTGGTGTTTGTTTTAGGTGTGAAAGTTAGCCTTCTTTTCTGGCCCAGGCATTTTTAGGGCTCCTCAATTTAAGCGAGAATGCGATAGTAGATAATATCTCAGTGTTTCACTACCCTAGTTCCATTAAGCTAAAGCTTTTAATTATATATGCTCGTTATAATTAACACGAGTTCCCTAAATTCAATAAATCTATCCGTTCCAGCCCACAATTCTCCTGCGACATACCGCCTACTACAATATTAAAAGGTACAAATTAACCTATTTCATTCTGGGAGTAGCAATCATTTAACTATGAATAAACTATGAGTTAAGGGACACGTTACCATGAGTTAATCTTTGATCTTCTGGTTTTGATTAAAACTTGTGATGTGTTTAAGTGAAAAGTTAAAAGCTCTGAGTTTCTCTATATTTGGTAGCGCCTGTTTCTTTAGCTGGCCATATGGGGATTGTTATCAAAAGTCCCACATACAAGGATATCAAAGTAATTCTATTCAGGGCTCGCCCTTTGATATCTAATTCAATAAAAATAGTTTTAAATAGTATATTATTATAATTTTGGCAGCAGCTGCAAAGTCGAAAAGAAATAGAAATAGGTCTCTAATGTTTTATGTTTTATTTATGGCAATTTATTATCAAGCTTACGTCTAATTCAATCAGTAAATATTTTGGTAATAAAAAAAATCGTTCAATCGTAATTTAAAAAATATACGAAATTACTAGGTTTAAGTACCTACATTAAACAATTATGGGTTCAAAACCTGAGTTGCCTACAACTGAAAAGCCCCAAATATCTAGTTTAATAATCTCTGTTTAAACCTTAATCTGCAATACGCGATGTAACTTCAGCTGAAAATATTCAAGTACAACACATATATCAAATAGTGAAGACGGAATAAAACTGTAAAGATATGTGATGCACGTCTCATAAGAATTCTAAAATAAAATCTATATAGAAAACTAGTAAATACGTATTATTTGATAACGAATACAAAAGTATCACGCAGCAACAGTATCTTCCTCTAGCTAGTTCAGGAGATAACGTATGTATTTGTTCATATCGAGCTTACAATATTGTACCTAGATAAACCTATTCAAAAAACCTTATTTTTGTAGCAAGGATAAAAACGCAAAAGCATCTTGCATTAAAATATTCCTGTGTTCATTTCCACGTTTTGTTTTGGGTTAGTTTCCTATTTTTTCGGTGTCCTGTAAAAGTATATAAATTCTCATCATCAACTCAATTATTGTTGTACTACTGAGCACGGGGCTCTTATTTTAGCGAGATTGGACTATAGTCCACTACGCTGGCCTAGAGCGGATTGGCAAACTTCACACGCCATCGAGAGAATCTCATAAGCATGCAGGTTTTCCCACGATATTTGCCAGCACATTTTGAGTATGTCATAAATAGAAAGTAACTTCGTTCTCTATGTAAACTCAAAGGTTGAGGTCCTTGTGATAACACTCGGGACCGTTGACTTCACAGGCTACTGATCACACCATTAGGCTATCACAGTTAAACTCTTGTAATAACTTCAAATTAAATCTATTTGTAACACGCGTGCACTATAAAATATGTATAAACAAAACGTACCAAACCAAAATTATTATAAGAGCAAGAAATTCAAAAACGATTATTGATATATAAATACGTAAAAACCACATTTTGCTCCATCCAACACCACCCTTATCTTTGGGAAAATTTTAGAGAAAAATCATTTTCAGCTTATATGGTACATAAACCTAATTTTATGGTAATTACTGTCATCAAAAAGCAATATAACGATGTCGTGTGCGGCATGAAGAAACGAATATGTTATTATTTGAATACAGATGATGTGGCTCGTGGCTCGTTGGTATTCAGAGCAGGCTGCGAGGCCGGTATAAGGCACAGTTTCATGTTCTCAAAGCTGCCATAATCTCTGCGCTCCGCTTTGTAACTGTTATATTAGTGTTATTAATCACTGTTCATTTTCCCTTGGATTATGGCTACAGCTTCACTACTTTAATGCAAATTTGTTTAAGGGAGAGTTTCATTGGTAGATATTTAAACTAGCAAAATTATGCAATATTTTGTTCTATTTTTTCAGAACGGATAATCTCTATCACTAGTTCTCATAAACATATAAATAAATATTGTGTCACTGAAACAGATTTCGTATTTTTTATTTGACTAGTAAATTGAATTAGCAGGAAATAAAACAACTTGTATTGTGTTTATTGTGACCGTAAAATAAAAAAAATCAAGTTAATAAACTGTTTATATAAGTATTTAGTCAAACCTTTGCAAGATTTTAATTTCAGTTTTAAAATTACCATCGTTATTCATCTACTGCAATTTAAATGAAAAATAGTCCGTTTAAAATATGTAGTTTTAATTTAAGCTTGGTGTAGACAATATTTTTCCTGGAAAGCTGCCATCCTAGGAAGTAGTTCAACACCTGCACGCCGGAATACATAAAAATCAGAAGGTAAACTCGATATAAATCCTATAACACATCTACTACCCAACACTGTAATCCGCGGTTCCAAAAAAACTGCATACCATGCCCAATCAAACAGTGAAATGAAGTACATGGCAAAGCTTTCTTCCAAACTACTATAGCATGAGGGTCTTCAAAGCTACAGTAATCGCTCAATATCAGATAGGCTGTAAGATTATTTACCAAAGTTGTGTATAACAATGTATAAAAAAATTGTGTACAATATACCCATGTAAAAAAATTAATTGATTGACCAATTTTGAGCATTTAAATAAAATATATGTCGGCGCAGGAAGGCCTTCATCAGAATTCATCGTGTATTCAGTTGTTGTGGGCGTATTTTCGATCAGGAGGCATCATATCGCTTCTGACTTCTCATTATAATCAGATAGGTACTAGGGCACACTATTCGGGCAGATTACAAGCGATTCGTCGCAGACGTGGTGCGCTTGCGGTTCCCGTTCAGCTCGTCTCCAAAACAAGATACCAGCACCGCTTCCATTCACACGACGCTCCGCTAGAGCGACTTTTTGACAACAGTCACTCTCAAATTTGACATTATCGACGACGCACGCATCGTCATCATCATCATCATTTCAACCGTTTGACGTCCACTGCTGGACATAGGTCTCCCCCAAGGATCGCCACGGCATGCGCCGTCATATATAATATTTGTTTATTATAGTAGTTACCTAGCTAATGAAATTTTAAGTAGTTTTTAACGTGAAGTATAAAAGTGATCCTTCTGTATGTTCCTGTTTGTGTTTACATCGGACAGATAAACGCCGCTAATTACATTTGTAACGTTGTACGTACTCAAGCTAAGCACTCAGCTTACGGGATTTTCAAAGATTTCTTTCGTAATTTCATTATTATTATGAGCGCCGTGGGATAATAATAGAATTAGACTTTCGCCTACTACAAAAATTTGTGAAGGTACTCTTTTGGGGATCTAATAATCTTAGAAAAGATATAATAATCATTATAGTCACTTAAAACATTCTACTAAATGTCCTCTAGAGGTAAAAAATCACTGAAAGAAAACTACTACTCACTTACTTTTATCTCGGTATATTAAAAGCACAGCATCCATAAATACAAGCAGACTTACTGCTTGTGTTCTCAAGACTATAGTAACTGTAAAAAAATCATAACATTGTGATTAGAACAATATCTATATACCGATAAAATCTTGTCTAATAGGTATTCACGTAAGTAAAATAATTTTGGGAAAATTCCTCGACAATATCTGTTGTTAAGCTTCTTCACCACATACAAAAGAGCTCTAGGTTTAGTAGACAATTAGTACGCAAAAATACACGTAGCTTTTTGTTTGTTCCACGTACGGGACCAGTCACAGCATATAAAGATAAGCACACAGAAGAATACATTTACTCTTAAGTCCCATTTAAAATTCAAGCTGAAAATTTTGCAAAAACTTGCGAAGGAATTGTTTTTACATTCAGTTTCATATCTGTGGAATTAGCGCCACCTGAAGCAGATAAACGCCTTTAATTACCTCTGTTCACGATGCCCCGCCCCCCTCGCCGCGGAGGTGGCCGCTTCACCCCCGCGCACACCCGCTTCGCTTCGTTAGCACGGATAACGACAAAGATTGCATTACACAGAACAAAGAATAGATGAGACGAGCTGAAGAGGGGTCAAGTCTATTGTTGTGAAAAAAATCGACAACTAAACGAATAGCTCAAATCAAATCAAATCAAATCAAATCAAATCATTTATTTCAATTAGACCAATACAGGTGCTTTTGAATTGTCATATTTAATTGAATTTAGTTGCACGGTTCCAAAAGGTAGGTCTTATGGAGTAGAACCGGCAAGAAACGCCATAGATACTCTTTTAAATTAAATACAAAATACAAAACTATTGAAGTCAGAGAGACAAAAAGAAACATGTTTTTTTTCTATGATTACCTACTTTTTCCATTCAGAAACTGGTGTTATAATAATAAAGGCTTTTAAAATTTATAACTCAAATAATAACTGAAAGCTGATGAATTTGTCTGTTTTTATGCTGTGCCTACCGAGGTTAATCCGTGGACCATCCAACTGGGATGGGTGACTAGTAGTATGGGCAATTTTTTTTATAAATGTATATTTGTTACATACATCTTTATTCATTACATTCATGTCGCAAGTCTATACAAAAGTTTATTATTCTAGTACCTATTGTTTCTGATAAGTTTTAACTTTAATGTAACCTGCCAATCCCTCCACTAATACTTAGTTGGTCGTGAACCACAAGAGCCAAGCACCTACTTGCTGGAAACTCAATTTCAAAACTGTAATGAGTCAAAGCCACAGTTGATGTAAGTCAGACGTACAGACGGTGTATTGTTACGTGGTTTAGTATTTATAACTTGGCAACTTTATTCTGGTACTCAGAATAGGTTCTTATTTTGTTGGATATGTGTTGTCTTTACGCCGAGTAACTGAAGTTAGAAAATGTTATAAGTATCCTGTTCTTAACCACAGCAGAACTGCATCCTATTACATTGGACCTAAAAACATACCGGCGGAATATGGGTGTACATTAGTTTGACTCTGCCTAATCATTTGGAGATGACAGGCGCGATTGTATGTGTGTATGTAAGTATGTATGTTTCTAACTGATGTATGTTTTACTGTGTTCGGTGGGTTATGTTACTCGAGACGAACTGACATTAGGTCTCCGTAAGACCATCGCCAAAACGTTGACAACGAAACGATGATGTTATATTTACTATCCCATGGATGGTAAAGGATCTCTTCTTATTTTTAAAGGGGACTATTAATATCCCACCACGCTAACCTAGTGCCGGTTGGCAGACTTTACACACCATCGAGAAAATCACATACGAATGTTGCCTTAATGCCACGCAAAAACAGTTTTAAAATACTACTAATATCCCAAAACGATAACTTCGAAGTTCCTACTCTTAGTTCATGAAGACTAATAACCTTACAAGCCAAATTCCCTAAAGAGTTTCTAAGTCACAGCATCTTCACTTATCATATTACTGTAATTGAATTAAACTTGCGTAACTAGTGTACTCCATGTGACATAGTGGAGGTGAGTGGAAGCACTCGTTCATAATATATAAACTGTTCAGAAACAGGATCATTTATATCGGTACGTTTTTAGTTCTATAGTCATGTACATAATTATTATTCTTAAACACCTGTAGTGTTGCACAGGCATTATTATTCACATCACTCCCTCCTCAAGTATATAATATTTAAAATTAATAATAAAAGATGTGTTCATTATCAGTTTTGTTATATTTTATATTTATTATAAGACATTAATTCTGTATCGTTAGATAGCATACCCTTAAAATATGTGCTATTATTAATGTTAGACCTTATATATTATGTAGTATAAGTAAACCACAGAAAGTGTGCGTGTGCGCAGGTCCACACCCAAGCTAGCAGCGGCTTATGGGCGATATAACAACAACACAGTCTTCCAGATCCTTTAACTAACAGCTATTGAACCGTTGTAATTTACAGGGTAAATCGCATCCGCTAAAATAGTTTCTAAGTGCTTCGATTCACAGCAGTTTTTTTTTGTTTCTTTGAAAACTGTGATCATGTTGCATTCTATACACACCAATATACTTTGTTTACATAACATTATATCACTATTAATAAAGATATAGATGTATACTGCACCCTTATTTTGCCGATATGTTTTAGATCCCATATAATAGCGGGCAAGCATTTTATTTAAATATTTAATATCAATTTTTTATTAACTGGGCCAGAATTAATTCTCTAAGTGGTTACTGAGAATTTCATAGAACAATTTTCTTTCATTCTGACAGTCTGGTTTCGATTTTCAGAATCTAAGGCCAACGATGCAGTATCCACTATGTAAATTATATAGATGTTAATGTGCTATGTTATGTGGCTATCACATGGAAGTCCACTGTTGGACTATTAGGCTTTTTTGTCAACTGCCTACTTCCACTTCTGCGACCAGATCATTGTCGGCAAGTGTTTCTACTCGATAATTAGCGAGAATGGTTGAACCCTAAAGCAGATAAGCTGTACATTCCACAACGCTATCTTTTACTTTTAATTTCAAATTTATTACAATGGCCATAAAGGAGAAAATTGCTTGGCAATGGCTTTAACAAGATTGTTTTTTGGGGAGCTAGAATCGTTAGTAACGTATGCATGGATGGGCCATTGAAGCTGTATCATGAAGTCTGCTTTATATCGAAGTAGCTGAACTAGCTCTGGACTTTGCCAGGTGCAAAGATACTTTAGTGTTTTATAAGTTAGTATATTTTGCACAAGACAGTTGTAAGAGTTAGTGTAGAAAAAACTTAGGTAGGTACCTGCCAAAGTTTTAAGTATATTTTTATAGACCATGTATTTTTCTTGGAATGCTGTGGTAGCCTAGCGGTGAGACCAGTGGACTGAGATGTCAGTCCTCTCGAGTTCGAACCCAAGGCACACACCACTGACTTTTCGTAAGTTATGTGCGTATTTATCACATGCTCAAACGGTGAAGGAAAACATCGTGAGGAAACCTGCATGCTTGAGAGAATTCTCGATGGCATGTGAAGTCTGCCAACCCGCAGTAGGCTAGCGTGGTGGACTATAGCCTAATCCCTCTCAAATGAGAGGAGACCCGTGCCCAGCAGTGGGACATTAATGGGTTGATGATGATGTATTTTTCTTAGTTTGCCATTAACAAATACTCCAGACCCATTTATTTATACATAATACATACCATCATGGCTGTCATTCCCGAAAATAACTCTTCGAGGAAAACAGGCAGAGGTGTACTAATGTACACCCACATTTCGCCTGTATGTTTTAGGTCCCATGTAATAGAATCCAAACGCCGAGCTGCTGCTAAGAATTTAATAGAAAAACCCAATAACACTGCTTGACCTGGGAATCGAACATTTGGCCCACCAGTCACACAAACGACCTCCAGACCAACAAGGCAGTATTTATTTCATATTTAAATTTAACTTATGTTCAAAAAACAATTACACACCAACTAAATACCATATTACAGTCCACACAAACAACAAAATGCAAGACATACCGACCTCTTGCACACATTGTGTATGGGAAATTCCCATACACAAACGTGTTCACCTCTAGCGAGACACCGGTAGCAAAATTGTATGGCGTTGTATCGCGACGTTCACACCTCATTAGCCCGTGTCACTCAGCAGAGTTCCAAGTAGATAGGTATCAGCCAGCAGTTACCTCACACAACATTAATTCGATACGACACACTCGCTGATTCGAATTCAATATATTGAATGTTATGCTTGTTTTTTATTTTTTACATTATGTAGCATTTTTTTTTATTTGCGGTATATTGATATTATTTAATCATGACTTTTTGATCCTTAAAGTATCTTTTGTCACTGACAGACAGGCGTCAAGTATCTTTGGTTTGTAGTGTTATAATAACTAACAGCTACCCTATATTAGTTAATTATAATTGATTTTCCAATTTAACCAAAAAACTTACGAAGTCTATTATTCCTAGCATACCATCACGCCTGTTCTCCCCGAAGGGTTAGGCAGATGTGTACTAATATACACTCACATTTTTTCGGTATGTGTTATGTCAGATGTAATAGGGGGCGAATCCAAACTTCGAGCTACTACTGAGATTTTCAAAGAAAAACCAAATAACATTTCAGTCGACCTGGAAATCGAACCCACACCATCTAGCTCAGCAGTCCCACTTACGACTTCCTACGTAAACGAGGCAGCCTTAGTTATTACTAATATGCTCATTGCATAGTAGCACTCACCGGTATTCAATCCCATTACATCCTATGTGAATGATAAATGATAAATGATATTTATTTCTGTAAATAGATCTTTTCAAGACACTTCTTCACTCACAAGTCATGTGTATGTATAAGATATATTTTAGAAACTAAATGGCATCGGCATTTCCTAACTGACGACCTCTGAGAAGAAATGCCGAAACAAACTCAGAGAATCATGGTCTCTTTTGAAGTCCAAACATCTTTGTTTACAATATGTGAGCCTGACGATGTAGGTCAGTCTGAGATGGCCTTTTGAAGAAAGCACCAGTGCAGCTTTGAGTTGACCTGTCCATACTGACAGCACGCATACATCAGCTATCGTGTAGCTCAACCATTATTGAGGGAGCTCCACGACCCGACGCACGACAGTGCAAGATCAGTGGGACATTTGCGTAGGCCAATTCAAAATCTCAAAGCCGCCAGACATCAAAATCTAGTAAGTGTATGTGTGTCTACCTACATAGTGCTCACATTCGCATTGTGTTTTTTTTTAGCATAATTAAGTAAATATAATACAAAAAATTATGTCAGAACATAATCAAAAATAATGTCATGAAAAACTCACAATTTATAAAAAGCTAATATAATTAGCGGACTTATTAGCTGGACTTCTTAGTTTACATCGGATACTTTCAACTGATCCCAAGAGACACGTTAGTTTAGGGACACCACTGATGAATCAATTATTTATTCGATAATGAGTTTTATTGCAAAGGTGTCGGGTACATATTACTGTGCAATTACATGGCTATGTGGGTGAAATTTGATAATAAGGATCATCACTCAAAATAACTAATGTAACAATCAATATGTTATTCATTTGTTGAGCGATTTATTCGCAAAAGTTTTTCTTGGGAAATTGGATTAAAAAGTAATCGTATGTACACGCGCATGCCTCTTTTCGGCAGCTCCACATTCGGACGGTAAAAAATAAAAATTGTAACAGAAAGACAGGAGTCTGTGAAATGTATATTCGTAATTATTATTCATTGTATTCAGTTCAGACTTAGTTCGAATACTCCCTCGGTATGAATAATCGACTTTGTATATTAGTATCTAGTGTTTTTACATTTAAGTGAATTGTATTTTAGTACTGGGAAGTAAATGTCTGTGTTCCCTTTACTGCCATAAGTTTTGTTCAAACGCACAGACCTATCTAAAATCAGAAAACACCAATTATACTGACGCCACAGATTCAGTAAAACTCATTTCCCACTTGTAGATAAAAACGTCGGACAAATAACCCGAAAGATCGTAAAAACAAAATCCCATCGTAACATCCAAAATGACGAGCGAATGTTTTCTGATTGAATGAAAACCGCGGGGAGTAGGGATGTGCCAAATGAGGAAAAACAGACCAGACGCTACGTAATTACGCTTTTTGTTGCCACGGAATTGCGTTTTAGATGATCGCGGACGAAATTGTGGATCTAGTGTATTAATTAGAAAGGAAGGAATGCAATTTATTTAGTACAAGCAACAACAGTGAGATTACCCAAATAACATACATAATATGTATTATAGGTACCTACCTATATGAAAAAATATATATAAATAAACAAAATCAACCGAAATAATTATATTCCTTTTCTTCTTCTCCGTCATGTCGATGGAAGAAGAAGAAGAAGGAACATGAAACAAGATGAAGAAAAATAATTATATTATTATTAGTCTTAGGTAACTGTTTCTGATTTTGTGATGTGTTAAGAGTTTCTCGTCTGTACCAAATTAGCCTCTAGATCAGCATGTTGTCAGGTACATGCAGGTCATGCGCAACAAACAGCAGTGATTGGTCAGAATGATTGGCTTTTGCGTTACGGGTCTCAGATTCTATGCCCGTAAAAAATGAACATTAGAAATAGAGAAACAAACCCTACGTTTTAAAAGAAAATAAAACTTATTACGTAATATTATATTTCAGCCGTCATTTTCCATGTATCATAAAAATATACTGAAGATTAAATTTTTACATAAAATGGAAATATTCGTGAATGTATATTGAATTATTTAAATATGCTGAATATAGAGCGACACAGAAAGTATTCACGTTAAAAATGCTGAACCAAAAATATTTCAAGTATTTTGTTTTAAATATTTTAGAACACAGAATACGTTCAAAACGTATATTCGCGTAGCCTTTTAAAACTATATACTGACTACATGAAAATAGAACTGCATTTTACGGATTCCCTAATTATTTTTCCACTGCTGGGCACGGATCTCCGTTCGTATAAGAGAGATTATGCTATAATCCACTAGCCTAGTGTAGATTGGCAAATATCACATGCAATCGGGACAATCTCACAGGCATTAAAATTTCCTAGCAGTGTTTTCCTACACCGTACTTCGAAAAACCAGTGCTAGGTATGTACCTTGGTACACTCACACCGCTGCACCGTTGGCTTCACAATCCACTGGTCAAACCGCTAAGCTATCACAGATTTAAAATGATAAATGTTACCTACACAGCAATTTCCTATGAGGAAAATCGTAACAAAAAACTTATAACAAGATACTCAACCAACGTTAGAAAAAAAAACAAATTAAACAATACAATAAATATTTTTACTGTTCCATGTAATGTAAAAATGGGCAGGGAAGTATTTTCCGGACGCTGGGAGTAATAAAATTAACTTATCTGGTATAAGTGTCCCTCAGGACATGCTGTGTCTGCCTTTCACAGTCGAAAATAGATAAATAAAATATTAACAACCACTCGAAAATGTCTGCATTGCAGATATTATGCTTATTAATCTACTGTCAAGATGTAGGTTTCTGAGAGTACTAGACCGATAGCAAGAGTAGAAGAAAATAACCAACTTCTTTTATTGATTTTATCTATAATTTTAAAAGGATGGAAGCAAATAATAAAATTTACAGTATTTCGAAATTGGTTTATCCGTTGCCCATACCAATACAAAAAATCTTAACATAAATACTGATACTGCTGTATCTAAAAATTACAATACGATCACGTAAGTCATAATGAATAGCAAATAATTATACCGGACCCTCAACTGGGTTTTTGTGAAGCAACTAGTGGAATTGATAAAAAGGGGATTGTAATATTCACCCTATTCTTTCTGCCTTATGACTAACCAGAAAAACTTCCCACCATATTGAAGCAAAAAATATGAATATTTTATCAAACGTAATTATATCAGCACTTCAAAACACAGGCCTTTTACAATATATCCAAAATAACACAGAAACTTTACAAATAACTCAGATATTTTTTCGTAAAGAGAACGTTTCTGTTACAGCAACGTGTTACGTTACATGTTATTACATCACGCGTCATGTTCGCGAAACAAATAGCGCATGTTATCGAGTTTCCCACCTCATTGGAGGCAGTTGTATAGACGAACTGTTGCTTGTTACGTACGACTATCGTTGTATCGCAACGCCTTTACATTTTACGAGCCCCAAACTGTTCGGATAAGAGTTTCCGTCTCGAGTACTGAGGCGGAACGAACGCCTCATGTACGAATTAGTCTATTGAGCGAAACAACCACTGAATCGAAGCACTGGCTAGGAATAATATGTATATGTGTGTGTGTGTCATTAATATTCCATATATAATATTGAATTGATTTGATTGATTATGTGATTGAAATTAAATTAACGCATTTAGAATAGAAATCCTAGTAACATGTACGAGACTGACGCAAAATAAAAAAATGCCTACATAGGCTTATTATAATTTGAATGACTATTTTAGTAACAATAATAATCGCCGGATTAATTCAAAACAACGTATAATCCAGTTCTATTTTCTTACAATATATACCTACATGCAAGCAGGCGCAAATGAAGACCAACATTGTTATTTTCTTGCGTAATTGTATTGGTATTTAACGCTACTTCTTTTTTATTTGGTAAAAAAGATTTGTGTTTGCCAGGTCACAACGATAGAATTTAATATTATATAAAATCGTTTGATGAAGAAATAGAAACGTGTTTTCGGCAATTTTGTGGCGGGTGTGAAAACGTGTTTAAGCGGTGAAGGGCGGACGTTTTTGGAGGCTCACTTTATTGTCGACGTTCAAAAAGAGCCAATTAAATTTGGCCTACTTTGAATAATTGATATTATTATTTTGAATTTCGAATAGATAACTACAGACTACTAGGTTTCTTATTTTGTAAGAGTCATTTTACTACTCATTCTAACTAACTTCAAGTGTGAGTACGATGATTCTTAATAAATAGTGGGAATAGATCTCGTAAGTTCTGTTTTTTTAAATAGATAAAAGTACGTAGGAGGTCATTAACATTATTTTCACACAGCTAAAATAACTTCACACACAACTGTACAAAATAATAATCAAGTTACCGGTCCCAAGCGCTCCTGTCCGGCAGTTCACCTCATTACGATCGGACAAACTTGTCGCACGTCCAAATTCTCGGGTTCGCACATAACAATATAAATTTTCCGTCCTTCGCCCCCCACTACACTGGACCCTCCCCCCCTCCACCTCCGCTCATAATTCCATAAAAGGTCCCGTTCATCAAAACGCGGGGTGACGGAA
Organism: Craniophora ligustri; assembly: GCA_905163465.1. Lineage (NCBI taxonomy): Eukaryota > Metazoa > Arthropoda > Insecta > Lepidoptera > Noctuidae > Craniophora > Craniophora ligustri. Next base: position 15,104,068 of record LR990965.1, read on the forward strand.
CCTTTCCGAGGATATTTCGTTAGTTCCGATTCGATTTTCATTTTATGCAAAAGACGATCCAATTTCGAGCGGGGGACAGCGAGGAAAGACCTTCAATCGGGATAATAGTATAGAAGAATGATCCAAATTGAATTCGTTTCGTGACGAATATCCCGCCCCGCGCCCCCATCGGCTTAGACCCGCCGATCCGACAAATACCTCGATTTCGTCTTAAAGGGCTGCGATTCAGCGAAAATTTTCTGGCTCGGTTAGGTTACTAGGATTTTTATTAAATTTTCGGGAGATGTTCTCGTGTGAGAGCGAATGATAACGGAGGACCAGTAACACGCATTGTTGCTGCCACGCGCGACGTATTTATTTGGAAAAAGTGGGTCGTATTGTCGGTAGCAAGGTGACAAAAAAGGGACGGCGATCCCCGAATTACTTCAACGTCTCGAGTTGTGGCCCCTCGGCGATTGTGCTTTTGTCTACAATAACCGTTCTACATACTTAAATATTTGTTCAGTATTTATTTACGTACCTTTGCTGGCAATATAATGTTCCACGGCGTATACCAATCGTAAAAACTTTAATAAGATCTCATTATTAAATTCTTGCTTTGTTAACGTTTCAAATACTGTGGCAGACTTCAGTTTTCCATTTCCACAGAAGAAAGAAAAACAAAGTATCAGTTACTAAGTTGCACAAATAGAAAAAGTCGCCGAAGAAAACAGTTTACTTGGCTACGCTTGACGGTCTAGGACCAACAATAGTCTTTTTGCGCACTATTGCAATTCTTTCGTTGTCATTTCAAAGAAAAAGCTACTGTTTGTTGTCTTCCACAATAGTATAAATAAACTGTCCGTTGCAATGTTTACAGTTTTGTAGGAGGTAGGGCATAGCGAGATTTCTCGCTCAAATTGAGCTGCCCGACTGGGGAAGTACCTCCGCCTTACAGAAGACCGCAGTGAATTAACAATAGTTCTGTTGTCTTTCTGCGAGTGAGTAAGGTTACCAGAGCTCATTGGGGGAGTGACTATTCTGACTGCATGGGAATTCATTAGGGGTATTAATAGCATTAGGGGTAAATAGGTATTTACTTTTTAGTTTCGCAACGCATTTGCAAGCCTCTGGTGTTGCAAATGTCCATGGGCGGCGGTCATCACTTACCATCTGGTGAGCCGCCTGCGCGTTTGCCCCATATCACCTTAAAAAAAAAACAAAACTAGTCTTTCAAATGACACAATGTACTCAGGGAAAAATATGTACGTTACCTACTTACCTACTTAAAATTATAGATTATAACTGATGCATTTTAAGCGATTTCAGGTTTCTAGGGTACTATATCTCTAATATTTAATAAATATAAAGTAAACAGAATTTTCTTAAAAAATAAATTTTATTATGAAAATTGACCCTTGGCCTTAGGCTTGAAAAATATCATTCATGACACAAACATGCTTGTTACATGTTTAAATACAGAATTTCTATCCTGCACAATACTTAAATGATTAAATTACATATAGACCATTTTCTCGTCTATTTATGATTTTAGAACTAATGTTGAGATGTGTATTACACAGGTAGGTACCCAGGTTTTGGGGTTAGGCTTTCAATTAATAGTTCTTAACTCAACGCACATCCTGAATTCTCCTTAGTGAACTTTCTAAAGTCTGTATCAATGTGTAGATTACACATTGATACTGACTATAGAAAGTTTACTAAAAAAACTACATAATATTATATAATCTAAAAATGTATGTGATTCTTCACATACATTTTTCGTAAGTGACCAACAAACTACTATACCCAGAATTATGTACAGCTAGTTTATGTTCAGGGCATGAAATAAATATATAATAAATGTCATACACACATCTCACACAAAGAGTAAATAAGTTTAAGAAATTTCCGTGTATAGCCATCCCTTAGTCAGTGGATTACTTCGTCAGAGTCGCTCCGTCGCGCCGCCCCTAGCACTGACATGTGAATATTTTATACGTTTATATGCTAAGTATTTGTCAAGATACCTCTCAGATAGGAAAAACTTGCATATATTTTGGTTATATTAAATAATTTTAGATGTATTTTATGATGTCCACAAGGTTTATAGAACATTTTTTATTATAAATGTGAGTAAGATTTTAATGAAAATGGTAAAGTTAACTTTATAAAGGCATTTTTATTATTAATGATAATGTTTGATTACTATACCGAATGGGGAGTTGTATTATAATAAATACAAGCAATATTTTTAGGTACGTAATAACTTTACCCCTAAACTAGAATAAACTAGAATTGTAATGTGTATTTTTTTAATTTACACATCAAGCTATAAACGCCCAACTTCATTGTCGTAAGTCGAGCTCACTAAGTTATTTGGTCGAAAGAAAAATACAGTGTGAATTACTTGATAAAAGCTGTATAAGACAGAAATAAAGAAACTTTACTTGTAGATAGCTGACTCACACCTGTTCACCTGTGTTTCTAGTCTCTGTGTGTGTACCTCGGTTTACTAGACTAACATTTTGTAGGAAAAAATACCCGTCTCATTTGAGATAGTAATATTTTTCTTAGCGTTGATATTCTTAGAAAGTATACCATTTTTATAATAAGTTCCAGCTTACTGTCTTACATTTCTGTGTTTTTTTTATGAATGAAACGAAGTAATGTCATAGTACGAAATATGTGAGTAGTTAATTACAATATATGTTGATAACTTTTTTTATAACAAACTGTGATATCCTAGTTATTATCCTGGATATTTATTTATTTTATTTATATCATAGTCGGCCGCGAAGTCAAGTCTCTGATACCAAAGCATTTGCGACTGACTTTTCAATTGATATGTGTACGATAAGTGCGTATTTACCGAAAACATCGTAAAGATATATGTATGCCTGCATTGTCGATTTGCGTCTGAAATCTGCCAAATCACTAGGCAGATACGATAGCTTTGAGATGAACATGGGACAAAAATAGGTAAAAGATGATTTTAACTTCTTTCTGTCATTGCCTATTATACATTTAGAACATAAATTCAGTTGCCACATTTAGTTTTTACCAGTGATAAACAAGGACCTAAAAAAAATGGAAGAATTTCTTCATATTTTAACGTCAGTATGTACCTTCTTTGATTACGGGCTGGCAAGCGCATCTGAGACGGGAGTGACATTAAACTGATAATCTCATTATTAATAATTGGGCGCCGGTACGCGTCAGAATTAGTTGCACTAAGCCGCTTACGGCCAATTTGGGCCCGTACACACAGTACGGGCCACAATCGCGATCGTATTGCCGAAATGGGTAGTATTAATGCCCTATAATAAGGACCCAAAATCTTAAATAAAACGTACTAATAATCGTGTATGGGCGCTTATTGTTGAGCTCCGTGCTAATAAATTATTGTTTGGTAAATAACTATTTGGTATAGTTAGTTTGAATGAATATAAAATATTTTTCCCGTTAATCATTCTTTAAAAAGTTAAAAGGGGGTTAAACGTTTCTTCACAGACGAAATCGGGGACAATAGCTAGTTTTTCATAAAAATAGAATATATCAGTCAGTCAAATTACATAATGTAGTTTTTAATTCAATTTGAAAGGTAAAATAAATATTCGTAATCCACCTAATTTAAACAGACACTGAGATCTATAAACTAGAGTTAAATTTTTGTGACAAAGAAATAAGTAGGTACTAGGTAGACACTATAGAGAGATAAAGATAAGGTTTCTAAGATTTACTACAGAATCCTAAAGGCAATGCAGATTGTATCAAACCTTTGTCTGGTCCGAGCAGAATAACCTGGCGTAAGTAGTAAAGTTCAGCAAAAATAGGGTTTTCTAAAATAACCTTGAGATTGCTTAGACGATAGTGAGGTGCAAAGAAAGCAAAAATGAAGCCAATCATTGAGTGGCAACGATCCAAGACTCGGCCAAATTTATTAGAAAGATTGAACACCAGAACAGTTATAAGTATTTTAGATACATCCGTAGTAGACAGAAGGTATAGATGATAAATGATTTCATTTATTACGACAAATAAAGATACGTTTTTATATTATAGTGATATCTTACAGTTGTTACACTTATATTAGACGTGGAAATACGACTAGTTTTTACGGATTTTATGGCGGTATTTTGATATTGTTTTAATTTGTTACTATAGTTGTTTTTAGGGTTCCGTAGCCAAATGGCAAAAAACGGAACTCTTATAGATTCGTCATGTCTGTCTGTCCGTCCGTATGTCACAGTCACTTTTTTCCGAAACTATAAGAACTATACTGTTAAAACTTGGTAAGTAGATGTATTCTATGAACCGCATTAAGATTTTCCCACAAAATAGAAAAAAAGCAATACATTTTGGGGGTTCCCCATACGTAGAACTGAAACTCAAAATTTTTATTTTCATCTAACCCGTATTGGTGGCGTCGGTATGGGTGACGTCTGTATTAAAACTTGAAAGCGTTGATTTTGTTGGTTTCCGTATTAGTGGCGTCGGTATTGATGGCGCCGATTTTGTTGGCGTCGGTATTGATAGAGTCAATATTAATGGCGTCAGTATTGCATGCGTATGTATTGTTTGCGTCGGTATTGGTGGCGTTGGTATTTGTGGCATCGGTGTAGATGGCTTCGGTATTTGTGGCGTCGGTATTTTTGTCTTTGGTATTGTTAGCGTCGGTAATTTGGCATCGGTATTGTTGGGGTCGGTTTTGCCGGCGTCGGTATTTATGGCGTTGGTATTGATAGTCAATATTGATGGCTTCGGTATTGGTTGTGTCGGTATTGCTGGCGTCGGTATTGGTAGTCGTTATTGTAGGCGTCGGTACGGGTGGCGTCGGTATTGAGTGCATTGATTTTAATGGCGTCGGTATTTGTGGCGTCGGTATTGATAGTCAATATTGATGGCGTCGGTATTGGTTGTGTTGGTATTGCTGACGTCGGTATTGATGGCGTTGTTATTGTTGGCGACGGTATTGTTGGCGTCGGTTTTGCTGACGTCGGTATTGATAGAGTAAATGTTGATGGCGTCGGTATTGGTTGTGTCGGTATTGCGGGCGTCGGTATTGGTGGCGTCGGTATTGAGTTCGTCGGTATTGTCGGCGTCGGTATTTGTGGCGTCGGTATTGTTGGCGTCAATATTTTTGGCATCGGTATTTTTGGCATTGGTTTTGATAGAGACAATATGAATGGCATCGGTATTGGTGGTGTTGGTATTGTTGGCGTCGGTATTGATGGCGTTGTTATTGTTGGCGTTGGTATTGTTGGCGTCGGTTTTGCTGGCGTCGGTATTGATTAAGTCAATATTGATGGCGTCGGTATTAGTTGTGTCGGTATTGTTGGCGTCGGTATGGGAGGCGTCGGTATTGTTGGCGTCGGATTCTCGGCGTTGGTATTGTGGCGTCGATATTTTTGGCATCGGTATTGTCGGTGTCTGTTTTGCTGGCGTCGGTACGTGTGGCGTCGGTATTTATAGCGTCGGTATTTTTGGCATCGGTATTGTTGGCGTCGATATTTCTGGCATCGGTATTGTAGACGTCGGTTTTGCTGGCGTCGGTATTTGTGGCGTCGGTATTTATGGCGTCAGTATTTGTGGCGTCGGTATTTGTGGCATCGGTATTGTTGCCGTCGGTTTTGCTGGCATCAGTATTTGTGGCGTCAGTATTTATGGCATTGGTACTTGTGGCGTCGGTATTTATGGCATCGATATTTGTGGCGTCGGTATTGTTGGCGTCGGTATTTTAAGCGTTGGTATTTTTGGCGTTGGTATTTTTGGCATTGGTATTGTTCGCGTCGGTTTTGCTGGCGTCTGTATTTGTGGCGTCGGTATTTATGGCGTTGGTATTTGTGGCGTCGGTTTTGATAGAGACAATATTAATGGCATCGGTATTGGTGGTGTTGGTATTATTGGCGTCGGTATATTGATGGCGTTGGTATTGATGGCGTAGTTATTGTTGGCGTCGGTATTGAGAGAACTGTCGTAAAAATGATAGTTAAGTGAGTTTTTTTCTTTTTTTTATGTTTACTGATAAGGTTAGATTAAAAGCGTTAATATAGCTAGTCGTTTAGTTTTTTTTTTATATTCTCCGTAACAAAAAATTATTAATGAATTTGATGAAGCCGTTTTCAAGTTATGCAGTGACCAAGGGTAATAGTGATTCATATTTATATTTATAGATTATTATTTTCAGACGTCATTATAATGTTTTTTACTTGCTTGGTATGTTTATCAAAGTACTGTTCATATTCTTGTCCGTTCCTTTGGCCACAAAACATATCAGACTAGATTTCCATTAATTCCCCATGACGTCATGATGGATGCACCCCTACTGGTGACAATATGGCTCCATCCCCGTCCACAATGCATTAGCCTGTAACCTGATCGCGACCCATCCATCTTCCACGTATTTATTTTGCATTCGCTTCAAACTGTATAAAGATTGCGCTTCGAGTGAATTTTATCGATACCCATACAATTAGTCATACAGACGGCTCGCCTGCAGACGAAGCTATGAGTTATTGAGTTTAAAATACTATCCGTACTAATATTATAAATTGCGAAAGTTTGTCTGTCTGTTATCTCTTCGCGCTTTAACCGCGGAACTGATTAAGATGAGGTTTAGTATGGAGATAGTTTGAGGGCCGGGGAAGGGCTATAAGATAATTTTTATCATCCCTGAAGGATGAGGGGATGAAAGATTGTATGCGGTATCGATAATTTGTTAAAGTAGGAGAGTAAGAAATGAAGAAGTAGATTGGATAAAATTGCTTAATCTACGCAGACGAAGTAGCGGGCTAAAGCAAGTTGTATAATAAGTCTCGGCTTCCTTTTGTTTCTTTCAGAAGTTTTAAGAAACTGTGAAACCATTTTTCATTGCAGCTGTCAGCGGTACCATTTATTTTGTATTTTTGAAGGGGACGTTCTCGACATCTAAAAATAGAAATGCATTCAATTGTATAATCAGTAACTTTTAATGCACAAATTTATTTGTAAGGTTTTTATTATATTTCTTAATAAAAGATCTAATAAAAAGGTACAGTATTTTTTTTCTGTTGATCAGTAGGTATCGAAAATACATAATATATGTGAGTTATGACACACATAAATATGTATATAAATCCGAAAAGTTAGTTGTGCGTACTTTAGGATCGAACTTGGGACCATTGAATTGCGGTCACACCACTAGGCTCTCGCAGCTAGACTACAGTCTGCCTGGATTTATAATAAACTAACGATTTTAACATATTTTTCGGTTACATCTTATATAATTAGATAATTCTTATTACTCTAGCCCCATAATATCATATAATATTTATATTATAGTAATATCTGTCCCGGTCGTGGTTTACGCTTGCGTGCTCGTAAATGCTTCGGGATGGGGGAGGGGGGTCGGAATTGAACGGAAACATTCATATACTTTTGTATGGAATATTTCCTTTCCAATCATAGCTATCATACATTTTTCGGGAAATAGATTTTTTATTATTATCATATTATTACATTATATTTTCTTGTTTTGAATTGTATTTCATGAAATATTTGTGACTAACAGCAATAAAAATGTGTCTTTATAACTGTACTTATAGTATTTTGTTTCTATTTCTAGGTAAATCCCAAATTAAACGAGATAAGGATGAGAAGCGATATAGAAAATAATAAAGGTAAGATTTGAAGTTTGCAGTTATGAACTTATTTTCGTAACCATACTCAAAACGTACCTACATAATATTATATTGTTGTTCTTAATGTTGTTTAATGGTTTAATTTGTATAATAGTTACATCTGTTGTAATACAACTTCCACTAAATATTCGCAGCGCGTGCTTATTTTCATCCATAATCACTATCAGATATCCGCTAAAATCTGTCCATTGTCAGCCATTGTGTGTCCACACATTAGCGGCTGCGTTTAAACAAAGCGTCAGTGTTCAAATGAATTGCCGTATTGTCCCGCACTCGTCGGCGACGCGGCGCAATGAATAACTGTGCCCATCCCAAATTACAACCGAAATGCACATATTTTTTTATTCTCCTGCTACATTTAAAACGTTGGCGGCATGTATCGGATTTTCCGAATGCTTTTCGATTTTATTGCTTGACGCAAAAAAAAGCATGAATAAATCTTTATAGAAATGCGTTCTATATCACTATTGTAAGTATGCAAATAGTTGTTTTAATCGGAACCCTGCTTTTTATTATATATTCTTTTTGTCTTCTGAATTACATGTGTATCTAAATAAATTACAATAAAAAATACTACAAGTAAATTAAAATACTACATTTTAAAAAATACGTCGTAAAGTAATATATAAAAAAAAAAACATTAAATCAATAATAATAAAAATAAATGAACCCCTAAAATCCCCACTGAAAACTCGTACCTACATATTATGAAGTATACTCTAATGCATGTATAAATATATCTATTAATTGATTAATAAAAGTAAATAGACACTATAATACATAAATAAAGTACAGTAATATAGCAAGCACCAGTAATATAAATCAAATAATAATAATAACACAATCACTACATACATATATTACTTAAAAATACGTAAATAAATACAATAAAAATACATTAAAAGTTAATACATTAATAATACTTACATAAATTACTTAAACTTATAAAAATCTATTAAAAAAAAAACAATAATAAATAATTATATTATAAACAAATACAATTGCTTTCTCAAACACACAGCATTAGCAAGTCAGTTCCGATACTTAATAGAAGCCGTCGTTGTAATCGTCACTCCTGTATGCATCGCGTTAAACCAGTCTTGGCTGTGCAATGTTGACAATTTGTTTAGAGACTACCTACTAATTTATTTTTGTTTTGTATTTTGTAGTGATAACATCTACCTACTAAAGGAGTTAAATTGGTTAAATGTTTTAACATAACTTAATTAACTGTTATTATGTGTTAGTCTAATATCGATACGTGTTCCAGCACCTGTTACTATGACCTAACCATAGAATAAGATATCCTTGTATTTCTCAGATAAATGAAGTGTTGTTCTTTATGAGAAATAAACGTCTTAAAACATCTTTTCAAAAGTTAAAAAATAAAATAAATACAACGTCACGAGAAGGGATGCTGTTTGCATATGTGTAGAATGTTGAGATGAGAAGCTAAATTAGGCATCAAATCATTAAGTAAAACACGGATATTTAACTAATCGGTAGCGTCATCAATGTCATCAATCATAATATTGATATTGTTAGGTTATCTACTGTCTTGTTAGGTTATTGTTGGGTATATAGTGTACCGATGTCGACACTATTTGCCGCGTGGCCGCGTCGCCGACCGCGTCGCTGACTCGCGTCAAAAGCTACTCAAATTGTACGTGAACCTATTCTACGGTGTTTTGTTTGTATCTGTTGTAAAGAAGTGTGCAGACATATTCGTTATGTTAAAAACAAGTTTTAAAGTAGTTTGGAGGTTGCTGGTAAATTGAGTATTTTCTGTAATTATTATATCAGAAAACTGATTACTGATTCAGTAAACACATAAAATAGATATACATAGCATCTCGCCTGGCGTCCCTAAATAGTTTAGCAGAGTCTAATATGTATAATAACATAAATATAAAATAATAGAATAACGAGGCAGTTAATTCAGTTAACACACAATGTAAATAAACATGATATGTATTACGTTTACAAGTATTATGAACAGCTCATTAAATTAAATATTCCCGTTCACCGTTATATTATTTTCACAACGCCTAAATCCCTGCGGAGTAATTGTGAGCAATGTTCGACCAATTGTAAAATCCTATTATCTACATGTGTGTGCGCTTTGAATTGTTACTGTGAAGGGGTTAAGCACAGTTCTAGGGGTGTTTTAAGATATTACCGCGGTAATGAGTTTCAGAATGAAAACAACGTGTATCATACAATCCGTAGAGAGTTCAGACACCCTCGAAGCACAGAGACCTCTTCAGTCCGACGACCAATGGAATATTATATAGATACATCGGAAAGAATACAATGTAGAATGTTTTAGAAAAATGATTTCTTACATTTACGCAAATACGACATCGAAATAAAATTATATTTTTCGGGTTTTGCGAAATGCTCATATATGTCACGTGGTTTATATGAACTTCTGAACTAACAAATTGCAATTGCAAACTGTGTGAGACAGGATAGTTTTTATCTTAATTTACAGTTAGTTTTTTTTTTGGAAACCTACGAATAAATTAGCCACGCGTGTTAATCATCAACCCATTAACGTCCCACTGCTGGGCACGGGTCTCCTCTCATTTGAGAAGGATTAGGCTATAGTCCACCACGCTAGCCTACGCGTGTTAGACTCCTAGTATATCTATAGACATCAATTTAAAAAGAAATATGACAGAAGTAATAAACATAATAATTATATCCTCTCCAAGATTATTCCGTAAATTAATAGATACATATAAGGGCTTCTAGGTCTTTAGCAGCACAAATCTTTGTACAGTATCTTTGTTCTTTCTTTTCAAACTTGATACTTACAATTATCTTACTTATTTTCATGTGTACGATCTTTTACGTCGTCTTCCCATCTCCGCTTATAAACGGGTCAGTGATGCGCGACTAGATATAAAAACAGAGACTACTTACCGGAGATATCACAATAATGAATATAACATGATTCTATCGTTGTTGATAGAGTTTAGAAATAAGGTTGAAAATTGATTATCAGATTTAGTTGAGTATTCATTGATTTCAGCTGAAGTATTTTGCATCAGAATCAACAACCAATTATAATTCTATCATATTGTACTTTTATTTGTCCATAATTGCAATTTAGGTTTATGGGAAGATTGTCTCTAAGAGCTTCCTTAGTAGGTATTTTGTTTGTGAGTGTCGTCCCAGGAAAAACGTCCCCCCTGTAGTCATTTGACAAAACCTCGGTAATTATTTCATTCCACAGCCTGATTGTGGGTGGTATGAAGTTTCCTTAGACCCACACAGTACGCGATGATATTCCAAGCCGTGAGAATGAATTCACTGTCAATGGCGAGAGGACAAACATTGAAAAAAGAAGCTGTTTTTGTTCAACACTTTTCCCGACTAACGGGTTACTTGTTTAGACTGACACTTCGGAGGGCCGGCTTTTTTCTAACAGAATCATAAGAGGGTTATGATAAACGACTGCCGTTACATCACCCACACTAAAGCAATATTAATATTTTTATAAACACTTACTTTAACACATGCAGGAATAAATATAAATTAAAACCTTACACAAAGTTTACATTTATTTATTTTGAAAACCAGGAGCAATAAAGTGGAGATGATTTTACTTTTTCTTGGTTTTTTGTTCGTAAATAATTGATATTATTTAAAATCTGATGTTTTGGATTATATACTGCATCACTGATCTCGGGCAAACGGAGATGTTAATTTGTACTTTGGTTAGGTGTTGTGGTGTTATAATTACCCTACATTATAAATTAATAATAAAAAATCCTATTTTCGCACGATTACTATTATACATAAATAAAATATAGTGTAATGTCCGTAGCATCCATCTGTAGTACAAGATTCAGTCCTATTTGTATCTGAAAAATCAACCTCATCTTATTTATATCTAGCTTCTAATTCTCATTCATCATCAACATCATCATCATCATATCAATCGTTAGACGTCTACTGCTGGACATAGGTCTCCCCCAAAGGCTATAAAACCATCGTTGGTCTCCCCCAAGGATCGCCACAACGACCGGTCCTCCGCCTTTAATTTATTTATGTTAATTCTCATTAACATAAATAAATTAAATGCCTACCTTACCTTACCTCGTGAAGCTTATCTGTCATTAACAGATTTGCAAAAAATATATTTAAATACAACTCAAAACGCTAAAGGCTATGGTGCAAATTGACAACCGAAAAAAAACTTGAAACGAAATTTGAAAGTAATTTAAATAAAATTTCAGCAATTTAACTTTGAAATAAGTTGACTAAATATTTTTTTAAACGGCTTCAAGTAAAAGCGTAAGCAAGTAAAATTAAAAGCTTACTTAAATTTCTCAAATGATTTTGAATTTAGGCACAGATGTCGTACGCCTACGCATATACTAGTAAAATACAAGATTTTATATATAGTAGAAATGAAACTTTTTATTTTCAATTGTTAAAACGTAGTTATACCACACACAACCCTGCACCCATACACTTTAATAATAAATAATAAGCTTTTATATATATATATATATAGGTACATACATAGCCATATATAAAAAAAGAAAGATATTACAATACGAAGCAAGTATTTAAAGAACGTACTATGTAAGTAAGTAATCCGGTTGGTACGGCACCAGGTGCCCTCTACTGCGGTAGTTCTGGATATTGCGCATTAGAAGAACATACAAACTTACGTATGGAGGTATTAAACACATTTGTTTCTTTTTATTTCTTCTTATACGTGCTTTGTGAAGTGATTCTCTAGTTATTCAAACTATTCCGATTTACTTGTGTGATATTAAATGCGTTCTGTGCTGCTATTGGTAGAAGAGTTTGGTGTGGGCCAATTACAGCGTGCTAAATGAACGCGTATATTTAGATTTAGTTTTTTAAACGCAGCGCGTATGGTAATTTTGGAACGCTTTTTTAAACAATTATATACGTTACACGAATGTGATAGGTATTATTCGTCAATGTTAAATGTATTAGGTTATAAGCTACCAATATTGGGAAAGTTATATTGAGGTAAAAACAAATAATCCTTCGCCTTCTCGAGAACCCTCAAAATATTATTGACACAATTTCAATAGCAGTTTTAATTTCGGCCGCTTGCCGGAGACGGTGTGAAGTCACCAATATCCGGCTTAGGATCAAGTCAATGTTACGTGAAATAATATAACCCTAATACCAGTGTGGGACTGGAAATAAGCAAGGATTTATCAAAAATCGTTGTTGTTAAAGTATTGTTAATTAAGGTTATTTTGTATTTTATGTTGTACCACATTTTTTTATATATGCGGACATTATGATACAGCGCCATCTAGTTTCGAGCTAAACAAGAGTTTTTAGATGGTTGATACACTTCATAAATATATGTAAATACCTACATGTATACATACAAAGAAACATCCATTACCCAATTCAAATGTTCATGTTCATCACAAAAACATTTGCTCCTACCGGAATTCATACCCAGGATCCACAAAAATCGGTCTTTAATACCGCTGCGCTAAAGGGTTCGTCAAAAATAATAATAATATAGCTGATATTCATATAGGTACTGTTGTATTTTTAGATTAGCTATATAAAATTAAAAGTATGTATTGAAAAAAAAAAAAATTTTACGAACTTGATGAATCTTCCATCTTCATTATGATTTCATTATTCTCAAATAATTTCAATATACCGCGATGAAATCCATAAGAAGAAAATATTTTATCGTCTAGTATTCGCAGTGTATGAAATGAGTTATTCTATTACTTTAAGTGAATAATCAAATAACAATCATCATCATCATTTAACGACTTACTGCTGGATACAGTACTACGTACTACGCCTAAATTGGGAGACGTTAAGTTGTAATCGTTGTTGGGGTAATACAGCTTGACGAATTTATAACTATATTATTCCTCCAGTTCATTGTTATTCATGACTTAAATCCGCAAAAATACACACACATTTATACCTAACTGCCCGGTCCACAAAGAAAGAAGCTTGTAAAATAAATGTTGCCAGCTCAATGCATAAAATAATAGTTTCCTTAAAAGCAACACAACAACATTGGAATAAACCCTTTTCTTAAAAGGTCAAATCGTATCGCGAATGGTCGTTACCACAAAAACGTATTCAATATCATATATATTTATTTGTGAACAAATAAACACGTCATATAAGAAAATACAGAAGGACGGCTTCATACGATACATCTACAAGGTTAAGAAGCGCAATTTATTTATGTTTCTCCTGTTTAAATGTTATATTATCTAATTAACCCGATATTGTAAATAGTTGAGATCTTCTTTGTATTATAAATTTCATAGAAAATGCAAATAACACACTTTGTTTGACCTGTGAATTGAATCCATGTCCTCAAGATTAAATTAAAAGGCAAAGTTGCAACCGATAAGGCAGTTAGTGTTTATAAATATAGAATATCCAATAGAAATCAGTCACCATCGCTCTCAACTGAACAACTGTTCTCTCTAATAGTTAATGCAAGCAGTCATAATTATAAAACGTTTTATATTCAATCGCAAATTTCAAAATTATTCAAAGTGTACAAAAGTATATTAGTTCTATCCTTTGTTGTTTCCCAGATAAACTCATTTTCTTTTGAAAAACATGAACCAAATTGCGTTGAGTCCGTAGTATATTGTAATATACACTGTATATTGTTGTTTTGCATTACTATAACAGTATCGTGGCTCGTGGCTCGTGGCTCATGGCCGTTCAATTTAGGCAGACACGCTTTATGCGGAGTTATGTTGATCCTTCATATTTGAATGTTGCCTATATTGCTTCGAATATCCTTTAAGATTTTTTATTATATCGGCCGGGGCGTTTAGTAAATGTAAATATGTGAGCACACAGAACATTGTTATTATCTAAGCGTTTCTTATTACTAAGAAGTCTAATATAGTTTGCTATTATTATTATTCACTTTAAATGCGGCTATTAGTGTTCTCTGACATGTAGTAATTTTTTTATTAGATGCGATACTTTGTTTTCTGGGTATCGTTTGGCGCAATAATACTGGTATTGCATTAATTTCTCTGTTCATAAAATCTTTACTCTGCTAAACTGTAGCATAATCAAATGAGTCTGAAAACCACCAAACTCCATACAGCATCCATTTTCCAACAAAGTAACATCTTAAAATCTAAAAAAGCCAGGAAAATGTAGGTATGTGCATGTTATGGTATCAATGGTTAAGGGAATGCCGGCAGTTTCAGTCCATTAGAGGATAAACCTGTATCAAAGCATGTCTGCGACCATAAATCATGTAGGCTGAGTCCACTGCGTGGTCGCCATTGTGTCTCCCTCCCGGCTCCATTGAGAAGCGGCAATGAATGCGCCACGTGATTTACTGGCCCGTTTCGTTTGGCTACGAGAATACATTTGCTTGAATAACCGAAGGTTAACAGTATTGACGTCGATAAGTTTCGCAAAGTGAATGAATGGGAGAATATTTTCTTTGCAAAGTTCGCAATTCTGTGGTATAGTTGCAGACGTGCGGTGCGCGGTGCGGCGGGAGATCGCCTTGCTTTTTTATTCTCTATCTTGGACTAACTTTATTATAGAGTTTAAGGTATGAGAATTATTGATCGCAATCGGTGATGCGATTCGGAATAACTTCACCAAGAACATGTATGTTTCTTTAGCGTGATGGACTTTAGTCTGATCCTTCTAAGTGTGGGACAATAATTGGTTAGATAATGATGAACAAACTATCCCGTGTGTTATAGTGAATTAGTTAAGCTTACTTTTTTGAAACCAACGTAAGACCAACCAAAGTACTTCGTACCTTAGACTTGTACTCCACGTACAATCAAGTGAAAATTGCACTTATCTATCTCCCTTTCAAAATCTTGGATGGAAAGTGTAACCAAATCATAAAATGACACGATCCGATAACCAAAGGCCAGTGCTGGCGGGTCGGCGGGTCGGCGGGTCGGCGGGTGTCGGAGCTTTAATAAAAGCCTCTTGTAAAGCGTCTGTTGATTACAAAGTTTCACAAGTAATCAATTTTGAGTTAGCGCCGAGGCGGCTGATACTTTAAGTGAGTTTATTGGCTTAGCATGACTATTAATTATCGAAGGGGTGAGAAAATATTCACAAGTATTGGAAACGCTTTAGTGTTGCTCAAATTTGTTAACTGAAATAAAGTATCTATCAATAAAAGCAATTTATACCGCATAGATATTTTGTTGAATTATAAGGTAATTGAAATAAAACTACTGTTTTAAGATCTCCTAAATGATCTTAAAAATGGAGGTTAAATTATATCTATACACTATAAATCCGAAGAAATCAATAGTGAAAATAGAGATGTATCATTTTTTTTTGTTATATGTAAGTGATGATACTGAACAATTTGCACCATACATTAAAGTAATACCTTAGGTAAAAATCAATATTATTTTAATAGACAGAAAAGTTCCATAATATAGTATTTATTGGCACAACACACTGACAAAGTATTTAAAAACAAACATAACATTAACATTATTTATTCAGTCATCATTTTGTGTAGGTACATTTTAATATGTTATTTGACTACGCATCCATAGATGATTTAAAATTCTTAGAAGAATTTAATATGCCATTTTTTAAACTTGAAGCATCCAAGTTTTTAATATTTGAAAGTGCTTACATATCATTAGTAATGCTCTGAGTAATGTTAGCATCAAATATTCTAGATTTTTATGCTGGAAGCGCTCTCGTTTATCCTCAAACATCTGAAACGGAGCGGAGTCGATCAAATATGCGCGGCGTCAGGCAAGTGCATTAGCACAAATGCATCGATGTGCCCGTGCATGTTAGTTTTTTTTCGCTCTAGATGGAGATATCTTGATGAAATGGCTATCGATTTAGATTTGTAGTTCAAATATACATTTCATTCTCAACGGATTGATATTATTCTATTCTTTAATTTTCTTTTCTAGTAGTGTGCTTAATGTGAGTCTGAACTTTCGATTGGGTTCATTAGCATTTGAATTGATCAGATAGCGATATTTACTAAGAAATAGGTAAATATAATTGTCCGTCGAAGCACTAACGGTAAGAAGTGATACCGTTTACAACAAGGAGTAATCTACTGATTACTGTAGATCAAACGAAACTTATACCTAAGTGTCCTTGAAACGTCTATTTACTGAAATAAATATATTTTATCATTTAATATGCTTTAAAGTCTTAAGCATCTAAAAAACTGTATACCAATGCCTTCGAATTGAGCCGCATACTCTATGACAAAAAATCTTTACAGAAGTAAACTTTATCGTCACAAAATTTATTGCAATCCACATATGAGTTTCATCCAACGGTCGTAAAACTTTAGAAAAGACCTAGTTATCTTCCCCCGAAGCAATATTATTGCTATCAGTTTTATATTGCGACAAGGTCGGTTCTCCGACAACACACGACAAATCACATCTCTGAATGTGTTCCTGTATATTTGATATAGTGTGTAATATCTCAAAAATCAGCAGACAATAAGTTAGAGAGTGGGTGGCAGTGGAACAAAGCTTCTGCGGTAACTAGTGGTGCCCCAGGGGGCTCTCAGGACCCAACATAAATCGGTTATGGCACGCCTCCGAACGCGTTCATATTAAGACAAGGATGTAAATGCAATTGGAGTACTAAGATGCATATTTTCTAGGACACAAAAGCATTGCTAACGCGAATGATAAGTAAGCGGATTAGTTCCTACACATTATCATAGAATAAATATTTTAATTTAATATAAAACTCTTACAATTTTGTAATCAGTTAAAGACAGATACATAGATTTGAGTTAATAATAACAAAATGCTACACACTATACTAAACTATATTCACTACTTTGACATATTTCGAATAAAACTTTCTCATTGTTACGCGGCGCACCACTTACCTACTAACTGAATGTTGTGTACAATTTATTGGACTCCAAATTGTAATATGTATTTTCTTGTACTTCTTGGTCTAAATGTTGGTATATACCCTTTTAAATAAAATAAAAGAGTTACTCCATTTACTTATATCTCTGTGCATTTAAATCACCACGCCCCCTGATACTTGGGGATAGCCGTTAGATTATTAGGCGAGGTGATTTTCAAGCTGAACCACTGACCTAGCGATGAAAATTATACTCAAAGAATTTTCTTCATAAAAGAAAGTGTTGGAAAACCTAACTTAAGACCTGGGTATAGAAAATGTAGGTAAAATATATGACTATTTGCGACACAAAAATTTGTAGACATTTGTAATCATGCTTGAAGCTTAAAAAAGGTTTCATAAAGTGAGTTAAACTGTAAGAACATTTACTTTTTTCGAGATTTGCCAAAAATTGTTAGAGCAGGAAACGAACATGCATCTGGTTCAGGCTTAACCCTACAATACCCCGCTTCGTTACCCCAGTGACCATACATCAAGCGGCGTCATCAGCGGGACAGCCTCGAGAAATCGATGTTTCATACGCGGCGCGGAAACGATATCGCACTCCATAAATCTACGGGCGTTCGAGTGCTCAATGAATAAATTGTGCAGTACAAGCGAACCTCCCCCCCCCGTCCTTCCCTCCCTCCTCTCCCCTTGTCCCGGTACTGCAGGCCCAGTCGCCTGTGCGTCCGTGAAGTATGGTGTTTGTAAATACACAAACGCGCGGCATTAAGTCTCAATTTCATTTGGATTTATTGTATGAGCCTATTTTATGGTGCCCTAGTATTATGGAGATGTTCCGCTTGGTACATTATCTTCTTTGATGATGCTGCGTGGATTATGAATTTTGACAATGTATATACAAACTTGCGCATTGATCGATATGATCTATCGATTCAACAACAACTCGATAAGCAAAGTGGGTATTAAAGTTTCCCTTTAAGGTAGAATCACATGATTAAATTACGAGCTTGGTCATTTGCCTAGTGATGTGACCAGTGATATTTTGTAGTTACGTGCGTATTTATCATAATTATGCTCAAACGATGAAGGAAACACCTGTATTTATAACATTATGGAATGCAATAAATTTGAATTGAATTGAATTGAAAACATTTTAAGGAAACTAGCATGCGTGAGAAATTTCTCGTTAGCATTTGAAGTCCACCAACCCGCATCAAGCTAGCGTGGTGGACTATAACCTAATTCCTTTCAAATGAGGGGTGATTGTGCACAACAATGAAACAGGAGAACTTCTTTTATTAGAATAAAATCCTAAGTCTGAACCAATTGATGATGAAACTCAGAACAATCATTATTACTAGGTTGTACCTAGTAATAATGATTGTTTCCTATTACATCACTAAGTTACGAGTCCCGTCCTCCTACGACAGACAAATATTGTTATTCGATTTGCATTACGCCCATACCCAAACAAAGTTGAATATTTTATGTAACCGTAAGTAATATCCCCGCCATCCATAACTCCGTACACATATATCTCTTCAAAAAGACATTTTTAACCGTAATAAACCTTTATTCGTCTGCCCACACGACTCGTTTTCATTGTTAAAAATATTACCATAGTGTAAGGAAGCCCTCGCAACAATGCACTTAATCATCCTTAAGAATATCAGAGAGACAATTAGCTCCAAATATATCTCTCTAGTCTGTGACCACGTAAATAAATTGTGTAGACATTGTCCGAGAGCGAGTGTCCTTTATTATTTTCGTGTTCCGCCTAATTGCCTGTTGTGCCGACATTTATCAGAAGCTGGTGTGTGGTCTGAGGTAGAAGACGTAGAGATTTGACTTTATTAAGTCTTAGTTTAGAAGATGAAGTCAGGTTACAGAAGGCAAGGAATCTTGCTGAAGTTAGTCATGACGTGTAAGAAAAAGTAACGGTAAGTTTGAGTGGACTACAGAAACCTAATCAAAAATATACCTTGTTGGGTGAACCAGTTGACTTACACTATGTAAGTTAAAATTAAAAGTATTTAGTAATTTAGGAAACAATGATGACTGGAAAATGGTTCTTAGACGCAGCGCTACGCACCGGTAAACGCAGCCACCATTGAGTTTGATGGCCTATAAATGTATAACTGGTCCTTAAGATCATTAATTTAAGAGGGATAATTTCTCTGCCAGCATAAATTAGTTTATTATGTTTCATATTGTACCTTTCTGTAATGAAATGCCATTTTTATAAATAAAATTCATATTAACCTTTCTAATGTGTATGTTACCCGCTTCTCTCTCACCTTACACCACACAAACATAAACTGTAACAACACACGTGTACAAATCGCGAACCAATTACTTGCGTGTTTACTAATACATTGCACGGTCAACACGAGCTCCTAACTCACCGGGTCACGCATAACGATCAATGTACAACGAACTGGTCGCGTAACATATTGCTATCGCACTTCGGTAATTTCAATTCCACTAGTTTGCGTGGGTATTGTTCAATTTAAATTAACTTCAGCATGGCGACAAGACAATGATATTTATATCTGCATACATTAGTTGTGAATGTTTTTTGTTAGTTCGTACTTTATGGCTGTTTCTGTAAATGGAACGGTTGTGAAATAAACAAGGTGTTCATTGTTTGCTATATTTATGCTTCATAGTTCATACCAATGAGTTGGTATGTATTTCGGTGCCAATACGAATAACTAGGAGCTTCTTCAAAGAATCCTACTTAATGGTATTCTCCTAACAAAGAGTTATAAGAAAACCTAGGTGAAATTTGGCCAGAGTTTCTTTAGGGGTGGAGTTTTCTATTCTAACGAGATTTGTAGAAGAGATAATGACTAGGTACTACCGTGAGCTTGAAAGCTATAAAACTAAATCCAGCAATAAAACTGCACAGCCAAACGATACAGTGATCCCGACGGGATAAAATAATCAATCGATAAAATCCGTAAAAAATATTTTTATTTCAATATCTTATGTTCATAAATATAACATACCATCACGCCTGTAGTCCCCAAGGGGTTAGACAGAGGCAAGGGTTAGACGGAGGCGTACTAATACGTACACCCAAATTTCACCGGTCTGTTTGTTGTAGGGCCATATAGACGGCGAGCCTATTGTCATCAACCGGCCACGAATCCAAACTCCGAGCTGCTGCTGAGATTTTCACAGAAAAGTCTAATAGCCCAAAAACTATTGCGCGCTTACTACCCCAAGACCAACGAAGGAGTTCGTCATTTGTAATCCCTATTCTCAGAAAACAATCCTATCTGTACGTACTATAAGGTTAAACTCCCGACTGTTCCCAAGCGTATATTATTTATACGTATCACTAAACAAATCATTTCTAACGGAGCTGTCACCGAGTGGTTCAAACATAAACAAATATATCCCACACTGCGACACTCGCTATTTATCTTCTACTCTTGTCAATCACTAGAAAATCATTCTGTGTCAACACTGAAAGCATAAAATGTAAACGACAGAATATCAATTTGACACAGCTTTCTTATGACTTGTGTGAGTTACATGTTACATGATACACAACTTGCTGCTTAATATTTGTCAAGCTTAATATTTGTAATTATTAATTATTTGTCTTGGAAACACCAGTTCCTTTTTTGTAAAGAATTTGTATTGCTTACAGTTAATAAAGAACATTATTATTATTATAATTATCTTGAAGTTTTTGACATCCCCATACTAGAAACTTCTCCAATATCAAAACAGATGAAAATTTTAATATTTTCTATCATTGCACTAAAACAGTCTCTTCGCATCTATCTTTCTCAGCGCAATAAACTCAAAATTTTGCGAAATAATGTTTGTACTGTTTGACTGAGTCATATACATTATACATACATACAGGATTATTAAAGATATCGGAACAATTATACCGGCAGGGAGCTTTACTTAATGCTACGCGTATGAAGTCAGGCCGCCGCGCCGGCCGTGTCGCTAATAACCATTAAATAATTATATCCTACTAATATTATAAATGCGAAAGTTTGTATGGATGTTTGTTACTCTTTCACGCAAAAACCGCTGAACAGATTTGGATAAAATGTGGGATGCATACAGTTTATTACCTGGATTAACACAGGCTTTTTATCTATATACCATACGGGCAAAGCTACGAGAAGCAGCTACTATCTATAGGTATATGTATTTCGTATTTTACTTCAGTATATAAGTTAAAACTTCTGCGTATAACATTTACAGTGTGTTGCGGTAAAAGTTGCGAGAAGAAAATATCATCTGCTGAGTGATAGACACGCTGATTGATACAACAGTCGGTTCCCGAGTTACAGTTATTTATTGAATGCAGACATGTTAACGGTTTATTTATTTTTAAATCACGTCATCGATACCGAATATCGATATACAGATCAATCAATTTGTTTATCTTTGTTGTTACTTGATACTTTAGCAGTTAAGCGTGTTGTTGAAAGATTTGTTAATTCAGTGCCTGTGGAAGAGTTATGATTGTTTATATTTATCGTTATAATAACATTAGTATTAATGAGTCCAAAGTAAACCTTGTTTTAGATAATGGTATCGATGTAAATATTAAACCTTTGGAGTATTTTTTTAAAGTTAACAACATGCTAAAACTTTATTGAAATTAACTAGGTACTCAAGAAGTTACGTATATAGATACATTCACGACTCTAATTTCATCAGGGTAGGTAGAAAACTAGAAACTCCACAACTTAAAGCACTACGATCTCTGCTTACCACTTTTGCGTATCTTGTCATACCTACTTAAGATGTCGTATCTTGATTTAGTAGTATTTCATTGGAAAATAAGAGCAATCAATCAAAATGGCCATGTTCCTTCATTTACAATCACTATCAGTAATACGACATTAATTTATTGATCAGCAGTAGATAGAATATAGTTGGGGTCGATTAACACACCCAACTAGACCAACGAAGGATTACAGCCAATATAACAAGTTATGAATAATACAATCGCCATAGAAATGTAAGCATAAAGAGCGTAAGTTTACTCGTATTTTAATGTAGTATTCAACCATTCGTATATTTTTGTAACCCTTTTGTTACCATTACATGGCTCAAAAATCGTAGATTTATTTTTAATATTCCTTCAATCTCTCGTCTATTTTTGTAACTCAGTATCGATAATAGAGGAAGTTTTCCACCCTTCTCTCTTTCATCCAGTTTCCCTCACTCTTGTCAATCATTGAATCTAAGCCAACATAGGTAACGCAACGTAAACTATCATTGCTCAAGTGATCGATACCTGGAGTGCTGCTCACCCCTTACTCTCGTATAGACACAGTTTATTTCCAATCGTGTGTGACTTCAAATATTGACTTGCCGAGAAACCTACCGTTCGTTGGGGCCACGAAACTCGCGAAAGGGTTGCGAGTACAGATGGCGGCGCACCCCTCTCGTAAATAGTGTTTGCTTGCGTTTGTGAGTGCTCTCTTCCGGCACTCGGAGATGTGTTGACTTGGTAGATCTGCTTCAACAACCGTCTACGAATACACATCACAAACTGGGACATCACAAACTTACTGGGAAGAAAACTCCAAGAATCGGTAAAAAAAATTACTTAATATTTAATTATTAAGGAAGTTGTTATGCGATCTTTTGGTTCAGCTCTTATATTATATGCCCAGGGAAAATATAATGATAATACTTTGCATTCTATCTTCCTTTGCTAGGTGTATTTTCCAATTTCCTTGTACAAATTAAAACATTAAAAAGCTCTATTCTATTTTCCCTGCCGCCCCCGGGTTAATTATTGTCTCACAAAATTAATTTCTTTGAAACGTTTTGGCAAAACCTACTTACATCATTCAGCAAAAGTAATTTGTGAGCTGCCAGTGTTCTTGAGGTTTTTTGGTAAAATAAATACTCTTTACACGAAGTTATTCTTGGAAACTTTTTTATATATTGTTACACAAAAGATTTTAACCTGTATCGTAAGTATTTTTAACTCAAATACTAAATTACAAAGAGTTTGGTTAAGTGGTCGCAAAAGCGGTTATCCAGGGATCGAGTCCGAAATATTGTTGTTTTTTTTTCTAATACGATTTCAGAATACTTAAGAATATTTTCAAACTTGAAAAATACATCTCTGCCCAACCCTATAGTGTAGTATATTCATAGCGTAATTGTATATTTAATTACCACTACCCATCAAAACCAATATCACCACATCTTATCATATATATCTTCAATTGTTTTTATCATTTAGTTTCTACTAGCTTTTGTCCAAGAATTCGTTTGCATTAAAATAAGAAATTAACCCATTCTGCTTTTTTATCAATCTGTTTATTTCTACCCTCCTAAGAAATTATGGATTCCACATACAAATTTCCAAACGCCTTTTGAAATTGAAATCATCATTTTATCCTGGAAATCATCCAAATGATTTCTAGGATAAAATCTTTCCTATGTTCTTCCAGGATACAATCTATCTCCATGCCAAATTCCATCTAAATCGATTCAACAGTTTAAGCGTAAAGTGAAAACCGACCGACAGATAGACAGACACACTTTCGCATATATAACATGAGTATGAAAGTATGGATTGTACATTGACGGTAGTTAAACTGACATTCGCTAATGGACCTCTGATCCTTGACATATCTTTGCCGCTGGTCTCCTAGCCACAACACAAGTGGTGTTCAAGCCGGTTCGTTACCGTAGCTATAGTGAAGTAGTCCTCCACTAATAGTTGGGAACCATCAGATGACCAGGGACAGTACCACGACGTATTCAAGCTATCTTATTTAAGTTGTTAGAGCAGGATGCCGCTATTCAACATGTAGAGCGACATCTTGCTTTAATTCTATTGTGGTACGGATGTAGAGGTTTCAAGACACGTTGAGCTACTTCTATCTATAATTATGAAAGCAGTATTGTTGAAACGCATGTAACTGAACATACTATATAGTACCTGATCTCCTAAGTATTTACTGTTACTATTTATTTTATTCGCCAGTTACATATTTTTTATTAAATCTATTTGTATATAACTAGCTGCATCCCGCGGCTTTGCCCGCATAGTATATAGATTATAAGTAGCCGATGTGTTAATCTAGGTAATAAACTATATGTATGTTAAATTCCGCCCAAATCTGTCAAGCGGTTTTTGCGTGAAAGAGTAACAAACATCCATCTATACATCCATACTTACAAACTTTCACGTTTATAATATTAGTAGGTTTTACCTATCGCTCTATGTGTCTGCTAATGCAGTTTCTTTAAGTTTTGGTTTGGTTATCAAAAAGCGTGAGATCCAAAACGAACTTTAAGAAGCACCGGACGAACCTCATTAGTCTTTTGTTTATCAAAAATCCTTTGTAAAGAAAGTTAGCCGTGGGCACATTCAAGCTGTGTTTTCTTTAAATCAATAATTTTCTACAACCGTTTAATAAAAAACGTTCGTTTCTTTTTACAATAATAGCTGAGTACGTTCTCCTCGCGATATTAATGACGCAAACATAATATCTTGTTCAAGTCGATGTGAAATTAAAGAATAACAGGGTTGTTTTTACTCTCGCGCAAAATATATCAAAGATGAAGTAAGCGAACGTGTAATTTAATATGTTCAAGTGTGTGAGGGACTTACGACTTTATGTAGCTTGGAATTTGTACAATATTTGCCTGACAGACAAAATTTCTTGCTTGGAATGATAAAGTGGGGGTGTTACTGAGATCCAAACTCCTATCTCCAAGGTGCTGCTACTAACTACTGGGAATCGAACCCAGATAACAGACTACTCAATTATATGAAATAATTTTAAACGTGTATTTTGAAAATAAAATATTTTATAAGTCTCTAGGTAACTCAAAAAGAATACAAAGCTTCTTTTATTCTATAATCTTTAGCTCCAATGAATATCCTCCATTTAAAACATAAAACTTAGGTAATTTAATATCTCCCGCTGTCCTGCCACTGCCTGATCTATAGAGCCTTAGGTATGATTTATTTATTAGAAGATCCATTCGTGCCTTTGTACATCGCAGTTTACTATTTAGCGCACAGTGCACAGTGCGGTGGGGTTCCTACGACGGGAGATGCGCAGGCGCTGATGTATTGCCCAACAGCTAAGATATTAGAACCTCTTAGAATTTCCTCATGGTTCAAATTTATGGTGGAAAATATTCAATATCCTTTACTGAGTTTTGTTTTAAAAAAGAACGATAGTTGATCCTCGCTATGATTATCTCTTATGTTATGGTTGTATCATACATTTTTAACAATTAAAAAATTACTACTTGCTTGCTAGAGACCAAATACGCGACCTGTGACGTTGAAACTAATTGCTGAGCTACAACGTAAAAGATAATTATATAAAATTGTATTGAAAGTCATATCAATATTAGTTTAGGTTTACTTTGCCACCTCCTTTAATATTATTAAATCTGTTAATATTAAAAATAAACCAAAACCAAAAATAACCGATTAAGAAAATATTCAACCTCTAATAGAGATATTTTTTTTATTTGATTATGATACACTTACTGAATTCGTAAGAATTCGAATTAATTTGTTTAATCTGCCCGTGTGGATGGAATTCATAGGGATGGTATTTAAGGGATGGTATTTAAAAATATCCTCTTACAAATAAAAAAATATTATCATAATAATTGAACTTCTCTGTAATAAGTAAGAAATTAATAAATAAAAGAAATCGCATCCATTTGAGAACCGCCACCCACACAGTCGCCCTTTTTAGATCAGTTAACTTCATTATATTAAATAAACACCAAACGAAATAGTGCCTAAACTAAGTCTAGAAAGTTAAATATATTGCAAACTTTGCGGCTGAGTCAGACTGAACTGTGTGAGTATTGACAGTTGGAAATTATGATTGATTACGTGTTAATACTGTTGAACCGCGATAAAGTAATATTATACTATAATATCTATCAAGCAATACTAACCTCTATTAACATTGGTAGTGTTTAATTTTCTTACATTACATGACATGCTAATCACACCTCTATTCTAAAGGGGTTTAGCAGTGGAGCGTGTACACCCACAGTTTGTGGCGCCAGTATGTTTTAGATTCCCTTGAAAGGGTGAGCTTATTGCAAATTAACTGAGTCCATAGCCAAACTGCGAGGTATTGCTGAAAATAAAAACCCCAATAACTCTTTACTCAGTCTAAAAGTCGAACCCAAGACCACACGCTCCGCTTTCGTGCTTTTGCGCTACTTGCTCCATTGGTTATTGCCGACACAAATAAGGCTCATAGATTGTAATAGCTACTGATATGTTAGACTTACTCCGTCTCTACCTGTAAGAAGAGTACCAATCTAACCGGTTCCTTTTTCTTTCTTTTTAGGAAAGGAAGGTTCCTTTCTTTTTCTCAGTATATCCCAAAGACATGACAACCTTTGAAAAATTTAAGTTTTGATAACATTACCTCGGATAATACTGTAAGAAAAGGTTTAATAAAAAATCTGTTCTCCGATATCCACATATTTCCAAGGTTCATTCACGCAGTATTGGTAACAAAAGCGGTGCATGTGATGAGTTATGAGCGCGTACGCATTGTGCGCGTGCGGCGTGGGCGCCCGGCATCCGCGTCGCCGCCGCCCCGCCGACTCTTAATAATGACCTACTGAAATGGAAATCACTTTCACACCACCTAGCGAAGACAGAAGTACTTGTCGTTAGTTTAATTATTTTTATCATTATGGTGTTGATATAGGAAATTCTAATAATAATATATCAGAAATCAAAGACCTTAATGTCTCAGATTGTCCACTCTCTCTTCCTCCGTCTATCAGTCTTGTACCTTCTCTATACTCACTTTGTACTACTTACATACTACAAAGTAAGATTGTAAATTTGTAATCAATCATGAAATATGATATAGGTACACACATTTATTTATGAATCCGCAATGAATTTTTGAAATTGCATACAGGTAGGTATTTGATATTTACATAAAGTTCAAATAAAATCACCTATACTAGTCGGAAACCGATGAATGCGGGCGGGCATGTACGCATCGCTGTGGATATCTATGGATGACGCCTGATATCATGATGGTGATGAACTGTGTTAAACTCAAGCGAGCTCATTCTGTAATTCTAACTTTAATGGGACCATTACGTTGCCCTGTAATCAAAAGTGATTATCGCTCGTATCTATATCCTTTAGTTGATAAACTGAAGCACATCAATCAAATAAAATCGAACGCAAGCGTAGTACATTTGTGTGGTAAAGTGATTTATGTGCGTGCGATTGTTTGGAGCTGCGTAGGCGCATGTCAAGTGCGTCGCCGCACCGCGCCGCCTCGCGATGATGGCCCGACACCTGGGAACACTTATAATATGTTCTCGTTTTAGTCAAGTTGTTTTAATCTCAGGTACCACTGCAATATATTTTAAACATACGTATATGTAGAAGCCAACAAACTTTTATGAATGTTTTACTCACAACAGTCACAACTACGTATTTTTGTTATACCTAATTATAATTATGCATTAAAATCAAAATAAAAGTATGTTTGTACGATACGTGGGTGAAACCCAATAAACAGAACTTACCTACACAAAAAATTGGATACATTTCTTGTGATATAGTATCTTTCTAATATTTTCCAATTTTAATTTCCCCAAGATATCACATCCTCATCAGATAAAACAAACACAAAACAAGAAATACTCCAGTTTGACTGGTACCACGCAACCATTTCAAAACATAAGGCAATATCAATAAAACAAATCACGAAGGCGTCTGCAGGGGTACGAAATAAACGGGCTCGCCACACAAGGAGATCGGCAAATTTACACTGCACTCACCCGGCAACACTAACTATTTTACTCATATACAACCGCCAGTCTATCTCTACCCTTATAACAACAACACTGACGAATAACCCACCTTTATTACAACGATTTACGGTTCATAATCGCTAAACCAAATTTTGAAAAATAGAACCGATTAATTTGGTATTTTTGAGTTCCACTCTTGCGAGTTTACTTTTGGAGGCTGTCAAAGGATTATGTGCTTTTTTGTTAAACAATAACGATCGTATTGCGTGTGCCGCGTGGGCGGGGTCCGAAGTGAGCGAGTTTATGAAGTGGTCGTATGCAAATGTTACCTTCTTGGGATTTTTTTGTTTAATCCATTTAACGAAGTTTAGCATTTTACGTTAATCTACAATCAAGTACTTAGTGCTACCAATAAAGGGAATGGTTCATTCCACTCAGCTGCAGTTGTCACCGTTAGAGTCAGAAGCTGTCTTACCAAGTTTTGTTGTAAAATAGTAGGATTTACCATACAGAAGGGTTAACTTTAGGTCAAGTAGACGCTGCCAACACCAATCCATTCACCAAGTGTGATACAATCAGTAAAAATCATTATATTTGAATTTACGTATTTCTGTTTAATTCTGCGCAACTATTTGATACGGTTTTCGTAATCATATAAATAATACACTTGTATTGTTTGAGAACTCTGCATCCGTAAGACGGAATAAATTGTGATTTTAAAATAAATGAAATGGACTGTAATTTGATGTTAAATGCTCAAAAAACCAATGAAATAGTTCAATAAGTCCCAGCTTGTAAGTTTTTTATTAGCAAGATCTTTACACAAACAAATCCCTTATTTCCTTTGCAAAAATTTTAGCCCCATGAACGTCGAAAGAACGTCAAGGAATAAGTTAATTAAGTAATTATTATCCCAAAACTATAAGTAGATACTAACATATTATGTAGTTGTATAGTTTGCTTCTACTAAACATGATAATATAATCTGAAATAAATTATTATAATTAAATTATAAATGTGAAACGTTTCATTTATAATTCACTCATTGACGAAACACCAAATCTCGAATACTATAAGTAGCTTTTGGGAATTTCGTATAAAACTAAAATGTGTAAGCAGATAAACGGAATTTGGACATATCAACATGAAGGGGGAAATGTGGGAGGTGGGGGTGCAAACCCGCAAGGAACAACTAGTTCCATATAAAAGTAAACAACGGAATGCGGACAAAGCGGCGCGTTATGCAGCAGCCGCGATGCGCCCCCACACACCAATAAACGTTGCATTACGCAGAGTCGGGGACTTGTCGCGCTGATTGTGTTATACGAGCCACCAGCCACGAGCCACGAGCACCGCCCGCCACTTGCGAACCACTTGGATCTTTAATAACACTATTGCGGATAATTCTGCGGTAATATGGTTTTATACAGACGGTGTGTCGAAAATGTGCGTAAACTGTGGCCAATCTTAATATTACAAAGAGAGATTTGATATTTTGATTGTATTGTTAAGGCTCCGAAACCAGTTCTAGGTGAGAGTGAATAGACATTGTTTGAGCTTGCCTGCTACATCTTCGGCTGCATCTTCACTTACCATCGGGTAAGGTGCTGCCAAACCCGCTCAATTTTTTTCGAAAAAATATCATTGGGGATGACAGGCTGATCATAATTGTACATTCATACCATCTCGTCTGTCATCCCCAAAGGGTTACGCAGTAATCCACTAATTTACACCCACATATTGCCGTATATTTTAGGTCTCGTGTAATAGGGGCGAGCCTATTCCACGCCACGAATCCAAACTCCAAGCTGCTACTGAGAATTTCAAAAAGGAAAACCCAATAATTCTTTGCACGACCTGGGAATCGAACCCAAGACCTCTTGCTCAGCAGTCGGACTTACGATCGATGAGGCAGTCATTATAATTATATTTCTTCCTAATCACATATTAGATCAATATCTTGAATTGAGGTGGTCACATACAAGTGACATACAATGATACTAAACAATAGTCGCCCATCAAAGAGACCCATCTTGATAAATTAAACAACGAATATTGTACTAATCGCTCAAATTGGCGATATTGACCAATTCCCAGAACTAGTGCGGTTAACCTAGTTGTACGCAACCTACATTGTATCATTGACAAATGAATGCTACATCATACTAACAAACTATTGGTTGCTATATATAATGTATTAATAAATGATAAATCTTTATTTCTCCGGTGTAGAAGTGCCAATTTTTACGAAAGTAAATGAATCAATATTAAATCTTTGATTTGAAAACAGTAATTTTACTAATATCGTCTTGTGACACTTATGAAAATGAACTGGTAAGCAAGAAATGAGCATGGAAAATGAAAATAAAAGTAACACCAATATATAATATAATAATATTCAAAAATGTTAACTGAATGTGGCTTTAGACACTAATCAGGACTAAATTTGTTAAGCTGTTGAGTACCTGAAGGCAATCCGATAATAACAATTAGATATAGATCAATTGGAATTACTACATAGTTATTTGTTCAAATTCCCAATCTCAAGAAAAGTGGTCTTCAAAAGTAAATTATATTGTAAATAGCCAACATTACCACTAAAATCAGTAACAAGTGCAATAACAGAACAACCGAGTCACTGATACACCTCACTAATGAGTATCGACCTACTAAGCAACACTCCAATAAAACTTAATGTACTACGATATTTGATAACTCAGTTCCGACTTGAATTACATAAGTTCATTAAGTAAAGAGCGATGAGCGATTGACTATCAAAAGACAGATATATTTACTCGGTTCCTCAATGTAACTACACCTCGGTCACTCTACAGAAAATATTCAATATCTGCTTTGATGACATAAGCAGCGATAACATTGGTACATGTTTCTTATTGGCCTATCTCGTTGAAGGCCAGCTCACGCTGCGTCTTCAGGCGTTTGGTCTCTACTTAAGAACATATCTGTTCCAGCGGTTTTCAGTTCTTATCTGCCTCAATCGTTCAATTAGTTCAAGTACTATTTAAAAAACAGTGGGATGATGTCAGGATTTTTTATATTTGTTGTGGAGTGGCGTGAAGAGTGGACTTTCCTACTATGCAATAAACTCCTTCACTGGACGTAAGTAAGTATTTCAAAAGCTAGGTGGGTGGTGAGACAATTTGTGAGACAAAATGAAAAGACTCAGACTTGAAATGTCACAGAACATAAAAATAAATATTTATAATACTTAGCTTATGACATTATGATGTTTGTTTAACGTTGATACCAACACCATCCCTAACTAGAATAACACAACAAAAGGGTAAAAACAAAATTCCAGTAATTCAATTTGCTAACCCCTTGCACCATTCGCCAAGCAATAAAGCCCGCGTCCCACTGTTAACGGAGTATCGTGTTGAAATGTTAATGCCAGGCTTGTCGTTACGTGTTATTCAATGGACACTAGTGTCCGACACCTATCTCTAACAACTGCTGAATTATGGGAAATTAACTTGGTACTTTAGTGTTTAATGCGCGTAAATAATGACGGTAAGCTTTGGTATATATAAAAAAAATTGGGCGTATTGGAGCTGTGATGTGATGTGATGGCCAATGATGAACGACTGTGAAGTCAAAGGTCTAGTCCGAATCCAATCACTAAAACAAAGACAATATTTTTAAGTTATATGCTCATTTATCAAATGTAGAAACGGTGAAGGAAGACAACGTGACGAACCATGTCGAGAGATTTTGTCGATGATATGTCAAATCGTGTATTTTTACTAAGTTAATCATGCTTTTTCAATAAGAAGAGAACTGTGCCCATAAGAAGAACCATATATAAGTTGATGATTGGAGCAACAGACCGACTCAGTATTTACTGACCATACCATCACGCTTATAAACTCGGTACAGGTTAGAACATCCGCTTTCACGAGATGATTTCAAATCTCATGGAGCAAACCTACTGCCATCGGCTACAAAATATGCAACTGCTGTTGGAATGTATTGTAATTTATGAAATATTGAACGTGATTTTGTTATGTGACCTTTATATTAGATGCAAGATTCCAACTCCCTATTCTAACGATGGATATACGTGTATTTAAGGGTAGGAATGTAATGAAAATGTAATTTAGTGGTTTAGTAGAGCCGGGTAAAGCTAACAATAATACAAAAAATACTTATAATTACTTGTTATTGAATTATTATAGCATCCCGTCATATTCGAATTTCATATGAAACGATGAAATAGCTAAGATTTAAATGCAGTTTATACATCATAGTTTGTTGATAATAATGAATGTATTTATGTATACATTTAAACAGTTATGGACACATTATTTATCATTATAGTGGTAATATAATAGAAATTTAATCGAGTCAGTGTGCATTATTGTCGCAATTGAAAGTAACAGTAATGTATCGACTTTATAGCGAAGCTGTAGTTGTACCTACGGCGCCATGTTGGGTTATTTCATCGATTTCATCAACAATACTATCTCGGTTAATAGTTTTAGTTTTTAACCGACTTCAAAAAGGAGGAGGTTCTCAATTCGTCGGAATCTTTTTTGTTTTTTTTATGTATGTTCACGAATTACTTCCAAACGCCTGGACCGATTTGCAAAATTCTTTTTTTGTTTACAAGGGTAGACTTCACAGATGGTCCCATTGTAACCACATCAGGATCTGATGATGGAATCCCAGGGAAATCGAGGGCAACCCTCAAATTTTATAGGCAATTATCACATTTTCAATATATTTACTATAATTGTTCCAGTATTTGCGTCTGATAATCATCATTTGATGTTGATGAGCTGATGATGGAAGGTAGAACTCCTCAACAGTTAAGAGTTATAAGAAAATTCTTTCAGTTATAGGCATTTATTACATTTACATGTATTCTCCAAAGCTGTTCAAATATTTGCATCTGAAAATCACCATCTCATGTAATGATCTGATGATGGAAGGTACAACTCCTCAACGGTTAGGAGTTGAAGGAAAAATCTTTCATAATTATAAGTATATATGGTTCGATAGTTGTATACTTTCAGGATATTAGATTGACCTGATATGAAAAGTTAATTATATATTATATACAACACTAAAAAGAAAAAAATAAATTAACTTTAAAAAAAAAAAGAAAAACCAACTTCAAAAACTAAAAAGCAAAAAATAACTTCATACAGTTTTACCTTTTTTTTAGTTTTAAAGGTATGAAGTCGGTGCCGATGATGTGGTGGTTGTAACCACCCCGCTCAAGGTCACTCGCGGAGAGTGTACTTACTATTGTATGTGTATGTATGTGTATGAGTGTATTACGTTTCGCTTGGCTCCGACTTCATACCATTAAAAATAAAAAAAAGGTAATACTGTATGAAGTTATTTTTTGCTTTTTAGTTTTTGAAGTTGGTTTTTCTTTTTTTTTTTAAAGTTAATTTATAATATCTAGCATGGTCATTTAATATACTATGGAAACTTTCACTAATATGTACCTACTAGACATTTAAATTAAATACATTTTACGGATTTTGTCGCGGTATTGGCGTTTCGGATCCTTTGAAGCATCCATGGTCACGGACAGACTGAGTTGTTGATTATCTTGATGATATAATTACCAACAGCTACCATGTAACATTTATCTCTTAAATGAAAGAGTTGGGTAATGAGGGTCCCAGCATTGGGACATAAATGGATTAATGATGATGATGATTATCCTAAATTTAGATATGTAACATATTTTCACAGTGTGTAAAATCGGAGAACATCGCACAATAGCGCCGACCTTCCAGCTCTATTTATATTGTCAGTCAACAGGATTACACAACAGCATTCAACCAATCAAAGTAACATGTATCGCACTAATAGTGCCACAATGACACCACCACACGGGCATGTTAAAGAAGTTTCACCGGGTTCAATCACGATTCGGTATACTATATACTGAAACAGGGGCAGTAACTTGAACCTTGCCTAGTTACATCTATCTAGGCAAGGTTATTAGAACAAATGACCAATATTCCAGTCAATATCTGATTAGGCTTGAAAACTGATAGAACAAGATACGACAGGTTGGTAAATTAGGTAATAGTAATCATTTAATATCCTCTTCTCTGCTAGAACTTAGACTATCGCTCTGAGGTTGACTTGTAGACAGAATGTGCAGAGTAAACCTTTTATAATATGTACCTTAATCGTTCATTATAATTATAAAAACTCTTCTCCATTCATCATAAAATTTTCAAACAATGAAAAAATGTTTCTAAAGGATTTTTTTAAAGTAAAAATATTATTTACCATTTTCATTCTACATTTAAACTAATAAGGTACATTCACTCAAAAAAACATAACGGAGATACTTCCCTACTTTCTCTTTTGTCTTAGCTAATTGTAATCTATGAGTTCTGTCATCTCGCAGCGTGCTCCATAAATCTTCTGCATGTGTCTGTTTAGCGTCACGAGTGTGCTCGCCACACGTGTCGCCGTGTGCTCTTTGTTCAGCACTCATTGTCAGCGGCACTCGTTGTTGATCATATCTAGGCCAATTGCTGGGGATGCTACACTTGATAATACATACCTATTTGTGTTTAATACAACAATGCAGTAACAAGTTTTTTAGATTTGCCTACAAAAGTATGTAATGTATTGAATGCATACATAAACTGAATACATTAAAATAAACAACCACGAAATACTCCTATTGGCATGTTATACTTATGTGCCCTAATTATTGCTTATTTGCTAAAGCCAAGACAGATAATTACGTCAGGATTACCGCATATTTATTGGAAATGGTCACAAATACGATTCCTGCACCAACAACTTGTTGTGTCTGGTTTGAATGACGAAGAGCGTTAATTTATTTCTGAAAAATTGGTAAAAGGAACCTGAACAACCGTATTACTGAGTCAATTAAATACGAGATGTTTAATGACAAGTAATCAACCACACAGAATCGCACACGGAACTTATAATTTCCAATTCGTGACGGACTCGTGTTCGAAAGCCGAGTAAGTCACGACCTCAGCCGATGATAGCCGAATGAGTGCGCACGGGTATTACGGGTACTACTGCATTCTTCAGCTGTGGGCGTACAGACCTTTACAGTTGCGTATTGACATTACAAAGGTTAATGCGTAGGAGTGTCTGTGTTTCATTATTTCTCAACAGTAAGGGTTGCCATTGTATTTCCTAGTCGAATAGCGGAGACATTAATGAAATGTAAGCTATTGTTGATGCTTTTGCAACAATTGAAAGCTTCGTATTAAATGTTAGTATAATTACCATTTCTGACGTAAATATAAGGATTAAGCACTCATTTAGAGACATTTGAACATCTAATGATGTTAATAGAAGCTGAAATCCAAGTACCAGAACGAATCTTAACATATTGAGGATTTCTTTGGTGGAAACAAGCTATATTTCCAACAATAATGTTGAGAATCAATTGCTGGTTGTAAGAGTAGAGTATTATGGTTTCATAATACTCTACTCTTACAACCAATTACTCTTATACATACTCATTTGAGTATGTATAAGATTAGCAACCAATAATTGATAATGAATTGGCACAACACTGAAATGAAAAGCAATCTTTGAAAACAAATCTTTGATGAGATGTGCTGTGGATGAAGATCAATGGAGTAAACATAATTAATAATATTGTTAAAGAAATATCATCAAGCAAAAATTAGGCTGTAATTACCATTTCAGCTGTGACATCAAGAATAAACCAAAGCGTAATGAAAGCGCTGATGAACTCTGAGCCAGCAGGAACATTATAGTTGGAGATAATGAGAAACATTGATCTGTTATTAATTATACCTACTGGCTGAGCTCTGAGTCAAATACGAAATGAATAGATGGACTTGTTTTTGTAGCTACCTAATAACGATTGAGGAAGATTCTTATTCTTACACGTGGAAGATAAATATTTTATTACATTTGAGTCATGAGTATATTATATTTCAATTTAAAAATAAATATCTATATGTAGTGTATCAACATTTTAGTATCTGTCAACACAAGAGTCGTTGCTGAGCATGTAACTAGATGGACTCTGTCTTAATATCCGGAAATATTTATTAACTATCCAATCGAAGAAAGAAACAAATGAATAACAGCGTTTGCACATGAAGTTTACTATTTCAATCTAAAAGGTATTCAAGAAATATCTTGCGCAGTACTTCATAAAATAATCAGAAATTTCAACAATCCATTCGTTAAGTGACGACAACAATCCAATAAACAACTCGGCAAGTCCATACATTTGCATCAACGCAATATTTACTCTGGCAATTCATTCAGCCCTGGTACTTTCCGAGACAGATCTCTTAGAAACAAAGGATGGGACGTCTAGACGCACCCACACATGAGGACAAACGATTTATTGCTAATGGACACAGTCCATTATAAAAATAGTGGAGTAAACTGTTGTTGTCTTTCCGGGAACCAGCCATGGAGGAAGTCCACTATTGCTGTAAGTGCACGCTCTTAATGAGCATCACAATTGGTTAACTGCTTGATTCTGGTGATGAAATTCGTCTGATATGGAAAGATTACGGTTATAATTACGTGGGCGGGAATTTCCCTGTTACATATACTTCCGTGTATGAAGTTGTTTCTATGATGCGATTAAGATTATTTATGGAGTTAAGAAGACCAAAAATTGCTTCATTTAAAACATGGCCTGGGTATAAAGTAGTTCACAGGAAACTTTTAAATAATTCACTAACACATATTACCTATTTCCTTGTTTTTCTAGTGGTTGTAAAGACGACTGTGCAGCAAGAGGTCTTGGGTTCCCAGGTCGAGCAGACTTAGGTATTGAGGTTTTCTATGAAATTCTCAGTACTCAGCAGCTCGGAGTTTGGACTTGTGCTCGTTTGATGGCAATATGCCTGCCCCCTTTTGTATTGGTATTAAAACATACCGGCGAAATAATAAATAAATAAATATTCCTCTACATTACTCACAGCGCCATCTAGTTCCGAGCTAAGCAATGAGGCTATTGTTACGGATACTAGGTGGTTGATTTTTAATACTGTATGTATTAAAAATCATACCTACATAGATACATCCATGACTCGGATACAAATGTTTATGCTCATCACACAAACATTTGTCCCTACCGGGATTCATAGCGCAGAAGGCAGTGTTAACTACCGCTGGACGTCAAATCGTAATCGTAATTTGGTCGTCAGATCTGGGTGTATTTACTTTATTACACCTCAGCCTAACACTTCAGGGACGACAGGCATGTTGGTATGCTATGTTACTAACAACTATTGAAACTACAAATGAACTACTTACATTTGCTATGAATCACAGTGAAAATTACTATCAGCCAGACAGCTTCAATAAGTAAGTACCTATGCGGAACCACACGGCTGAACAGGAAGCGTGTTGATGCAAAATGTATAGAATGGAGCGACAGCGAGTGTCGTGCCGTATCGTGCCGCGTCGCGTCGAATCGATGCCGATATTATAATCGAATGTATGCCTGCGCCGCGCTGACAGTTGCGGAGAAATAGGACAGTTTATTGTCTCTCAGCGTTTCCAGCGATACAGTAACGCAATGTCTTGGTTGTATCTCCTGCCATTTTTCTAGATCGATATTGTGATATTAAAGGTTATTTCTAGTACACCACTACTGTAGGTACCGGTATCATAAATAAGTAACAGTACTAGTGCGTTTATTATAACTCTACATATACATTTAAGGCCTCATTGTTTTAGCGAATGTTGAGCGTGCATGCCCTAGGTTTGAATCGCAGGTGGATTCGTTAGTGTAATTGTGCATTTCTAAGAAGTAATAAATCCACAGCAACTTGCATTATAATATGGGTGTATAAAAGTACAACTCTATTTGATGTTTTTAGGCTACAAGCGTGATAATATATTAAAAAAGGATCTCATTTTTCCTTAGCTTCAAAGTTGACGGAATGAATATTGAGGTCAAATTGTACAGTCGAGAATATAAGGTCATTAGTAGACGTAGATAATATAGTCATCAATGTACACCTACTTTCTCCATTACTGTAACGAACACTCAATCCCCAAACGATCTCTCCGAGACAATTTCCGCAGCTTCCTACTAATAATATAAAACTCCCTTCTCCGGTACAAGTAATAACAGTACATAATACATCGCAGTGTATTTACGAGTACATCCCATTCACCCCCTAAACGAGTTTCCGTGGAGCCGGTCATAACTCAACACCCTTTCACGATAATTTAATCCGTTGGTAATTCGGGCCCTTTTGTCAGATATTCTCGCGTACAGCACAGGATGTCCCAGAGACTGTATCAATGGAAATGGTACTGAAAACTTAAGTGTTTTTGTCACAACAATATTAAGCAGCACCTAATACGTATTATTAGAAGTTAAAAGTTGTTGTCAATCCGAATATCTCGAAAAGTTAAGACAACTATGTTTTCTAGTTGTAGTATCTAAAGTTAATATTAGCTGCATGTGAAACAACTAGTTTAATCGCTACCAATACGAAAAAATGTATGCCTATATTCAAATTCAACTTTTTTAAAAAATATATCAACTATTATAAAGTAAATTAGTCAAGATTACCATTTCAACTAATATCAAAGAATGTAAATACCATAATTCGAAAAATTTTAAGTCTTGGATTGCACATAAAACCTTTGACTAGGCATTCCGTTTTGTCAGTCCGGATTTGTCCAATTAGAATAAAAATATCCTAGTATATACCATCCATCTATTGACAACCAGATATTCTTTTATCAAAAATAATAACGTAAATTTCCAAAAATTCCATGAGCTTATCCAGTAGCAGCACATCTACGTGGGGTATACTAGGATGCGCCACCGGTCGTCCGCTCGGGAAGTCCGGCAGAGAGGCCGGTGAGCCGGCAGCGCGCCGGTAGAACGGTCACACACCCGGACTATTGGCACCGTGCAACCTACACTCATTGTCGCCTCGTCCGCACTGCGATACTCGCGTTATACATCGGCTACGACAGAAGGACCATTGCGATAATTGTGGACGATTCGTTTAACCCAGCGGTATTTAACGTTGCGTTGGGTTAGAACCCGGGACCCGTAACACAGAAGTGCTACGGGTCCCGGGTTCTAATCCAGGTAGGGACAAATGTTTGTGTGATGAGCATCAACATTTATATCCGAGTGATGGATGTATTTATGTATAATAAGTAAGTATTTACAACAAAAAAAGTATGTATGTAGTATATCAAGCGTCTAGTATTCGTAACACAAGCCTCGCTGCTTACCACGGAATTAGATGGCGCTGTATCATAATATCCAGAGATATTTATTTATAATTAAACAGCGATATCGCATGTTAGCTCTATATCGTACGTGGAATTATGCAGTAAGCAAAACTAGATAAACAAGCACGATTCAAGTCGCAGTTTTCTCTGAACATAGCCCGTCAAATCTGAGTTTCGTACATACAGGCTGAATAGAACAAACTACTCCTGAAGGGAACATGATAATGCTATTGTTTTCAGGCAGGATTCTCTTTTTAAAAGTCTGAAGTGAAACTAGATATAAACTGTCGTTTGTTTTAGCAGAAAACCAAAAACTCAACATGATAAAAAGCAATTCCTTATAAAAAAATTTGGTTCATATTTGTAGTTTTTTCTAGTTAAAACGAAAAGAATACCTATTTATATTTATAACAATAAAAATACCCAAAAGCATTTTCCCGAATACAGCCATTTTTAAGTGTAACAAGATCAAGCTCGAGCTATAATTTGATGTCTTGCAAAACATGTTTGCTTCCTTCAAAACCTCCAACATGAACCATAATAAAAAATAAGCCTTCTTTACTTTATATTTTGACTGCAGTATGTGTCGCTCCCAAACGGATTAAATTGAATTTATTTTCAACTTCTCCATTAACGAGAACGGAAATTACAGTTCTTGTAATTCTAAAACTATTTTGTTATCTTAATGTAAATAATACACTTACTTCTACGTCTTTCGTCGAATATAAAAAAGTGATAACAGTTTATCTAAAATGTTGTTATTTCGCAATAATTGAACATAATTTAACGCGACGAAAAATTTCCTAACACTTAAAAGCTAAATAAAATATCATATAAATATTCACTTTACGGAATATCAAATGCATTTCTTTTCATATATTATTCAAAGCAACTGTAAGCCGCAGTCACTCAACGAGCAGATTGCTATTTCTAAAATGTCTTTACAAATGTCCCTTTGAAACCAAATCAAAGTAAATCCACTGAAAGCTGAAAAAACCCTCGGAATTTAGTTAAAAAAGTCAAAGATTAAACGTTTCTTTAAACTATTCCATCAATCTCGTTAATCTGGGCGTGTAAATAACGACAGGTCGGGGAGGGACAGAAATAGAGGGCTTTCAACTCTGCAGGCGGTGAGCGGGATCTGCCTCATTTAATTTGAATTATTTTG
This sequence comes from Craniophora ligustri, assembly GCA_905163465.1. Taxonomy (NCBI): domain Eukaryota; kingdom Metazoa; phylum Arthropoda; class Insecta; order Lepidoptera; family Noctuidae; genus Craniophora; species Craniophora ligustri. Next base: position 15,144,811 of record LR990965.1, read on the forward strand.
GATTATACTTAGACTTTTTAGTATTCTATGTGGCTTCATTGGACTTTCAACAGTGATTTAAATTTTGAAGACCAAATTATTTACATACATAAACTTTTACACTTTTCATTATTCTATTATGTAATAGCTACACATTGTCAAGACCGTGGACCGTGAACAACTGTTTTTAAAGAGCAATTAGATATTTGAGTTATTAAGACTTACTTTTAGTTATAGATATGTATTTTTTAAGCGTCCAAAAAGTATTACGTTTGGGATGAAAACAATGTTGTGAGATGATTTTACTTTTAAAAACAAACGCTTTCAAAGTCAACATCAATTGATACCAAAAATCGAAGTTGAATAAACAACCTCGATATCTGCAATGTATTATGGTATCAGTTTCAAATAGACACTAGCTATGAGAGTTCACTTTAGGAAATAGCCGTTGATACATACGACATTTTAGCTTCGGATCTCACCTATGATGATAGATATAAACTACAGCATCCACATTGTGTAAATATACAGATCGTTAATGATATATGGAGGGTTTGAGAGGGGGTGGAGGGTTAATTAGGGGGCTGATGCAGTTGATTACGGCTCGTAAGTTTATGGTATGTACGCGTCTGGATCGCGGCGTGTTTGTACTCGTTCAATTGACATGACAGACAGACAGGCGTGTTCCAACAGCCGGTGAATTTCGAGATAAAACTTTGACATACCCGCGGAGGTGGATCGTTTGGATTTAGTCGCACGTAAATCAAACTGAAAGGGTTGGAGCCGAGTGAATTTAACAGGCCTTGAATTTATTTACAAAGGTTTTGCTGAAATGTCGGACAGACAATTTAGTTTTCACTGATCTATGAGATTTCTGGCAGCAATATCCTACTCAAACGAAACTATGCGAGATGTCGAGTTTTATATGTGTTTAGAGTTTTCTTGGTGAATTATGTATGAGTACTTATGTTCTTTTGTAAATAAAGTTTAAATCCAGCCATTACTTTCTCGTTCATAAACATACAATATAGTTCTAATTGAATTTATTCGACACCAATCTATTACCTAATAATATATAATCAAACTGATAGGCGACACCGTTTCATGGTGGACATCCCTGATACCCGCACTAAGCGTTTCGCTTCATGGTTTCTTGCCCGTACAGGGAGGGCAAGGTATCAGCTGCCTGAGTGGGCATTTCCTGACAAGTACAATTTAGGAGCTGCAAGTCTCAAGTGATTAGGTTACGTCTAGGTAAGCGTGTTACTTCTTCCACAATATCGTCAAACAAAAAAAGAGCTACAAGTTGACTTAGAACTAAGTAATTGAATTTCTTCCATTTCTAATTTACTCTTTTCGCCTTCTTATTGAAATACAAACATGACTTATTGCCAGGCCCTTATATATGTGCATGATGCATATATGCATGAATCTACTCTCTGTGACCCGACACAGAGAGTAGATTCATGCACTACTTTATTTACGTTTTATTGCAGTACCTACATATTTAATGAAGACTGTATTTTATATATTCCCGACCATAATATTTCCACATTTCCCTGTTATATCAAATACTTTCTTTCCTTAGCATCCATTGCACCCCGTCCATACTGAGGTTGGCAGATTTCACAAATATTTGCCGTGACATTGCGGCGTCTGGCCGGACCGTCGTCGATGGGACTCGCCATGATGTTATTCATTGAAGCTTGGCTTGAAAACTGGATATTTTTACTGTGGCGTTAAGTATTATTCTAGTAACTTCGTATACGATCTATGTTGTATTAACAGAATCGTATTTAATGGGCCGAATCTTTGGAGGTCAATCATATAATATAATATACATGTTTTTTTTCTATATTCAGCAAATAAATTTATATAACCAACAGTGATACAATGATATATAGTGTTAATTATACTTATATACACACACGCCTTTTTCCAATGCGGGTAGGTAGAAACTACAGAATGCTATGCACTACGATACCTGACACCACCTTTGCCTCGTCTACATTCATTCATCTTGTCATGCGCGCCTTTTTGAAGGAGTTCACCAGTTAGGTCGGTGTATGTCCTCTAGGGCGCCCCCTCATAATCATAAAATATAGATATCAACATTAATGATAATTATAAAAACAAAGCCATACATACATATTCTATGAGGAAAATTGTATAAATACCCAATACATATATTTTTTTAGTTTTAGAAATACTGAACTCAAGGTTAACATTATGCTATAAGTATTCGCTTCATGCAGTAATCGAACCCACTAACCCAGAGTAAAAGTCAATTGCTCGACCACTCCACTATAGGATAATGATGATGATGACATCACGACAATCAAATCCAGATGTTATTTTAGGAAACGAGTTTCAAATCCAAGACACTCGTTCTACTAAGAGGACTTTCAAGAATCTTTTCTAGATAATTAGATAAAAGCAGCACTACTAGTTAAGTTTATACTAAAGAGTAAATTCTAAAGCACAAAGTTAGAAGCTATTTCATTAGGTACTTAATTTAATTCACATCCTTTACTCTCCCGTTACACTGCAATTGCACACACATTAAGTACATGCAGTATGAGAACGTGTGTTCGAAACATTTTTTCCCAAAAATCTTTCTAATAAACCAAATAACTAGATTACTGTTTTCTACTGTTGATCTTCCGATATTGGGGAATACAATATCAATATAATTATGTATGTACGTCTAATACAATTGTACTAATAGTTCTTTGTTATTTCCTCGTATTATTACTCAAAATCATTTTTTTATTGTTTGTGTAAGCAACTGTATGTGTACTGTAAACTGTTAGTAAAACTTAAAAGTAATATGGTGACCAATACAAGACACATCTCAATTCCCGGTTTTTATATGTATAATTATGTCGGTATACCTCTTCCCTAAAGAGATCATTTAAGATAATGAACCCTATTGTTACACTCATAAAGTATACCAAAATAAAAGATCTTTTGCTGAAATCCAACTGGCTTTGTTTCATTTATGAACATAAATAATTTTATTTACCTACTTGGAAAAATAAGAAAAAACCCACTACACATCTGTGTGAGTGGTTTTTAAGAAAACACAAGTAGTGCATTACCGGGCTCGATCAAAGCGGTCGCTAATGAGCCGCCCGCTCCGCGACGCCGTGCGAAAACATGCGGCCATATGCGGACTTTGAGGTAGCATAGCATGCCATACAATTTGTCGACTTTATTTATGCAGTAATAAAGTTATTTATCAAAGAAAATAATTGATTAAATCGCATTATTCATCTTGACACTCTGGAAGAACATATGAAAACGTTCAGTAAGATGAGTGAAGTAAATATTGATATATTTACATTCATACACTCACGCCTTTATCTTACGGGGATAGGTTGAAATATATAATTATGTAGGTACAGTTTTTAACTTTGTTTATAACTATTGCATTGTTTATCAAATATCGAATTACTTACTTCGTTGTAAATTGAAATAAGCCAAATGCAACTTTATTTCAAAAATATTGAGGGAACTTTCTGTGTTCACACACGTTACGTAGGAAATCTATACAAATTAAAAATCCTGAGAGAATGATATCAAGATGTCCAATATGCGCCGATGACCCCTTTGACTCAGCAATAATATTTCAATAATCATAATGGAGAGCAAAAATGTTTCTATACTAGTGAAAGACCCAGTTAAAAAACTTAATTAAGCACTTTAAAAACTTCGTTTTAGAAAATTAACGCGGGAAACTTTTCCAAACTAGTTAACCGAAGTGCCATCGTAAATTGACCTTTAATTATTAAAAGGCTGGTACTGCTGGATGGGTCATGGTTCGCTGGATGTTTGTGATCCAGGAAGTTAAGCCCCCCCCCCCTTCCCGCTCCCCACAGGCCGCCAACCGGGAAATGTTTCGGCATAGGAAACATCTCTTAAGTACTGGCTAGGGTTGTCTAACTTCAGAATTCTTTAATAGGTCTTAGAACTTTCAACTATTTATTGTTAATTTATATATATGTAGGTATAGCTACATGGCATTTTAGCTAATCTTTAAGTGCAATACTTATTAATTAAATAATCAAAATAATTACACCTCAACTTCGATACCTAAACAAGGTACGTTTTCCTGTAAAAGAGGTTTTGAGCGCAAATTTTACTAAGTTTCGCGTTGAAGAAAAAAATATAGAACAAGCTTTAACAGATATTCCGTTATAGCTTGTTCCTATTTAATATAATCATGTTGTGTTAGGACGGAATGAATACTTATTTTCACATAATGTAGCGTGAAAAAGATAAGGTACACAACAGGAACATCAGAAGATAAAATATTTGTAATCTTATTATTAACAAAACACGGAAGATATATTTTCTTTCTTAATAAAAACCTTTTTGGCGCTATAACGAGAATTTATACGCCGATAAATCGTATACAACGTACATTATTCATACGTACATAATTTTCCGACAAAACACAGTTAAAAATTCATTAAAGCGCTACCAGTTTCTTAAAAGAACAAAATCGCTAAAAAAACGAGATAAGAATAAATTACGAGAGAGGAAGTGGCATTAAAATAATATTAATTCACTTGTGACGCGTCCGCGTCGGGTCGTCGTCTCTCTCTCGTGGCGTTCCCGTCGCGTCCTCGGACGCGTGCCGGCGCGCGGCGGGCCGGTGACGCGACGTTCTTATCGATGCCCGTCTGAACCATAAAGTACAGCTAGAGACATAAGACCATACATGTATAAGAGTATAATGTAATGCAATATATTAGGTATTACATTAAGTTTCCGTGCTATTTGTTTGACTAGGTATTTTGCCAAATGTAGAGATTACGATAAATTAGTGCGAGTAGGCAGACTTCAGATTATGCCATCGACAGAAACTCTCAGGCAGGTCTCTTCGTGATATTCTCTTTCACTGTTTGGGCATGTGATAAATACTAAACAATAAATGCATGCAATTTATTAACATTCCTTAACTGATAAGGATTTCTATATTAGTCGTAATTCTTATGCTAGAACTCGTTGCAATGTTAAAAATTTAACATAAAATTGTCAAACGATTCACCCTTTATACTTGAGAGATTATAACAAGTTTAGCGACGGGACGTTTTACAAACTTCTGCAGTTATACTTTGCATTTAATCTGAAAGGGGAGAAGTGGGTTTTTTTGTAAACGTTCATTACATTTCAACACGAGGGGATTAGGATTCATCCTCAGGGATCCGACTTGGGCAGACACAGGTCGAGGACCCTGTTAAGATAGATATGTTAGATTAATCTACGTTTTGCGGTTTTTATCCAAAGTGAAAAGGAAATTTTATAAGATTTAATGTTCATAATTGACTCGATAAACTTAATTGTTTGAATTGTAATGCAATGTGACTTTAGTAATTTAAAACTAAAACTGTTTTAGTAACGTAGTCTGTCTTACTTGGATCTTTTTCCTTATGAGGACTTTTAAGTTATATCTACTACTATTAGTCGCCGCTGTAGTAAAGGTTATTTTTTGAAATTATCTTTATTTATTATATTAAAGTATTCCGTGTATTTTAGAGAAGCTATCAATTAGTGAGATGACAAATGAGTATATTTTTGTATCTGTTCAAGTTTTTCTGTCAATATGTAATACAAAATATGATGCATAATAGTTAGTTGGCTTATTCATTAGTTATACAATTCAATGAAGTTGGTGTGTTGTAGAGTGACAAAAAATAAAAATAAGTAAACTGTTGTAAACATCAATGAATACAAAAATAAAGGCCTTTGGCTAAAAACAATAAAAATTGAATGGATATAAAAAACATGAATGACATTTTGTACAGAGACTCCATGGACTATCGAGTGCATACATAGTAGATCAACACATAGTAAAGTTAAAGTGACATACGAAAATAAAGCATCGTGTCACTGAAGTTGTGTGAACAGTAACCCGATTATAACAGCGGCAGCCCTATCATGTCGCGCACGTGAACGAATGTGGAAGTGACAGTTTATTTCGTTAGCCACTTAGCAGCTGATTGACCTGGGAGAGCGCACCACTCACACATTTCACACGACACGATGACGTGACGACTACGTCCTGACCTTTAAGACCACTTCCAGTAAAACTTTTACCTCTACGATTGCTTTCGTTTGACGTTTTTATGTTAAGCTCCGTTGGCTTTGATGTTCATTTGAATGGCGGTGGCATTTACTTGTTTTCCTAACGAATTTATAATTCAATTCAACAAGATATAATATAATGCCAAAAGCATTTTAATGAAAACATAAATATGTATTTTTGTATGAAATTACTACAAATATACACATAATTATAGGAATGCATTTAAAATGCCCCCAACATAAAATATAAACTGTAACTTGAGTATAAGTATCTGCAGAATATCGTATTGAAAAGTGCTTTAAAAATGTCTTCTCGAGAGACGCTCAAACAATCGTCAGTCGAAAAATAAATCGCTAGTTTAGTGAAGTTTTCACATTTTCAAAGATACGGCAGGCAGCTACCACCGAAGTTTGGCGGAGCTCGACATTGTTAGTTTTCAGTTTAGAGATCGCGGGTTAAGCTCGGATACAATTGAGATTGTACCCCGCCAGTGGCCCAACCCATGGGGTACCGGACAGTTTTGAAAACTCTTTGATCCTATTTGAAATACACAATAGAACATCATAAAGTTATCATCTTTCTTATTGATGTTTTTTTCTCAGCTACACGATAAAATAATTTCTTTCTGCATTTACCGAAAGCGTTATTCTTTCTTTTCAATAGAAACGCCGCTTGTGACTTAGTCGTGTTTAGTTTTGTTAACTTAGCGGTCAATGGATTTTTAAGAGTCTCGTCTTACAGTAAATTCCATTTATCTTCAAGTTGGCAATAAGTTTCGGGTAATTTAAGTTTTGCTAATCGTGCGTGCGTTTAGTTTGAACAAACACAATATCGGCCCGTCTGAAAGCTACTCGTATATCCTTGACGATAAGAGCATAACTAATCGTTAGTAAACACTTCCTTTGAAATATTTATCTCTTTAAATAGTATCTATCTTATTAATATTTTTTTACGGATTTTATCGCGGTAAATTGATATTATTTTATCTCAACGTTTCCGATTCTTTCTCCACGTTTCAGTATTCATGGTTACATGTACACTGAGATGTTCGGTATCTTGCAATTATGATTAGGTACTTACAAATAACAAATTATTTGTATGGAGAATTATTTGTAATACAGCCATAGCTGTGCAGTTTTACGCCTGGAGGTAACAGAGGTGGAACCCAGACTATTGAAATTTGGAGTTTTCCTTATATTTCTCTTAAATGCATATATTATATTATAAATAATAATTGTATATATTCTATATGCAATAATAAATTATTATCATGACATTTTTTTACCTCTTCTTATAAAGTTCTTAGATTCGGCATAGCTAGACTAGCAATATAAATAAGTATAATTAAACATTAAATACAACCACTTGTCTACTAGTGAAAAATAATGTTAACTATAAGAAATAATTATAGTCAAATGATAACCAAAGTAGTAAACTACGATCAATCATAATAATCGACACAAACGAATTAGTGAGGCGCAGTGATCTCTGACCTGACCGACGCCAATCAATCAACTTGATCCCGCTAAACACTCCACTGTGTGCTATATAGCCACACAACAACACATTATAATAAACCCTGCGGTGAAAGAATTAAAGATTCATTTACTTTGATAAATGAACATGAGATAAGTACCCACATTGACGTGATTAATGAAATATGTACTGGGAGGTGTTTAATCGTTACATTTATGTATTAGTTCAAATAATAGCAGCACTCTCTTAAAAAAGCTTTTTTAACGTTAGAAAAGGAGCATTTTAATCTTTGTGGAGAACCATAAATCTATGTGAGACAATGCAGGAAAAACAAGGATCTAACGCGGGAACAGTGATAAGACAAATGCGAAATAAAGCTTCTCTCCGAGGTTATAAGAAGTAATGCTCATTAGAAACAAATGCTTCTTAGCAATAATCCGGCGCCGGATGTTTTATGTGTTGCGTTACCGGCGCTATCCAGACGCTCCCTACAAATTATTTTCTTATTTTCCGCTTAAATTCTGTTTCGAATTCTCGTGCTGCATGTCTGGAAGGTTTTGCAGAGATAGCCGTTAAGGATTTTCATTTTTGTTTTGTAGCTTTCATAAATGCTTCTATGGGATTAAAGTGGAACTCATGATTGTCAAACAGATACAGGACATGTGTAAGTTTGCTGTAAACTATTGTAACTTTACTTAGAATTCTATTTACTAGTCAAACAAATATTGCTTAATGGCTCATTCATTTAGTAAATGCAAACCCCGGGTAGATGATTGTGTGTGTAGCTAGATTATATATGTATTATAAAACAAGTAATATGAGACGATGCTTTGTATAAACCAAACAACTAAACTAAAGCAATAGTCGAGAATAATTCATTTCCACATTTGAATAAACACCATCGAGAAGTCGTTAGGAATAGCGCAAGCAAACGCCTCCATATATTGTAAGCTTTGTTTGGTGAACCTTAACCGTATTTCCTTTGATATCAAAGCTCAATGAATCAAGTACGCAGTAGAGCGTTCTTATGTGGCAGAACACAAACGCGCCAATAAATTAGTAAAGCGACAAGCGCATTGACAAAGCGAGCCACTACATTGACGGATGGTACGATTTATCAACTATTTACTCAACTATTCAGGGGTCCTTATCGCACCGAAACAAAAACATCTCGGCGATTTGCAGAGGTCTCAACAAGACGAGTCGGTATTTGCATAAATTTGCGTTAAGTAAATGGGGTCCCATGACAAGTTTAATCTTGTCTTTAGAATTTATTGCCTCCTAGTGCCGGCTGCAACGTTCCAGCATTTGCATTGGCTAAATAAATATTTGCCCCCAGTTTAACTGAGACGTCTCCTCCGACTTTCTATCACAAACATTGTTGCTTTTGTGGATACTTTTTAGATTATATAGGCTGATGGGGACTGATGAGCTGCTGTTTTCTGTGTTCAGTTTTTTCTTGTATTCGGAACCTGCGCAATTAATTTCGATTTGAATAAAGCAGTGGACGGATGCGATCTGCTCCAACGGTCAGGAGTAGACCGTAATGGGCTGATACTCTTATATATCAATACACTGGAACTGCATGTCAAGCTGTCTTGATTGGGCCTTATCCCTAGTAATTTACACAGTAATTAAAGGTTAAAAATTATTCGCCAAAACCCCGTACTATCTTACCGTCAACTAGCGCACCCTTACCTGGAACAAAGCTTTGGGATGTTATCTCTCGGTGTGGTTTGATGTCAGAGAAATTTGCTAGAATGTTAGCTTTTTTAGGTACATAGGAATGTTTGATGTACTATTTTATGTGTTGGGTGATTCCATACATAAAAAAAACAATATTTTTTTGTTTTGTTGAATGGCTTTTCCCTTCAACTAATATATTAACATTTATCTGCGGTCCGAAATGTCATATGCTTATTTTTTTGTGGTAAAAAAGCGATTCAAAAATCTTGCATTTACTGATGCCAATTTGAATCCGAGATTTCTATATTGTTAGTTGTTTTTGGCGTAATTCGTATTTATGTTTAAGTCCACATTCTTTCTATTCTTTGCAGATAACAGCGGGAAAAAATAAGGAGATTTTAAAATTAAAAAGCTTAACATTTGGTGTAGGCTCTATGCAGACTTAGAGACACTATGAATTACATCATCCTGACATAGGAAGAGACTAGGTTATATGTGGGGTTAGCTGTGTGGTATTTCAACACGATTGAATTTATTTTTATTCTCTCAAAGTCGGATTTGTAGTTGTAAGATTTATTTATTATCCGGCAGTACTCATTTTAATTAAATCAAATAATAATTTTACTATTATCACTGAAAATGTGAAAAGAATTTAATCAGTTTCGACTCAAGCATAGTTATTGAATTATTCAACTGAAACGCAAACCTTTTCTTGCAGACTTCTAACTCCATAGAGATCTTCGTCTCAATAATTAAATTACTTAAACTCATAACTCTTTTAGCCTTCAAATAAAAAAACTTAAGTGTCCGTTAATATCATTTGCAAGCACGCCAAAACTTCGTATTTTTATCAACTACGATTATAAATTCAACATGTACAGTTTCAGGGTTGAATTTCGTTTGAAAGGCATAAATTTTGGAAGTTTGCAAATGTCTAATTTGCAAATGGAGGCATGTCGTAGGCCGCGCAATTTGGCTTAAGCGAAAACTCTTAGCACTCCGTTTGCGAAAGCAGCCCGTGGAATAACAGAGCGTATTTATGAATACTGCTGTTTCATTGACGCATCGTAATTATTTAAAGCTAAGTATATTGGAGTTTTGATAAAAATGGGTGGGAAAAGGAACTCTATTCCTTAGGTATGGTAACATTGGTCCTCACTACGCTTGGCGACTCTAGACTCGATTGTCGCAGTGCTTAGCATTTTCTTTGCATAGCACAATACCTGTACCTTTATTTTCTCTAGATCTAGAGATATAGGCATCGAGATTTTGCAAAGTGTGTTTTTGTATTTTCATATAAATAAACAAAACAATGGTTTATTGAGTTATGATTGTCAGAATAAATTTTCTTTCTTTCTTTCTTCTTCATTATGATTGTAGCTCTTAATAGAAAAAGGCATACTGACTACTAATTTAGTATAATTATATTGCCACTAACTAGAATAGAATTTCTCGCACTTAGCAGTCGCGTTTGCAACCAATGATACAGTAGCTAGTAAAATACAAAGAATAATTCTCAATACTAGTGGTAAACAAGGAAGGACCAGTCAACTATTGTTAAAGTTAGCATCTAACTCGTACAGTAAATACAGTACAACGCCATCCACACACCGCACAAGTTCGCCCGCCGCCGCCGCCCGGTGGCCGCGAGCACGTCGGCCAATATCTATAATAGCTAGTCTTATCTCGTTACCCGCTCTCATTTCAGTTCTTGTTCGAAGAAAGCTGGTCCTTGTAGCTTCGCTTTGTCTAATGTTTTAGTGTAACGAACTTGCGAGTTTTTACGATGCTTTGTTAAGTAACGATATAGCGGGTGCATTAAAACTGGTCCTCCGATACGCGGGTAATGTTACTAATATTGCTTCGGGCTAGAAATACATGAGGCTGTTATCTATTTTAATAAAGCCCTAAGCTTTAAACAACTTATGGCATAAACGAGGAAAACTGTAGAAGATTTCATATGCACAGAATTTAATATATGTACGATCATAATTTTCATAAAATAAAATAATTATTTAATTAATATAATAAGTTCTAGGTACGTTCACTAATTTCCCTTATTTCTTGCTGACTAGAGGACCAAAAATGTACACTGGTCTTTTTCTCTGATTTCCTGCAAAAACTGCTATGCGGTCAACATTGCCGGAGGAGGAGGGCGGGTAAGGGAGGGCGATTTATATCCCTCTCATCCCTTGAGGATTCTCTTATCGACTCAACTCATACTGCCTGATATATGACCGGGTAGTGTAACGGAAAATCTGGTTTATATATTTCATTTACATTATCTGTCTTATGTGATGGGAGGGTTAATTCGAGTGCGCGAAGTGATTAACTGAGAGTATTATTATTATTAATTGGAGGTCGTAATAGTTGAAACAGAATATGACGCCCGATTAGCGCAGCGATATTAAATGCTGCCTTGTGTGGTAGGGCAAAATATTTGCAAGATGAGCATGGTCATTTTGTAACTGAGTCATGGATGTTTCAATGAATAATATGTACATACATGACAATGTGTTTACAAAATAAGGATACATCCATGATGATACACTAGTATCAACCATCTTTGAAGACCCAATTAGTCCAACGGTACCTAGTTAGCACTGCCTTCTCTGCTATGGGTCGCGGATTCGAATCCCGGTAGGGACAAATGTTTGTGTGCATAAACATTTTTTTCCGAGTCATGGATGTATAATATGTATGTATTTATATAAAAAAAGTATATAGTATATCAACCAACTAGTTTCCATAACACAAGCCTCGTTGCTTAGCTCGGAACTAGATGGCGCTGCGTGATAATGTCCAGAAATATTTATTTATCTTGTATTCGGTTTTTTTTTAACCATGCCCGCTCTCAAAGCTCCTGTGTCCTGAGTGCGTTAACAAACACAAATATTCGCAATGCATAGACACTAGACCTGGAACAAATATCTGAAGGCCATACATACACATATGTGTTCCGTGCGGGGTTTAAACCCGCGACACGCACACGACACAGAAGCTGATGCCATCAAGTTATATTATTCACCATCATCGCCCACACTTGATCTCAATTTAACTGAAATTTGTAGCTTAATGTTATTGAACCTAATACATAGTTGATTTACTATAATATGTTTAATTATCCGTGATCTCTATAATTAATTGAGGCTTAGCGGATTGCGGTGACGTCGCGCGGTTTGCGGCGCCGCGCCCGCACGTACTGCCGGGTGTAATAAGCACATGCGGATTGTATCAACATGTAACGCACCATTTGGTCGCGCGTTCATTCATTTGAAAGGATTGCTGCTGAGCAATATATCATTGGCCTTTTTATTGAGTTAAATTGAGATTTTTATGTAGATAAATGTTTCTGGACTTTTAAATAAATGTTTTGTTCAATTGTTTTTTTTTACGTGTTTTATCGTGATATATTGATATTATTTTATCCCTATGGTCACGGGCAGAGGTTGTCTTGACGTTTTAATTACTATCAGCTAATTTGATATCGGCATAAGAATAAGAAATCAGTATGTTGATTATTTCATAAAATAAATATAACAAATAAAAAGATTAAACTTAATTTGTCTAATCATTCATTTTAACTCCTTTAATTTCGTGACTCTTCAAGTTTTTCGGCATTCACATAAACTGACTAAAAAAATACAAGAAAAAAACAAATCAAATAGACATAATTTTCATACAATTTCAATTATAGACCACATCATCATACAAAATCCATCAATCTTTGGATAACTACATTCATTCAAACCGCGTTCCTTTCATACACGTTATCTCGGCCATTTTTTACGTCATATCCGTGGCTTCCGATGATCTGGGAGCGTTTCATCACACGTCATGTTCCTCGGTAAATCATCCCGCGCCGCCGGCTATCTTCACTCGACCGAATAACACCCCCTCAGACCTCGCGCTGCGCAGCCAACGTACAGAAATACAAGTTTGTGGGACTACCCGGACGCTATCAATACCCTTGTGATATGAATACATCATATAACAAGCCTATGCTGTGGCTTAATTGCTAATAGGTTCGGTTGCTCGTGTATAGAATAATTGGCTTACATGTCTGGTAAATAACTACAGGTAATAGGTAACATATTACATGTTACAAAATCATCAGGGTTATACCTAAGTATCCAGTTGATAATAACATCCACCATTTAATGCCTAAAGTACATACATACATGCAAGATTTCTTAGTATATATCTAGTCCAAACGTGTAGACTAATTTGAGGTGTCTTGAATTTATTGAATTATTTCAAAATGCCTAAAATTCAAAAAGACTAATATGGTATTTAGCCTGAAATAAAATAAATGCACTAAATTTTGGACTTGATTAAAGTATTTTATGCTATAATTCCCACAGTCAACTATTTGAGCACCCATTAACCTCTCTTCAACCTCTAAATCTTCATATAAAATTTAATTTTTTTTTCAATAACTTATGAAATGAACCAATCATAAAACAGTAACCATAATAATGCTCCTAAATGTTGAACAATATACGTTCTCACTTAAAATGGTTTAATTGTTTCAGGTACACACATACATTTCCCTCACAGATGCGCGCCTCCGCGCCGCACCTGCAGTAATTACATGACGTTATACAAATATGCAAATTGCGGTAAGTGTTAGTAGGGAGGCTTCACTATGAGTGACAGGAGTTAAGAGGAACATTAATCTGTTGGAAATAGCTGGTATGCACAATCGATTTTCAAAAATAGACAAAAGAATAGAAATATACCGTGTTTATATTGGCTAGAATCGATATCATTCGAATCCGCTTTCAATATTGGTATTAAGGTTAGTTATTTTTCAAACTAGGTCAGGTACCAACAGAATTTATACACGAGCACGTATGGAATGGAATATATTTATGCAAAAAGTATAAATTTTTTTTTTTCAAATATACATAAAACATAGCTGTATATAAGCATAAAATATACATATACGTATACATATGTATTTAGATTTTTTTCTTTATCCTCAATTAGTTTAACATTACTTTTAAATTAGCTATAACCCTACTCTACCCACCCAAACAATTCTTTTGGGTCAGGAACCATCGCATATTTACACAAATAACTCACCAAAATTATATCACAATGGCATTAATGAAACAATCTTTTATATAGATTTGATTTATTTTTATCACTTATAATTCTTCAAGGTTCAGTGCCCTTTCAGTGAATGGAAGGGCACCGACAAAACGCTCCTATAATTTATTTATTGAAGAATGGCTATTTGCACCAGTTTCTAACCTTCTCCTTGTGCCCTGTACAGCGTCTCTCCCATTGATCCCCAGAGCCCTGGAGAGGTAATAAAAACTCAGTGTTGTATCCGCCTCTGCGATGATTAATGCACTTCTGCCAACACCCATGGAAGCCAAGGGCCCTCACAATGGATGGCTTTACACCCATGTGTCTATTATGTACCACTAGCTCTTGCTTAACGTTCTAAGTGTTCGAGTTGGGTGAGTTGAATGAAACTAGCGGATGAAATGAAAACATGAAAGGAATTCGCGATGTGTTTGGATTTCTTCTGGTGGAACGTTGAATACTGAGAGGTCTACACCTTATCTTATTGTTAGTTTAGTCTTTGGTAATTCTCTTCATACCCGTTAACACTGTTTCTGGTCATGATAATATAATTATGGTGCCTATTGTTCTCTTATGTGAATCTTTTGTTGAATGATATATTTACTTATTTATTCATTCTTTCTTGTACAAACCCAAAAAAATATATAATCGGTAGGTAAACGAAAGAATAGTTAATAATTAGCAAAGGTACTTAGTACTTATTTCTAAAAATCATTACTGAATAAGAACCTCCTTACATCTAGTTAAAAAAAAGGAAGGTTCGAGATATGAGTCAGGTCAGTAAGTCAGTTTGTTTATAAAATATGTATTTCCCGTTCCCATATATTTCAATGAACCGAAACATAAATATTATGTACATAAATTACAATTATCGTGATATTAATTAGCGAGGCGACTGAAAACGTTTGAACGTTAGCTATAAATCAGAGGCTTAAGTCTTTGTTATGATAATGTTGTATTGAAGAAATTATCAATTAGTAAGCTGAGGCGGACTCCGCGCAGATTAGCTTAAGAACTTGATATAGTGCTTTAATATTTATGAATTATTGCTGCCAGTGATTGAAATGTTAAAGTTTATATTTATTTAATAGTACTTAGATTGGAAGAATTATTTAATGTAATAAGACGCTACCCACGCATTTATCGACGTAGAGTACCGATAAGTTAAACTATCGTTTTAGAAAAAAATGTTAGCGGTTTACATTAGAAAACAAATGGATATTGAAATTTTAAACTTAAACAAATTTGAAAACTATGCAGTATTTATCTAATCAAGAAGTGAATACCGAAGCGAGATTCGAAAGCGTTACTTGGAATTTATCGATAAACGTTCTCACTATCAGCGACATAGTAGAATATCGTCACACTAAATTTGTGTCACATTTTAACGTGACCCCAATCACATGAATACTATCCCGACATTAATATTCCATATTAGAAATTAAAAATTGAACAATAAATAACCTTTCTTTAATATATTTAATAAGTAATAAACGGCTGCGCAGGCGCCGATGACGTCATAAACGTCATCTAAGAAGCGCGACTCCTCTTAAAAGCGATGGTAGCGCCGTTATCGCTCGGCCACGAAATTAAAAGGAAGTAAAAACTGTGTTTTACAGTTAGATAAAATATAATGAAGCAATAAAATTGACCGGACAGCCACTAGAATTTTAATCTTTTTTTTTAATTTACCATTTTATTTATATACAAAGTAAAATGGTGTGTTTGTCAGAGCGTATCTTATAAGATAACTGAAGTTCTCACGCTCAATAGATGGATGGATGACACTTAAAACCGAGTAGGCAGAGTAGTTTAGATTTAATGTTGAATTATATTAAAGAGTAAAATCATATTTTTGTAACAATTACGATAACATTCACAGCCAAGCCCACTTATTACATTATTAAAGAGTATATATTTTTTATAAAAAATACTAATAATGAGAATCTTTAGAATTTAAGATATCTTAATTACCGGGAAATTCCAGGCGCCATCGCTATATGAACGCATCACCATAAAACCGCCGTCACCTATGAATGTTAAACCATTTATGGTAATGCCAGTAAAAACATAAAAACCCCCGGACGGACGAGTTTTGGAAAGTCGCCGCGACTGTCGATGGTGTCTGCTTCTCTTTATGATCGACTGGCTGACGCGATAACGTGATGAAATGTTGAACACCGTGAATATGCCACAATGGCATTATAAACGATGGGTATTTAAATATCGAAGAATATGCATGAGTATCTGCTCCATGGGATTCCGCGTGAGGTCATATGTGCATATGAATTACTATTATTTATTGTAGTGATTATCTTAGTGGTACCTCTTATTGTAATAGGCCTTAACTCTTCATTCGCGTAACCCAATGGTAATAGTACATGCATACTTACAGATACAAAAATCAATTATAAAAAAAGACTCACAAACTCGTAAAAGATGGTTTGACTGTGACAGCGCATAGATCAATTAACATAACATCACGCTTGTATTTCCAGTGGTATTATGCTGAGGTGTCCTGGTGCATATACCTACAGTTAGATGGTACGTTTGCTTTTCTTCAATGATTCCTAAATCCATAGATATATTGCCTTACCAATATAGGTATATTGGAATAGGGCCTATTGCAATTGATCACGGAACAAATCGGAACACCATGCTGATACTGAGTATGTCATAGAATAATAGTTTGCTTGTCCTGAGATTAGACCACTAAATCAACTAGGTAGCTAGTATAGATTAATTAGCAGACTGTAATCGTAACTTATCACAACAAAGAGGATGACAGTTTAATATTTTCTAGCATTGTTCAAAGGATATGGGTGTACTCGTATAATTAAAATTATATGTCCCGGTAAATTTGTATGTAAGAATCGGTAGTTTGTCATAAGTCTAGAAAATACTGTAAATAAAATCGAAAATAAATGAGTACCTAAGTGTCGGTCCTGTTCACAATATTTCGACTGTTTCTTTTACAGTGACATTTAGCATGAATGAATGAATGATTGAATGATTGTTTATTTCTGTAAATAGATCTTTTTAAAGACACTTTTACAAGTCATGTACATTTTTTTTTTTTAGTATCTAGTTGACATCGGCATTTCCTAACTGACGACCTCTGAGAAGAAATGCCGAAACAAACTCAGAGAATCATGGTCTCTTTTAAAGTCCAAACATTTTGGTTACAATATGTGAGCCTGACGATGTAAGTTAAAGTCTGGGATGGCCTTTTGAAGAAAGCACCAGTGCAGCTTTGAGTTGACCTGTCCATACTGACAGCACGCATACGTCAGCCATCGTTTAGCTCAAACCATTATTGTGGGAGCTTAACGACCCGACGCACGTCTATGCAAGATCAGCGGGACATTTGCGTAGGCCATTTCAAAAACCCAAAGCCGCCAGACATTAGTTTGTAAGCGTATGTTTATCTACCTACAAAGTGCTCACATTCACATAGATATGTATATTATAAATAATCCCAATGCATAAAAATCAACATAATGTCAAATATAAAATAATTATGTCAAAACATAACATTAACATAATGTCAAAAATATAAAATAAATAAAGTCAAATAATAATAATAATTAAAAATCTATAGGTATACCTATACAATTCATGTCAAGATATAAATTAATGTCAACAAAAAAAAATTAAAAAATAATAATAATAATTAACATCAATGTCATGAAAAAATAATGTCCAAATCATAATAAATTACAGTAAAAGACGTTCGATAGCCCGGTTCATTAGAACTATTCAATCCCAAGCAGTTTTATCATCCATGTAATCTTTTAACGTATAGTAGCCTTTAGCACAAAGTCTCTGTTTGATAAAGGATTTAAATCTGCTGAGACTTAATGTCTGTACATGGGTTGGAATTTTGTTATAAAAGCGTATGCATTGACATCTAAAGGATTTACTGATTTTCTGGAGCCTAGTTGCAGGAACAACAAATTTATTCTTATTCCTAGTATTAATATTATGGATATCACAATGCTTTTCAAAGAGATTGATATTCTTGTAAGCATATAAAAGATTTTCGTAAATATACTGTGATGGAACAGTCATAATATCAATTTCTTTAAATTTCTCCCTCAGTGAATATCTGGGACTTAAGTTATAAATTGATCGAATAGCCCTTTTCTGCAACACAAAAATAGTTTGGATGTCAGCAGCATTCCCCCACAGTAGAATGCCGTATGACATCACGCTATGGAAATAACTAAAATAAACTAACCGAGCTGTATCTATATTCGTTAAATTACGAATTTTTTTAACGGCATAAGCTGCAGAACTAAGCTTCTTCGACAATTTCTCTATATGTGGGCCCCACTGAAGCTTAGCATCTAAGGTAATGCCTAGAAATACAGTGGTATCTACAAGATCCAACTCTCCACCGTTAACTAGTACACTGGTTTTAACTTGTCTGACGTTAGGCGTTGTAAACTTAATACATTTAGTTTTGTTTTCATTCAAAACTAAATTATTTGCATTGAACCAATGTACCACTTTCGAGATAGCAGTGTCCACATTGTATGTAGTTCTTTGCTGACGTTTTAGTTTAACCCTTAATTCGACAGTGGGAAGTATACTGGACATCGACTTTGAAAAAATCTGCAGCATTTTTTTTAACAATATTAGTTTTTTTATAAATGGAATTACTTTTTTCTGTCCTACATTATTACATAAAAAATAACTGTCACTGAGCACGTGCGCTTGGCCGGTCAATCGACGCCGCAACGTCAAGGAGGATGAACGCGTCGCGACTGCTCTTGGTAAGTCTCGATTTGTTTATTTTTGTATGTTCTAAAATAAATAGTTACTTCTTTTCTGTATATTCCGTAACGTATTTTTGTATAAACGTGTATACTAAAATCATACTATTACTTATAGATTTTTCGTTATTCTCTACGAAACTTGTGTGTCCAGTATACTTCCCATTGCCAGGTTCTCGAGGGTTTAGTATGGTTTTGTGATGTGCAGTATACTGGACATTGCCAATGAGATAGACAACTAACAATTAGTATAATATTATGAACTAATATCTATATTATGTATGTTATATGTTATTTATGATACCTAACAATATTATTATTTACAGGTCTTCAAAAAAACATCACGTGCCTCAAAATTATTAGCTTAAGTGCCACCAATTAACGCTCTATCGGACGTAGAAGGCCAGACCGGTTCAGATGAAGAACCAGTTTTGCACAATGGCCAGGAAATTGATGATGTCTCATCAGATGCACCATCCATACCATCGTCATTGGAAAACCTGAATATTTTCGACAACAACCCAATAGTGAGCCAGAAGTCGAAGAAGAACTACCAGTGCCTCTCTCACCAATTATTAGGGAAGTGTTGCCATCCACCAGCTAGGTAAACTATGATGTTATTCCGACCTTATCATCCATCCAGTCTGTGCTGGACATATCACCGACACCTAATATTGTAATAATATACCAGGTCAAAACGAAAAAAACCCGTCCATGCCAACACTGAAGTGAAGGGCGGGCGTTTTTGGGGCTGTCTTTACTGTCGACGTTCAAAAAGAGCCAATTAAATTTGACCTACTTTGAATAAATGATATTTTGATTTTGATTTTTGACTCGCATTAGACACGTCAAATCGTAAGACAACCAATTATAATTGGAAAAAAAGGCAAGTTAAGAAAGAAGTAATCGGCTGGTAGTAAGGCATATGCCGTTAAAATTGTTTCGGTGTCAATTAGCCAGAGAGCTGCTAAATAAAGGGAGATCTAGATTATCTATAAGAAAATACATGAACAGTAGAACTGATGATAGCGTCCGTTTTGACGGTGTAGGGCATTGGCCGCGCTTTGGAGAATCCTACGGTCGCTGTAAATACTGCACCAAAAATAAGACTGAAGTATATTGCGGTTAGTGCAATCAAAGGTTGTGTTTAGTACATAAGAGAAATTGTTTTTATGATTACCATAGCAAGTAAGTGAAACTATTAATTGTCTTAGAAAAGTTTGACTGATTAGATAGTTTAAGTGCTAAAAAAATTAAGAAGAATTAGACTTTTTATGTTTATACAATTTAATAGAAGCCAAATAAGTAACAATAACGTTATTTTAAATTTTAAAATTGTACAACAATAAATATTTTCATTATACACATGCATTTTATTTTTGTTTATTTCATAATTGCATAAATAAAGTTTTTATAAAAATTCTGGAACGATTCCTTAATTCGGCAATGTCCAGTATACTGGACATTGATATTTACAGTTACTTTATAGAGAACCTGGCAATGTACTGTATACTGAACATGGATTTTCTCAAAATCGAGATATACTAGATTTTTAAAATTATTTTTCCTGGTTTTAGGAACATCTAACGATGACAAAAATATATAAAAAAAATAAAATTTCAAGATTTTTTTCTCTTGCCAGATTAAGGGTTAAATAAAAGCGAGGTATCGTCTGCAAACAACACTATCTCTTGATTATCTCCCATCAGATAGGGTAAATCATTAATATAAATTAGAAATAAAAAAGGGCCAAGAATTGAACCTTGCGGAAATCCCATAGTAACAACCGACCCCGGGGATCTCTTTCCATTGACGTCCACTTTCTGAATCCTCTTACCCAGGTACGAAATAAGAAGATTCAGAGAAGTGTTCCTCACGCCATAGTGGTGTAACTTCCTGATCAATGTATCGTGAAGAACGCAATCGAATGCCTTAGACAAATCGCAAAAGATACCCAAGGCATCGTGTGACTCTTCCCATGCATCAAAAATGTGACCTAGAAGTTCAACACCGGCATCGGTTGTTGAACGACCCTTGGTAAAGCCAAACTGTTTTCTATTAATTAGGTTGTTGGCGTAAAAGAAACTTTGTAATTGATCTAAAATTATTTTTTCAAAAATTTTACTGAATGTTGGTAGCACTGATATCGGTCTAAAATTAGTAGGGTCTGATGTGCTACCTGACTTAAACAAAGGTATAATCTTACTATTTTTCATAAGATCAGGGAATTTACCACTATCAATACATTGATTAAATATAAAGGATAAAGTGGGTGCTACAATGTGAATAATAAATTTGGCAACGTCAACAGAATTTCCCCACAGGTCTGCAGTTTTTTTTACATTTAGTGTATTGAAAGTTTTAATAATATCGCTACTGTTAACATGTTTAAAATTAAATTCAATAAAGCTAGCTTTTACGTTTTCCCTAAGTAGGTTCTCTGCAACAGTAGGTGATGAATTTAAGGATCTAGTGACCAGAACAGGAATACCCGTAAAGAAATTTTCAAATGCGGTGGCAACTTCTAAGTCTGATTTAATTATTTATTCATCAATAATAAGACTATATTCACTGTTACGGTCAACAGATCTCCCTGTTTCACTGTTGATAATATTCCAGGTCATTTTAATAACATTATTACTATTTCTTATTTTCGAGCTAATATAAAGAGACTTTGCTATACAACAAACCTTCTTAAATAGTTTGGAGTAGCTTTTAACATAAGAATTAAACTCCGGGGTAGTGATATAAGTTCTTTCATTGTACAGCTCATAAAGTCTCTTCCTACTTTTATGAATACCAACAGTGGCCCATTCACTGAAAGATGCAGTTCCATTAACTCTGATCGTCTTGGGTGTAAAAGTAGAATTAAAATCTTTGCAATAAATATTAAAAAAAGAATCATACAGCTTATTAGGGTCACTATTATAGGGTAATAAAGGTAACTTATGACTAAGTTTATTTTTAAATGCCTCCAAGCGACCATGTGTTTTTGGATTAACTGTGATATCCTTTTTTGCTACTTTTCTCTTTTCACTATGAAAACAGATCAGCTGTCCACAGTGATCGGAGTCCAGTAGGTTTATAATTTTCTTTTGATCTGGTATAATATTGGTGTAAATATTATCCAAACATGTAGCTGAAGTAGCAGTAATTCTAGTAGGCTCCAAGAATATGTTACTTAGATTATATGAGAATTATGTTAGGGCTTGCTACGACTAGCTTTAGATTTAAATCAAATATCCACACTAATATTATAAGTGCGATAAAATGATAGTCTGCCTGTTACCTCTTCAACCCTAAAAAGTTGAACCGATTTAGATAACATTTGGTATGGAGATAGTTTGAGTCTCGGAGAAATACAAGATAGTTTTATCTCGAAAATCGTCCTTTAAGGGTGAAAAAAAGGGGATGGAAGTATTTACGCAAACATAGTCGCAGGTATAAGCTAATATAATATTATCTTAAAAGAGCTCAACAGATGCATTTAAGGTCGTCTTTAACAAAGTGTCAGCACCAAAGATCGCAGGTTGTTCGGAAACTCGTCAAAATCTTTTCGTCGTCCTTTCTTTAAATTATTTCCTTTATGAAAAGTTTTTATTGTGGAGCAAAAAAGGTCAGGAAATAAGTTGTTGAATGCAGTGGAAGTTGATATGCGTGGCCGTTCGCTTAATGAGCTTAATTTGCAAAAGTCACGGGTCAGATAAAGTCGTTTCGCTAATAGAACTTTGTCAAAGAGTATCGAGCGACTTCACTGTCCTATGTTTAATTACATATTAATTGGGGAATTAGAATATTTGGGTGGTTTGTTGCCTCAAGTAGGAATAACTGTTGGAATTACGTCAAAGTTTTGTGTGTAAATTATTTGTTTTAGATCTAATTTTTAATACTTCAGTTGCTTTTTGTTACATGGTCTTCTGCTGCCATTGTATAAGTTTGTATGTTTCTACATATAATGGTAAGGTGTTTCTACATATAATCTAAGGGTTAAAGTCTCTGGAACAGGTCTTTATGGAAATCCCCTTATAGGAAATTTACACATATTTTTGGTCAATTTAAAATTAATTTTTAGGTATCTTGCAAGATAATCACTATTTTCAGCTGTAGACTGATTTTATGAAATATAACGCTAATAAATAAAATTAGCAAACTGATTATAAAATTTGTCATAAATTTATGGGATAGAGTTGGTGTCTCTATCCTATAAATTTACGCGGGTCAGTTCATGTGGGCAACATGTCATCAGTAACCGCGAAATATTACTGTAAAGGTCAACACAATCAAATTATGAAAAATTGTCCGGTTAACCTGTGCTGTCCAGCCATTCAATATTATTGTATCTAATTTAAATATTGATGGGATGTTATGAATAGATCGTAATGAAATGTTGCATGGAAATGTGTTCGTTATGTAACCAACATATTGGTTTAACATACATACTCACGCCTTTTTATAATGGGGACAAGCAGAAACCACAGAACGCCACTCGCTACGACGGAGTTTGGCAATAACCAATGGTTTAACATAATTTTTATTAATATGTGTGTGTGATATGAAAGTCACTTCTAAGTTGCATGCTAGTTTATTCCCTATCTAGTAGTAAACTCCTATTGTTCATGAGACACTCACGTGCTGGAATATAACTTGCGTACTTTATGATGAAGGTTTATTGGTTTGTCAGACGAACTATTAGCGGGCTCGCGTATCTGTGCTAACGAAGCTTCGCGAGAATCAACTCATGCCCACAGATTATACACTACAAGTTGAATGCTCGTGGCCAATAATATCTGGGAAATACTTGCCATTACCAGGAATTATACATAGAGATCAATGCTTCTACAGTCAATAATAAAAATTAGTAATTAAAAATATTAAGAAACATCGTGTTTTCAAAATGCGAAATGATTATAAATTCAAATTACAGTTTTTTTCGCACTCTGTATTTTAATAAAATCAGATAGAAACTTTAATTTAAATAATGATACTTTTAATGTAGGTATCATTATTTGCGTCAGTTGCTTTGGAGGTATCTTTATAAGTTAGGTTTAGTAGTATAAGTATAAATAAATATGCAGTTACAATATAAGAACGTCACTTCTATAGACCTGAAGTTCTAAATATGGTGTCCAGATGCTCAAATCAGATTGTATGAGTTGAACAAATTGTTGAAAAACTTCGCGTCGTATCTGAGCGCTCGATCTCAATTCGGTCCCGTACCACTTAAGTTCAAAATGGCGTCTATTCCAAACAAGCGATACTACTACAAAGCCTGCTATTAACGTAATGCTCATATAAATAGTGTGATTTCCTACAAACCGTGTATCGTACGAACGCTCCTTAAACTGAATCCTTCGGTGATGGGATCAATTTGTATAGCTTCCCTAGAAGCCTTCGCACAACCAGCAATCGACCAAATTACGACCTTAATGGGACAACTTAAAGCTAAATTTGGCTCATAAAGCGTGATAGCGGTCTGCAGTCACAATAAACCGGCGGATGGGGTTTGCGAGCGACCGTTACAGTTTGATCCTTAATTCGAGGGGGGGGGGGGCGCGTGGTCAGCCCCGCATCAGTGTACACGTGGGGGATGTCAATGAATTAGCCAGATGAGCTGACTTCACTGAATTGTCTAGAGCTAGATATTTATTACCACGTAAAACATACGAAAATGTTAGGTGAAGAATGAGCCAAATAATATTGTATTTTACTGAACCTGTAGCGTTTTGGCGATTTCAAAAGGTATTGATACTGGTCACAACGCTAGGTCATAGTCAAAATAAGTTTAGTTATGTTTTCTCTTCCATCACAAACAGTTAATTGAAGTTAGATACGTTTCATTTCACAGTGTGTAGTGTTTCGCCAAGGTTACATAGTGGAAGTTAACTAACATTCTGCAGCAGGTCTGGCAGATAAAAAGTGGGGCCGCAGTTAGGGGACAATAAAGTAGTACCTATACGTTTACTGCGTAAATAAAAGCGAAGTCAGGCTTAGGCGAGCCGCAGTTAGGCTGCGTACTCACTGAAGATACGTTCGTAAATCAAAATTTCTACCGGACGGTGGAAAATCCCGATTGCTTATAATAATTAAAAAAATGTTTTAAGTAACTACAAAGTTTAAGTGGGTCCAATAAGTAATGTGCGTATAAATTCTATTTATATATATATATAGTAGAAGTGATTACATATTTCAAGCTTCGCTTTGTGAGATCACAGCTAATAAGTATTATATTAATTAAATAAGAGTAATTGGTGTTCTAGTCTGCCCGTAATTATGGCTGACTGAATCCGAAACGTCGGGATTAAAACAATATCAATATACCGCGATAAATCAAAGTAGCATTATTTCAATGATTACTACTATTATTACTAGATATATTGTTTCATGCACACACAGCCTAAGTAGGCTTACAGTGTACATTGGCCGTTAGCAGGCGGCCGCGTGCCAAACTGCCGCCCGCGCCGCGCAATACCACGGATAACACTCCATTAACGAGCCGTGGTTTATGTGCTCACAATTATCATGCACGGCTCGGACATCACACCCGGCTTATGGGCGCCTGGTACCTAGTCTTGTAATATGATTGCTGTTCATAGTTAATTGTAGCTGAATCACTTCTTCAATCATCATCAGATGCCTTAAACATTACTTTACTCCATGTTTATAAAGCGTAGGTAATTGAAATTTACTAAAATTCTTGAAGAAACTTTGATAGGCTAGTGATGTAACTAGTGGATTGCGAACTTAAAGGTTTCGAGTTCCTTCCCTAGGTACACACCACTGACTTTTCAAAGTTATGTACGTACCTAATTAAATAATAATAATGAAAACATAGTAAGCCCACATACCTGAAAGATTATATCGACGGTGTGTAAAGTCTGCCAACCTGCACTGGGTTATAGGATTAGGTTATAATCCAACTCGCTAAGTTAATTAGGTAGCTAAGGGCCCAGCAGAGGGACATTAATTGGGTTGATGATGAAATAATAGACCTGTAAAAGGTACAGAAATAGGTTTATTATCCATACACTTTCATTGTTGTAAAATAAATAGGAGGAATACTATTCAAATGCAAGCTGTAATACATCATGCCAACTAAAAAAACGATACGTTCGAAACGTGCTCTATCATAAGTGACGTATTTATGATTTACTGAAAAACTACCTGGTGCTCGAACCAAGCGAAAAAAAGTGAGGTGGGAATACTATTCGCCTCAGAATATCTCGAATAAATTATATCGTTTGAAATGTGTTTTTTTTAATGTTATATACCGAAAAACCTCCCCCTATACTTCAATCTCTCTAAATAATAAATCATATTTTTATAACCACAATCCAAAAAACATAATGGCTGTAATTTCAATTCAGTTAATCGCCCAATAGCAATTACGTATTCGGGGAACGAACCATTCGATTTGTTACAACACAAACATCGATTCTATTGTATTCGAATTATAATCTATTCAACAATCGATTGATAACGATCGCGATCGTGTGACATCTCGATTGGATGCGGGTGTTACGGGACTTATCTACATGAATTTATTTACGACTGTTTCGATACCAGATAATCTGTCCAGTGTTGTGATACGCAGTGTGTCAATTCGGGTTTGTCTTTGAAAAGGTAAGCCAAAGCAATTAAATACAAACTGAATATAAATGACTTTGTCATGAATAGAAAGTAACCTAGTCGTTATCGCTGTAAGTTACAGATTATTGTAGTTACTAATGAAACGCTTTCCGATATGTTTAATTTATTTAAAACTTGTGATACATTTGTTTATCATACCTTAATGTGAATGGTGGTAAACTCCACTTCTCAGACCTTATACATGTCTATGGTCTCGTAAGAATATTATTTTCTACATGACTTACTCTGTTATTTTGCGGCTTCTTTAAGCGATGACAATCAGTGGTGTCGTGTATAACGCAGACATGAAATAATCCTTAAAGTTTGTTGTATTACAACGCTTGAGTCAGCTACAGTCTGTTGAGGGCCGCGTAGTTTACGAGCATAAGCGACTCACTTATGCAAAGTAGTTGAATCCAGTTCTACCAAGTTGACGAATGAAATACGAACAAAACTACGGCGCCGGTAACAAAACATCATAAGTAAGTGTAAGAAGTTAATAGGTTTTTAACAAAATATAATACCTACGTACTGCTACTCATAATTTTAAAATAGTATATTAGCCATGTAATATTATTAACTTAATTTTGGAAATAATATTATAAATAGAAAACTACTAAGAGGTCTAACTGAAGCAAATGGGAGTGAATGGAATGATTTGTACTATAATCTCAATCTTACGCTACAACTTTCCTTAGCAAATTATATAAAAATAAGTTCACAAGCTTTAAACCATACAATGTAATATATAGAAGCAATTATAGTAATTACTTCATAACCATAATTGCCTATATTTATGACTACTTTTATGTGTTCCCAGCACCAGTGGACGTTGTGCTACTGTCATCACTTATACTATGTGTCTGCCTCGTTAGTGTACAATTCTTTTCTGATCGTAATTCAATAAATATATCTGTTCCGTTAATCTTTTAATCTCGCAGCTGGTTCTATTAGCTGTTTTAGTGTCACGCGGCTAATTGATTGACAATTGTGGTTAACAATTGATTAGGCCTTGTGGAATGTGGAGCTGTGGAAGATAATTGTGCGCACATGCGGTTTCATGGTATATTCGATATAATACTATGGATCCATATTCGAAAATAATATGTATCAGACCCTTTATGTCATGATCAACTAATTAACGTCCCACTGCTGGGCACGGTCCTTCTCTCATTTGAGAGGGATCAGGGTAGAGCCCATCATACTAGACTAATGAGGTTTGGGAGAGTTCACTCGCTATCGAGAAAAGTATCATATATATGCAGGTTTTCTTACGATGTTTTGCCTTACCGTTTCAGTGTGTGATAAACACCTAAGCAAGTAATTACGAAATCAGTGGCGCGTAAATTAAGTACCTATTTGATACTCGGGGATTTCATTTAAAAAATAACTTTACTTCCACAACAGAGATACAGTGGTTGATTAATTAAATAATAATTTATAAAAATAAGTTTTACATTGTTATTTTTAATTAGTTAATTGATGCCAACTAAACAATAATATTAAGTAGAACAATCGGTGGGGAGGGATGACTTTATACTTATTTAAATTATAAAATATCATGGTATTTACCTACTTAGATACATCTGTTCGTTTCAATATTTATAGGTACGTTATAATGTAATGTTTATTCAGGATATTGTTGTCTCGACAAATGTAATAACATTCTAAGAATAAAGTATATCAGTTGATATAAAGTTGGGTTCTATATTCTCCTAATTTACCTGAAGAATATTGTGTAGACATGGAATAATTATTTAAACAGTATGTACGTGCTCGTAAATCGTCGCCTTAGCCAGTAATTCCTTAAAGAAAAACATGAAAACACATGATTACCGTGTACTTTATTAACTCGCTTTTGAAAAAACTTAGTATTATTTTCAAAATGTCAGGCAAAATTTGGCTGGTTTTCCTTCCACACAAATGGTATTGCGCTTCATGTGACAAAATATTTAAAGGTATGGTATTATTCATTCGCTTTCGTTTCTTTTCGTATAACTAGAACTCAGATTATTTATAGATATTATAGATTATCTCTGCTGTCCAAATTTTTGAATCGTTTACATTTAGTTCCTTCACTTACTTCTGTTACATCTTCATGCCAAAAGGTGGATCCAATTTCGCGCCAAATTTAAAAATGAATTAAAATGGGAAAATTTAATGAATGGTTACTTTAAGTACCTACTTAAAGTAACCATTCAATAAATTTTCCCTTTTTACAACTTTATTTTAACTGTGCACTAAATGTACTCCCTGTGTTTTAATGAAAGATGTCCTCTTTAGCAAGGCTAGCATTCCTCAGCTGCTTAAAAACATAGAACTGTCAATGATTCACCTCCAAATAATTCTTAAGATATGAGAGTCTCAGCCAGATATCCCCGAGTCACAATTATATAACAATTTCAACAATCGAAGCGGAACAAGGATATTTATCAGCGATCGGTCGGGTGCGTCAGCGCTAGGAGCAGTCGCACTGCGTGCCGTATCGTCGCCGGCGATCGCTCGTCTGATCCCGCCGTTAGATTGCTCCCTTCTGTACATTCCATTACGAACAACGTACATATTTGACTACGTTATGTTGTTATTAATTCTTGATATGAGCTTTGTTTGCTGGTAATGTTCAAATATTGCTCGTATTAAAACGAATTCGGTATCTATGGGAACATCGCCTCCGCGCCGGTGTGGTTTGTTCGCTGGTAATTTATGTCCAATGTATAAAACGATGCTATCTTTTATACGTTTAGAATTGTGTTATTTGAAATGTACAAGTTCCCTCGCGAGTTTCCCTTTAACTGTGGAAACGTTTGCACTTGCTCTCGGTTCTCAGAATTACTTTCCAATTTGAGATCGATTAAGTGTTTATGTAGATGGAAATAATAGGTACTAACTTTCATCGTACTGTTTTCTTAGCTTGCTGTATAATTCAAAACATTACTGGTTATTGTATATTTTTGTATATAAATATGTAAAACAATATAATGCATGCAAGAACCCAATAGATTTACAATACAATACAGATTTATGATTTGAGATTGAATAGATAAACGATTGGCGATAAGATCCGACCAGCTATAAATTTGCCACTTGCAAAACACGAACTGCGCTGTTTCGGAGCACGCTTCCCGTTAAACAATTGTGTTTTGGGAGACAAAATATGCAGAATAGGAGATATTAATCTGCGGTGATCGCCCCGGGCATGCCCGGAGACTGATAAATTGTTACAAAGTTGAGTAATGTAGTACTTAACCTTGTAATCATTCTGCTGTCGCGTCGATTGTGATCAAACCATGGAGCAATATTGTGGGTGCTTGGGATGGTAGATACTTGACCGATACCGATATAGTGTTTGTTTACTAACGACTAGCTCCTGCCTTATAGGTGCGAATCTAGTTACCTTTACATCAATTATATACATGTGATGAAAAGAGTTGGGATCAAGTCGTGTCAAGAGGTCAAACAATGAGCAGAAGATAGAGAAGCAGTAGCTACTGCTCCACTGGCAAGAGCTGAGCTCTTAAATTAATAATAATAAGCATTTAAACTCACAGAAATATCCTGATATGCCTAATCCGTTTTGGTATCGCGAAAATATTTCGCAGTTGTAGCGGCTTAGCTAGCAATTTACGAGAGCAAATATGGGAAAAGTTACCTCAGTACAAAAAATACCATTTGGAAAAAAATAAGTGCTTACATATTCAGCCTGCCACGTACATCGAAAATAAGAGTTTTAGAGTACATACCTATCTCACTTTTGTCTTTTATTAGACTCTTGTAAGTTGTAAGCACGTTTGCTGAGCGGATTAGCTGGATTCGATTCTCAGACCCGAAAAGTGTTGTTAGTTGTTTAATGGTAAATAGTTCTTAACACTAATACTTCTTACATACATAACTTAAATACATGAACATAAGTATGTTAATTTAATTTCCTACAGCATCCTTTTAAAACATTAACAGTAAAACTGCACTATTGTTTAGCGTGGAAAAAATATTTGTTAAAACATGAAACTGTATGAGCAACATGACGTCGTTATTTTAATAAACACATAGGATTTTAACATATCTTTTTCGCTTTTTAATATTGTGTAAGAAACATTTAAACAATATACACTCTTGTAACTATATTGTTTAAGCATTACTCATTAGCACCGAAGGATACAATTCGAACTATCTTCTAATATATAAAATTCTCGTGTAACAGTTTTCGTTGCCATACTCCTCCGAAACGGCTTGACCGATTTTGATGAAATTTTTTGTGCTTATCCGGTATCTATGAGAATCGGCCAACATCTATTTTTCATCCCCCTAAAAGTTAGGGGTAGTCCACCAACCCCTATGTGTGTGCTGGGTCAGCTAGTTTATTATAAAAACGTAATACCTTAAGGACTGTTCTCTTTGATGGTTCATCAATCATCATCATAGTATGCCTTTCCTGTTATCTTTCACAATAACCTCATAATGAAGTCCTCCTAAGGTTAAAATGTATTAACATTTTAAAATGTTCTGGTGTTATTTCATTACGTTTAGGTAAATTAATGTTAATCTGTTTAACCTTTTGTGTTTTGCTCGCAAATTTCCACGAACGTTTCCGTTTGTTTCTGCGTTAACAAAATAAATTTGTTTTAAAAACATTACTTTTAAAATTAATTCGCTGTTTTTATAATGTGAACTGAGGTTGTCCAAATCTGGTTGAATTATTATAAAATAAACAACAAAAAATTTCAAAACAAAATATTTCTACAACCCTACAACTCATGGTAATTAAAATAAATACATACCGGTTATATTATTCAAACATTCGAATATCCAAGGCACGCACAACTGACTTTTCAAAGTTACGTGCGTAATTATCACATGCTCAAACAATGAAGGAAAATATCGTGGTGAAACCTGCTTGCCTGAGAGATGTTCTCGAGAAGCATGTAAAGTCTGTCAACCCACACTTGGCTAGCGTAATAATGAACTCTCTCAAATGCGAGGCCTCCCATGCCTAGTGGAACAATAATAAAATTGATCAACTCAATTATGAAACGTATTGTTTCGCTTTAAATATAATCGAAACCCAAATACACGGAAGTAATTGTCGCCTCCATCATTGGCTTCCAAACCCATTTAAAAGCAATCACAATTAACCAACCCCAAGCAAATAAATTGTTATAGTAAAGGGATACGTCCATATCGCTAGCTATCACTACGTTGTAAGCAGGGGTGTGTTGGTTGTAATGTAGACTCCAAGACAAACGTCTTCATTCCCCGTCGTGTTTGCACAGAGGTATTGTTTCGACTTGTTTGACGAGGGATAGGGGCGCAGCCATCGGCTGTCTCGTGTATAGTGTTTGGGTAATCACCGCGAAGCTCAATTGGTAGTTTTTGTTTAAGAGCCATGTTTTTGTTAGTATGTGACTATTAATTCTGATTTAGATTGAATGCCATTTATAGGAATCTATTCAGTCGATGTTTGTGATAATATAATTGTGTTGGTTACATTAAAGTTTGATAAAAATAGATGTCATAGTTCAATTGTAAGTGATAGCTTAATTTTAGGGTTGTGAATGTATTATCATTTTCTGAAATTCGACATATTCTGATTATTAATCGATTACAAACTAATGTTCACCCAAGACTAAAATTCAATTTCTCCAATTCGTTCTAAAAATTATCAAAACTTAAAAGAAGTGCAATTTTTACTTACACGTCAATATTTTTCAGTCAGCTTTAACTAAATCTATTAACATACACGCCAGACATAGTTTCAATATCTCACTTGAGTGCTGTTTGCATACACTTTATCTCCAAAGTCGACGTAATTTATTATCCTGCTATTTCACATAATATTTTGGTCACGCAGCGAGCAGGAATCCAATCTGTAGCTTTGGACAGCTCATTTTAAAATTCAAACTGTGCACAAATATTATAGCTTTCCTTCAAGTTCATTTGTTTTTCATCTCAGCATATAGGTGCTATTATATTAAACTTTTCGTAACCCGCTTAAAGTTCGATGACAGATTTATAAAATAAACAGAATATTCGGCTCGAATGAATACAAGCAAAAGTGAAGCCCAATATGTTTCTGATCAAAAAGTAATGTAAATAATTCCGTTGTAAATGCGATCTAAATAAGACTGGAGAACAAAGTGAAATTACATAGAAAACATTTTTCAGCAACAATTACATAAGTTTATGTATGTGCGTATAAATCCAACAAATAACGCGAAACCGTTCACATTTAAAGTTCAATGTATTAACCTCAATTCCGAACACGCATTCAACAAATTACAGCCACCGAGAACGCTGAGCCTACAATTTAGTGCGCCACGCCGACCGTGCAATACCAACAAAAGTACGTTATGTGCTGAAAGAAGTTAAGTCCAGCGTTATATTTGCCGCTTCAAGTAATCCCCACGTTTTTGATACCAACTTTTATTAGTATACCTAACAAAAGCCGATCACATAGATTAACATTATACATCATTATTCGTTTAATAGGCTACCTTTTGGATTAAAATTTTGTTCTAAATAATTTTAAGCTGTGGCTTAAAATTCTGGAAGTGGCCTAATATGAACGACGCCCTCGCAATTCGCATACAATTTCCCCCGTATTAGGGGCCGGGATGGGTCATACGCAAACATTTACCCAAACATTACCCAGTGGCTCCAGGGCCCCCGGCCGGCTCCACTGAATTATTGAGACGTCCTGGTTTTAACACCAGATGCTATTTAGATGTTCTCATGTTTATTAGTTTGTCCCTCGTAATTTGTCATAGGACCCGTTGATGGCCGTAATTTAGAACATGGCACGAAGCGTTGACAAAATTATGTCGGGGAAGTTTGGCGACCAAATGTGTTTTCAAAAGTATTCATCTCCACAAATATAGGGTAAGCATCTTAATCTTATTTCCCAATTCAATCTTTGGAAGCTGAATCCAAGTTAGAGAAAACATTACTTTGAAATTGTGACCGTAAGAAATCACGGACAAAAGGTCCCGTAAAGTTTTATTATAAGTATCGATTGCTGATCCGACATCGAGTTGGTTAAAGAATGGTTCGGGAGCCGTCGCTATCATGAATGAGTCTGCCTGATAAACGTAAATACCTGTAGAAACCAAACGGTAGAAAATAAATGTCGTCGGAGGCGAATGGCGGGGAGCAAGGAATCGCTCAGCAAATCGGATCGGTCGGGCGCGGATTTGTCGCTCTCCTATGACATTTGTTACTTCGCTACCTCCGCTACTTTATTTGTCATTGTCACTGCGTACGATTTCTCTGCTTCCACAGTTTTTCTTACCGTACATTTTATCAGTAGTTTATTTAGTGCTTTGTTAACATTTCTTATGCGATTTTTTTTGGTACGTGCCCCTAAGTCCCGACTACTGCAACTCCTGTAAGCCAGGATCAACAATAGTAACCATCCAAAATATCGTCGACACAATGAAGTCCGACGTGTCTTCTTATTCTTATGCGACTGCTATATATCTTTTATATGAAAATAAAATCTCAACTAATCCTTGCTTTAAAATTAACGGCTTTATTTAAAAACTCCTTTATATTTTACTGACAATTAGAAAATTACAGGAACGTAACTATTTAGTACAAATGATCGCTAGCAGCGCCTACTAATGACAGACTTGCACAACTTCTGTACATCTTTAAATCAAGCTGGCAATGTCGTTTTATATAGGTATGTATCTAATCTTCAACAACCATCTAAACTGCTGTTTATTACTGTTTTACTATCAACATTATAGTATCGAGATGACCGCTGTACAGATAACTAACCAAGTAATTTTATTACCACCTTCATTCATAAATGTTCTCGTAGTGTACAGGAACTAGGAAACAGTTTGAACTTTTCGTTTTATTGATTGTAAAATCAGACGAGTTTTATGATGGCGAGTGTTGGGAGTGGAAAGCGGGACGTTGAAACAAATTGAATTTTTTATAACGCACATTTAGAATAAACAAGTTGAGATCAAAGCAAAAAAAAGAAGATTACAGTGCAAATGAAAGCAATTTATAAAGGCTAGATAAACAGGCTGGTATAAATGAAATAGGGGAGCTGTATCTTTTTACACAGCTCAATGAGTGCGAACAAAGTGCGATACGCGTGGCATTGGCCGGTCCGGCCCGGCCCGGCCCCGGCCGGCCGCCGGACCGCGCTGACCGACCCCTTAGCTTCCTTATCGCGATTCATTTTCTCTGCTAATATTTATTGCTCTGCTGTGCACTGTTCGCTACTGTTGTGACGTATAAGCTGAATCTCGTGGATTTATGACATTTCCTGTGATTAATTGCAACAAAAAATAACAATTAATTTAATTTGCAATTCCCTCATTGCGAATACAATGGTTTTCTGACTGTTTGAATAGTCTGTTATCTCTATTATTTCAGGTAACATTTCAGCAAGCGTTGTATATTATTGAATAGAAATAGCTATTACAATACCAGTTTCTCTCAGAGGACTCACAATGTTTCAGTATCTACAAGTATCCTATACAGCCATAAAGATGTAACATTGATAACCATTAAAGCCCTTACTTGAAACCAGCTACAAAGTACAATTTATCACAATATAATTATCTCCAATCTAAATGGTACCAGAGATATTGTTTATACATCTAAATACTAATCGTTACATCTCGACGCAATAAATTCTCAAGGTAATGAAAGTAAATAAGATTAACTCAAAATAATATCACGACTATAATAAAGGAGACAGTTTATGATGGCGGTGGCGCTACAAATCAGTAATAACTCGGCTTAATGATAAATTTAACTAAATGAGTCAACGAAGTGTGGGCTTCAATAAGCTCACGGAATTTCAGGACTCCGCTTCAATCAAACTCGAATGGAGATTGATAAATTGATAAAACTATTCATGTTATTTAAATATTTCTAGTTCTGATGGTATTGGCTGATGTGATGAATATTCAAGTGGATAAGATCAATATTAAGTACTTAAGTTGTTTTGTGTAGGCGTATATAATAATTTATTTTTAATATATACATGGAATTTATGTAATATAATTTATAGAAAGTTAAAGAGAAGCAGTATAATTCTTACTAAACAAAAATGTGCGCCATATACATAGGTGTAGCAGAAAGCACAATACAGGGTTATGCTTATACGCGAGTTTTCAAACGAGCAGATATTACCCCCAACCGCCATTTGTGTGCAAAGTGCGATTAACCATTATGAGGGACGCTCGTGATAGACGTTTGTGAAATCTGTTGCTAAAATAAACCTGACGCAATCCTAAAACGCAAAATCATCAAAACATACGCGTGTATAAATTCCACAAACGACAACAAGCGACTCAGTAAAATTAAAGGCCGCCTCGCAAATGTCGCGCGCGAGCGGTGACGCGCCCACCCGCCCAGCCTGCCGTGACCCCTCACACATCTCCGCGCCAAGCCGGAGCCAGCCATTAGCGGAGGAGCCTAATGAACGGTCTGATGTCTTCTAGGATTGGTCGAGGTAAATTTTCTTAACAGCCCAGTTGTTGCCGCACGCCGATCCTAAACACACACACCCTCCGTTGCGGACAGATAATTTGTCCAAACTTCGTCGGTGTTAAAGTTTCCGCTTGCATAGTTTCTTTATCAGTTTATATCACAGCCCCAAGTTTAGCTGTTGACGAGCCGAGGGATGGTTCCGCCGCAATGTTATTGTTTGCTCCATTTCTCTTACGATACAAAGTGTTCAACTCTATACTAGACAGTTTACTGTAGATAATTTCTTCTAAAATTATGT
The DNA here is from genome assembly GCA_905163465.1 of Craniophora ligustri. Classification (NCBI taxonomy): domain Eukaryota; kingdom Metazoa; phylum Arthropoda; class Insecta; order Lepidoptera; family Noctuidae; genus Craniophora; species Craniophora ligustri. The sequence continues at coordinate 15,181,295 of LR990965.1, forward strand.
AATTTTAAAACTCACGCTACGATTCTCACGCAACACAATAATTTCCAAAACGGGAAACATAACAGCCAGATGTATGTTGCTCTGTTTTGGAAGTAACCACAGATCGAGGTGTGGATAAAATAAGAACAGGTAATCAAGGGCGCCATATAAAGCGATCATTAAGGTGAAACAATGTTTCGCTTCTCATCCCGAGTGGCATTAGAAAGCAGGTTCATTGGCGCTGGCGTCAGTAGAGCCGCGGTGAACACTTGGCGTTGCGTATCGGCGACCCGGCGCGGTCGCGAGCCCCGCCGACTGCGGGAACTGCGCCCGCCGCACTATTTCGGTGGGAAATGCCATCGACGCGAGTACGAAGTTACTCTTTATGTTCAACCCGTTCAGCCTGCCCTGACCGCTGAATAATTTTATTGCGTTACTTGTTGTTTGCCGCTTATTTCGTGTGTAGTTGGTACTCTGTTGTAAATTTACACGTTGCCGTTGTTTGGTTTTCGGTGAGTTAGTCTCTTTAACTTTATGTGAACTAAGGCTTTTATGTAATTAACAAACAATATGAATAATAAAACACCTACATATTAAAATGCCTTTCGTTCATTTGTTGTACCAGCTTTGCAAAGTTTCAATTTTAAGATAATCAAATATAGTGTTTTATATTCTAATTTAAACAGTGCTGACCGAAATAGACCTTATCTGAAATCATATTTTGATGAAATACTTACAGCCTACATAAACAAACTGTTTACCTCGTAACATCGATATTGCGTCGCGTTGCTCTTTGTGATTTATAGCTCGCGTTCGTCTGCGGCCGCCTCAGGCGGGGTTATATCTTTATTGTCCTAATCTTCACTGTTTACAAACTATTGTAACATTTTAAAATTATTAACTGGTCAGATAGCACTCCCCTTCTATATTGCCACCATAAATATAAAGTTTTCCTGATAACTTTCAACTTTACATTGCCTTTTAAGTTTAATGGTTGTTTCAGAATCGGAAAATGTCTACGATACGTTGCCGTTGTTCGTGACTTTAGTCCGCATTGTATTATTGAGGTCACTGCTCACTGCGACACCCGTCGAAAGTCTTATCACCTGCGGGACACTTGTGTCGCCAACATTCGCATATTCTCCTCTAACAAGTTTGCTCTGTAGAAACAAAATCCGGCACGTATAATGGTGCTTCTAATACTTCACAATTACAATTCGGAATCACACTGATCGAAGTTTGGTCATGAGGCCGCAAATTGGAGCGAACCTCTGGTCCGGAGTGATTACATTAGAACATCACGCGTCACCTCGACTCCAATTTGAAGGGTCCAAACTATTTGTCCCAATCGAAACCCATTTGGAATTCAGATGGAATCGAAACGTCTAATTGCTTTCGGTTCAGCTCTTCGCATACTAATCTGTGACTGTGGTCGCTCCTCCATATACTACGTGTGCTTTTGTTGACTACATCTACGTGTTCATGTTCCTAATGCTCTGTTCACATTGATTACGCCAAGCATTACAATACTTTAACACTTTTCTTTCATAAAGCTAAAACATTTAAGCAAGCGATACTTCTTTAACTTTTTCGATTATCACCTGGTTTCAAATAAAAAGGAATGAGAGTTTTAATCAGTGAGGTAGAGCAAACAAGTAATAACAGTAAATATCCGCGGCCGCAGTGCGCGCTGCAATTTTTTCCTAAGTTCGATATTTACGAGCGCGAAACATCGGGAGTCGAGGTATCGGTGTCGCTAACCCGCGAGGTGGTGACCGCTTGCCAACAATTCATAAAGTGTACGAACTGGTTCAATTTACACCTCGCCCCCCACCTCTTGTGCCCTCCACACTTTTCCCAATTCCACCGCAAACTGTAAATAAAGCAAACGAGCCGATACCGTGGCTGCTCCAATTTGGTGCGCGGACGAAGGGATATTTCACTTTCGTTTCGGCGATACTAAGCTATTTACATTTCGCGCTGCTGGTAATATTTACGTCTTCATTCGAGTGAAATTGGAATGGATTTAACAAGGTCACGGCGAATTTGATAGGTTGAAGTAAATTGAATGTTCTTACAAACAGTTGTAACCCTCCCTAGTATCCGTTACGTTGATTAATTGACTGGAATTGGTTTTAGATTCATGAATGTGGAGTTAAATCTATGTAATATGGAACTACCATAATTGACTTTCTTACTTGATTTTTTTTTCTTGATTTGTAATGAATTACAAATGTACTAGAAAGAAATAATGCATATCAGATCCAATTAATTCGAATATAACAAGGATACTCTTTAAATGGTATCGTAAAATGTTATTTCGAAATAAGTCCCGAAGTGTGTTCTCGGTAAAGTTGAGCGGACTAACTTAATCTTAGCCGAGTTTAGGTTAAGTTCTCGGAGTGAATTCAACTCTACCGTTACCTATTTATAACTTTTCTATTAAATATTATGAAAGAGTTCTAAACTTTAACGATTTCCAGCCAAGTTGAGAACCAACATAATTTTAATTCGCCTTCAAAGATTTCCCTTGACACTCGTCGACCTTCTATAATGATTAGACAAACTTGAAGTTAAACAGGAATGTTCTTCGGACAAATTCGGCTGCGAGGGAGCAACTTACTGCTCAATTATTCAAAAGAGTACGAGATTAAATTAAAAAAATATAAACTGTCAGCGCAGGAGGGTGTCTTATGCTCAACGTTTGACGAAGTACAAAAGTTTAAATTAAATTTATAGTGTCGGGCGAGTGGGGATGGTCGCGCGGGGCGGGGCGCGGGGCGCGGGCGGCGGCCTGTGCCGAGCGGTCGTGCTAAATAACGACAATCTAGTTTTAATTGCAGCTATTTGTCTCCGCCCTGATGTTGCAGATTGCGTCGCCGATGGAACAATTTCGCATGCTCTAAACGTATTAATTACAGCATTTACGAATATCAAACACGTCTACTCAGAATTCTAAAGTGATCAACACTATCTCATATTTTTGTAAAATCATCACGCGTCGCCTGCACCTCTGTGATCAGCGCTTAAAATATGCACAAAGACGAGCTGAGAAGGGCAGGCATTTAAACCACTCGAGCGACGCATCAAAAATAATGCTATCATTAAAGTTCAAAACGCTTTTTTCAATCCTGTAAATATTGTATTAAAATTTTATGAAATCCAATTATGGAGTCGTAACTTTAAACCGAATTGTAATGGTGGTCGTAAATAACAATAATAAAAATTTTAAAGTGACCATTTAGATGTGTATGGTATTGATAACGGCGGGCACTGGGCCGCTGTGTCTTATTAGATCGGTATGCGCGTGATGAGCGGCTATCAGGATTATCTATTAATTTTATTATGAGTGCTTTATTACAAAGGCTCGTACTGCATGTCAGGCTCAAGTGGCGGAGCGGTTTTTGTGGCGCGCGGCGCTAGCGGCCGCCACTCCGTATTTAATGACTCTATTAAAGAGATTAATAGCGTCTATCGCTTAAAAAACATCAGTATTTTTTTCATTCTTTACAAATTTAATTAATGTCGATATAGATCTTTTGTCCGGAGCTGTGTTTAGGCGGCAAGGATTATGACCGCGGCTACCATTTTTTGTCCCATATTTTAATTCGGTATATTCTTCATCGCCTTAGAAGGACTCGTTCGATTAAGGGATATAATTATCTACTATTATATGAAGTGGGCAATTACATAAGACATCACACTGGTTTTATTACGAAAAGGGTCGGTTGTTATCATATTCTGTGTGATGATATAAAAACCAATAACGGTCATAATTTTATAAAAACATTTCGAAATTATTAAAATGCAAACTTATTACAAAGCACTATAACATATTTCATTTTATAAAAAGATCGCAGTTTTCAACGCTCAACATTTTATCAAAATTACATCAACAATCAGGATCACATTTACAAAATTGAAAGCTTTCTTTATTTGTTTTCTTTAAATTAAACAGTGTTGTAACACTTGGTCCTCGTGGATACTACAGGAATGTAAATTAATCGTTAGCTTTAGCTTCTATTTGTATTAAAAGATGAGACAGCGTAAGTTGAAGTTAAACCGGTGTTACGATTCCGAGCGGCTCCGGGGCGCGGGGGTGCGCGACTAACTGGATTTGCCCCCCTCGGCTCTTCCGCGCGAGCTGGCGCCCAATTTGGCGGCTTGCTCGGCCCTGCACGTTTTTGCACGCATCCCCTTAATATGGACCTTCCGACGAACTCGCAACTACCGACTATAAAACATGCCCCGGCACGCTGCGCAACTTGATTGCGATGGAAAAAAAACTTCGTCACTAAAAGCCCCAGTTCGATTCTCGAAATGTTTGGCATGGCAGGCGAAAGGTTAATGATCTGTAATATTCCGTTCAGTTGTCCTTTCAGTACCGTTAATTAAATTTGTATGCCAAGTAGGATTTTCTCTTTCTCTTACCTTGTTTGCATGCTGACAAAACTATTAACACAGTTATTATTTATGGCAAAGGGAGACATTGAAATACATTTTTATGATACATAAGACATGTCATTAAATACACGAGGTAAAAGCAATATGAGCTTTTACAAAATTACGCAGTCAAAAGAAATAAATGTACAAAATATAGGCTAACAAGATACATATTTAGGAGAGTTTCTCAAGTGCCGCCGGTGGGAGTCCCGCGTGCTCTCGGCGCACGCCTGCTTGTCTGCGGAGCCGCGGTGACTTGATCCACTGATCAGCTAGTCAGTGGCGCTCCGCCTGCCGACCAGACGTGACGTCTCTACGCTCCTCGCGCGCGAACACAACGAATTCAAACACGATCGCATCGTCGACAACTACGAACGCTACACAACATTCATAATTATTATATTTTCCAAGTTTCTCTAATTTTCTCTTTGTTTTTTAGTGCGTTTTTATTTGTTTGTGTTTGTTTTCTTGAGATCCTATAGTCGATTTAGTCAAAGAATAGAAAAGGTTGTTACCGTGAAAAGCTCGGAGCCGGACGCATCTATTGTGAGTACAATGTATCGCTTCGACGCAGATTGCGTTGAACACTAACGATGGGAATATCGAAGACGATGCCGCTGACATTCCGTTCTAATGATAAATGTTATTCATGAGATACAAAATTGAGGGAAAATGATTTTGAAGATGGGAGGGAAATCGCCACCAGGCGCTAAGACGCCTTCAGAAAAGGAGACCAAGAAAGAAGAGAAGAAAGAACCGAAAGAGTCGAAAAAGAATTGGGAGAAATGTGAGGAGAGATGTCCGGGGGACCCCTGGGCCTACTGTGTGGTGTTATGGTGTGCATGTGCCATGAGCCTGATCTCAAGTGGGTACAGTCTGTACAAGCAGCAGGGGCTGCAGGACAGACTGTCGCTACTGGAGGAGCAGCACCTGGCGTTGCGCAGCGCGGTGCTGGAGCCGCAGCAGCCGCTGGTAGAGAGGCTGCGGCGGGAGGTGCTGGCCAGGCCGCCCATGTACTGGAGGCCGAGGAGGAGCATCCGAGACTACGGAGACTGCGTTTGTCCACCAGGCAAGTAAACAATCTATACAACATAATATTTGTTGAATCCGACATCTTAACTATTTAAAATTAAAATAAGGAACATATGAAAACATACAATTTGAATTTAAATGGACATTAGCCAAAACGCTTTAACTGTGCTGTCTGTGTGGATACACCTACAGTATGTGCACCGATTTTAATATCTAACTGATTAACTTAATTAACATTGCTCAACAAAACATTGTAAGATATAATCACAGCTCCATTCCGCACAAGTTTTACATCGTCCTCGACCCGCGAACCATAATTAACCGTGTTTGTTACATCAAGTGAACACATCTAGTATTCATCAGCATCATTATTTATTAGTAACATGTTATTAATAACTTTATTGAAATAACTAGCTGTTCATTCACAACTGAATAATGCAAGCAATCATTAGTTGTACCAAATATATTCAGTGTTGGTAAATTGCTAAATTCTATCTGCCTACTTACCAATTTAACATCAATACCTAAACAAACGTTCGTGTTTTTAACAAATTGCCAACTATAGTGTTTAAATTGTGGGGTCAATGGATCGCTTGACGGTAACTAACACTCCACGCGAGGGGTTCGAGCTAATCTTTTCGAAGCTATTAAATTTTTTCCCTCCCGGCCGCAATACGAAGTTAATCCGGAGTTGAAAGCTGTCACTAACCCCATGGTTATCAGGCGGCGCGACTCGAGATGAAAAAATGATAAACGCCGGATGGTGCGAATACGTGTCGGGTGACGGCTCAGTCTGTGGGCCCACCGGCCCGGCCCGGCCCGGATCGCAAGTCTCACAACCCTGGATAATAAAGGAGTTGAGCTTTTATTACGAGTTGTTGTTTGGCCCGATATTGCTGTTGAATTTGAATTATGTCGTTAGTATTCTGTTCGCGGTCCGCCAGTTTATTTTGATGATTACGAATCTTGTTTTTGTTTTTATATCTTATTATTTACTTTATAATAAGTAAAGTTGCTATTGTTACCGTTAGTTGTAATAGGAACGTTTGTCGGCAATAATGAAGTTCAATGGGGCGTAGCGACAATATTGTGCTTACGTGTTCAAACCTATAATTTGGGCGAGTTAGCAGTGTAATATATGGGAACCAATGGTGCAATCAATATAACATGGGGCTCGGGGTGGTGGACGAGAGCGATAAAAGTGTCGCGTGTGGGTGACAGCAGGCGTTTATTTGGATTATATTGGTGCCGTCAAGTGGACGGCCCGCGCCGCCCGTGCTCACAGCACTGGGGTTGTACCGCCGGACCTGGGCTAGCCTGTACTCTTGTGCCTTTATGTCCATGTTGTGAAAGTACTTTATCAAGACGATCGAACTTCGTCAAACAATGTCTGGACCGACAATGGCAGTACTTACGTACCATCACAGTCACAGCTATAGTTGACCATTTGTGTCCATTCCGATTCGATATTTCTCTTGAATTTCAAACAATGCACCTATGCACCATTACAGAGTAAAATAACACTAGAGACAGTAAACACGCAAAATCAAATTAGTAATTGATCTCTGCAGAGTTGGCCCTAAGATGAGCGTATCATATAATGATGTACGATTTATGGTAATGCACACGGACATATTTTCTACCACGTATGAGCCAAAAAATATTATATACAAAGGAATATTTATCAAGAACCACTAAACGTGTAGGCCGACTCAATCATTCACAACCAAAATGAGAGCGACTAAAAGTAGGACAGTCCTAACTCTGGTAGCGCGTAGGAAGTTTTAAAAGTACATAACACAGATTGGCATCGGAATCACATTATCTTGACGAGCACGACACGGCAACACGGCACCGAGATCTGAATATCAGAAGCTTACTCAATCCCCGATCAAAGTTTAAGTGCCTATCTAACAAATAACTATTATGTAAATTATCCTCTTTCAACAATATCCTATTAAGTTTGAGTTAGTACATTGTGATTGCTTATTCTCTCAATAATTCCTAAATAAACTGAAGTCTTTAGAAGCCTATGTCAACATTGGCTTGTAAAGTTTAATCTGTCGGCGATTTATAAGGTGTTTTGCCACATAAATAGTAGCCAGTCCGTAGTTATAAAGGCTAAGCTTAGATATATGTTCGCAGTGAAATTGTAAAGGTTCGGAGGCGGACTGTACGAGTGAGTTCCTTGAATTGGTTCGATTGCAGAGTATTTATAACTTATGGAAATGTTCGAGACTATTAGGAATAAGCTCCTTGATAACTTATTTTACGTTTATCGATGTTTTCGTGTTGTCATATCCCAATTTAGTAGCTCGATTTTCTTTTGTAAGTTATTTTGTATAGGTGAGTATTCATATGTATACTTACGAAAAGGCATATATTTTCTTCAATTTAAATATATGCGCTTAGCGTAACCTCAATGGCTTTGGTAGCCGTTATTTAAGATCACTCATCAACTTATCTTATAGGTGCCTATATAATGTATATTTTTATTTAGACGTATCTAATAAAATATCAGTTCCTTGCAATTTAAACTGTATTACAACATACTATTACGATTTTTAGTACCATTCTGGATTTCAAATCATTTAATATGATGTCAGATAAAATAGTAGTCTACATCCTTTTCCATCAATATCAAACGAACAATTTCGGCCACTCCATTACATTGCCCACACCAAGTTATAATTATGTAGGGCCGTTCACACGTCGCATTATCTACACTAGTTAGCGCAAGTAACTGGCGCGAGTGCTGGGCGCCAGTGCAATTATCTTGCTTTTTGTTCCGCGACTCAGGCATAACTAATCCGTTCAGTCTAGCTTCATTGTTAGCTCAGTGCGCTATGGGAATGAGTGGTCGTGTGGATTTGTGGAGTGTGTTCACTGGTTTGGACGTTTGTTGAATACCAGAAGCTATAATAGGTACTATGTATTCGAATTTGTTGCATTTGTTTATGGTCAGCATTGCTAGGTATTATTTACTAACTCAACGGAATAGTAAAATTGTCTGTCACCCAAAAAAAGCCACATTTGAAATTATGTTTCATGCTTATCGTACTAGAATAATATATGTAATATAATCTATATAAATTGAATAGATATGTCACATTAATTAAGTTTATCAGTTGAAATACTGGTGTGGGAGTAAGTGCTATAAATTGCCTAATAACTGGCTATCTAAACAAGACAGAATTAGAGAATAAGATATCACATAAATTGGTCATTATGATCTCCCCTACAGAACGTTGTGGCTGCGACACAGCACAGTATACGGGTAGATACATCTGGAACATAAATCAAACAACACGAATCATATTTATCCAGTTATTTTTTATGTGTATTAGATACACAATATAATAAAACTTCTAGATACAGTGCTTAGATTTTTTTATGGATATTCAGATTTCTATAACCTCTCCAAAATATGAACTAACAGCTAAAAGCTAGCTATCTAGCTAACTAGAACGTTTAATCTTTTAATGGGTAATTACTCTAACTTTATTCATTTTTAAGTTGCCCCATATAGCGCCTTTTTAACGCGGCTGTGCAGTGAACGAGCCAGCAATATAGTTTAGAACTACTTATAATTGAATAACGTTTTTTGTCTGTGACTACATGTAAAAAATGATACCAAATTACATGAACAAAATATTAATATAATATAATTATAGCAGTGATGTTATGAGGTAATTGAAACCAACGATAATCGCACAATTACAGCGCTATCGCGGTCACGTGATCGCGACAACTGGTTGTAACACGGTCGCCTTCGGATGCGTTTTGCATACATGCATGTTAACCAGCCACCTAGGAAGATGTTCACATAAACTAGAGTTAGGTAGAAACTATTAGTTAAGCACTAATAGTTAACAGGCACACATCAATATGTCAACCTGTAATACCTAATACCTGTTTAATAAAGGGTAATTGGATTTCTAACAGTCGTAGATCGTGGGTGCGCATCCGGACCTGGGAATAGTGCGTAGATATGCGCACTGTTCATTCGTAATGCTAAGAAAATAAGCATTTTCTGTAACCCAACAACTACTAGATACAGTCCAAAAGATATTTGATGGCTATACTATGTTACTTTGGCATAAAAAAAATGTTGTAGAATGCAGAGCTTCAAAAATAGTCATAATAATATGAGATTTCATGATAATCAAGATATAGTATATATGTGTATAGTTTAAACGCAGTCGCGTACATAGCCTAATAGTACCCAGTCACTCAGAGAACAATCAGTTTTAACAGCCTGACTGAAAAGTTCCCGTGAAGTATGGAATGGAATGAAACTGAAAACCAAAGTGCTGCTAAAATAAGTTTCATTTCAATCGATATTCGTTCATGGATTGGATTTAATGTTAAGTGACTTTCACAAGCGGTTTTACCAACAATCTCCATCTACTTGGTTACCTATGTATTTCAATGTAAATGCATTTTCCTTGATTGTTGCAACTGATAAATATCTAGTTGTGTAGCTATCATCATCATCAACCCATTATTGTCCCACTGCTGGGCACGGGTCTCCTCTCATTTGAGAAGAATTAGGCTATACTCCACCACGCTAGCCTACTGTGGGTTGGCAGACTTTACATGCCATGGATAAAATCTCAAGCATGCAAGTTTGAGCATATGATAAATACGCACAAAACTTCCGAAGTCAGTGGTGCGTGTCTCGGAATTCGGGACTTTTGACATCTCAGTTCAGTGTCACACCACTAGGCTACCGATGTTATATATTGTCATTTAACTATAGAAAGTTACGTGAGTAATTAACAAGCTCATCACTAAATAATCAGTTGGTAGCACATAAAGTTTGATTGCTAAATCCTGAGCGCGCCCCCGGGGCCGGCTTCCGCGTCGGCTTTCACTTAGCTGGCCACATCGCGATTGATGGCCGCACTGGTCTCGTAGTTACACAGTCGCCGCCGTCGCCACCGCTACCCGTTGCACAATATCCAACAACTAATTGTTTTTACATAATAATTCACCATATCATGTAAAAAAACACCCTTATTTTAGAAAACTCCGCTGAATTCAATATACTTAATGAAATATTTATTAAACTTTGTAGAGAAAAAAAAAAGTAATCAACTAAAGAAATAATATATACCTACCTAGTAAGAAGTGATGCGCTGTAAATCTTCGACTACTAACTAATATAGAAACCAAGCAACTAATTAACCATAGACTTATCTCTATAACATATCATAACATCATCTGCTTGTAATCGCTGAACAGTCCCGCATTGTAAGTAAACCGGTGCAATAAATATTCAAGTTTCATGTTAAAGGTGTACCGATTTATGTTATTACGTGGGTATAACATTGTATGGTGGCGGGTAGAAGTAAGTTCTATATGAATAAATCAGTGTGTTGCTAACTCCAGCCTTTCATTGACGTTACATTGGCGACGAGGCGAATCTACGCGAGTGATTGAGTTATTTTATTTCAAAATGCCTATAGGAAAATTAGAACCGTTCAGTTTAAGTTCCCAACAATGGCCGGCCTATATTCGTCGGGTGAATCAATATATTCTGCTGAACGACATAAAAGACAATTTGAAGGTACCAATGTTAATAACGGTCGTGGGCGAGGCCACGTATTCATTGATGTGTGACCTTTGTTCACCCGATTTTCCCGAGAACAAGTCTTACGAAGAATTGGTGAAACTAGTGGCCGATCATTTGGAGCCACAACGTTCGGAAATAGCTGAACGCCATGTGTTCAGACTACGTCGACAGCGCACCGGCGAACCGTTGACGGAATATTTACAGGCGCTTAAACACCTCGCAACCACGTGCAATTTTGGCAAGTGTAAGAAGTGTTCTACACTCGAAGAAAACCTGAGGGACCAGTTCGTCTCAGGACTAGCGAACGATACGATGCGTTCTAGAATATTCGCGGAAAGGAAGATCGAGTACAAGGAGGCGGTGGAGTTAGCACTTGCTCTGGAGGCCGCAGAGAAACATGCAGAGGTGAGCGGCAGTACGGTGCCGAAAACGACCTCGGGTGCTGGCGGCGAGGCAGATGTGGGGGAAGACCTACACTACACGCGGGGAGCAGGTGGGCGCGTGCGCGGAAGGCGCGGCGCGGCCGGCTCAGCGAGCGCGGCGGGTGCGGCCGCAGCGGGCCGCCCCGTGTGGAGCGGCTCGGCGGCCCCGCAGGCTTGTTGGCGGTGCGGTAAGGCGCATCGCGCGGATAGGTGCCGTTATGTGAATTATAGTTGTGATGAGTGTAAACAAAAAGGTCATTTGAAAGTGATGTGCAAGTTCGTAAAACGTAGTGGGAGTAGGGCGGACAGTCAGCAGAATTTTATCAGTAGTGACGATCATATGAACGATATGTTTAAAATTGAAGCTCGAGGTAAGGACAGTAAACCGTACTTTATTAACGTTATTATGGACAGTTTCGAGATTAAATGCGAAATTGATACCGGTAGTCGAATTTCGGCGATTAACGAAGAGATGTATAACTGTAAATTCTCGCACAAAGATATTAAAACTGACAATTTGATGTTCCGTTCTTACGCCGGTTCACGCATTGAATCGCTTGGCTATATTGAAGTGAGTGTTAGATTACGCGATGTGGAAGTGAAATCCCTACCACTTTACATAATTAGAAACGGAGCGTGCCCTTTATTGGGAAGGGATTGGTTGCGTGCCCTTAAGGTTACCCAGATTAATTTATATAAAATAGCCGACGATGAATTCGTGAATCGTCTATGTGCTGAGTTCCCGGAAGTGTTTACGGAGAAGTTAGGGACATGTAAACGCGCCATTCGATTACAGCTGACCAACGACGAGCCCGTGTACGTGCGCGCGCGGCCCGTGCCGCTGGCGCTGCGCGGTCGTGTTGAGCGCGAGCTAGCGCGGTTAGAGACAGACGGCTCTATTTACCGCGTTGATTATTCAGACTACGGAACCCCAATTGTACCGGTAGTGAAAAAGAATGGCGAGATACGTATTTGCGGGGATTATAAAATTACAATTAACCCTAAATTAAGACGTGATTATTATCCGTTGCCTCGCATTGATGAGTTATTCGCGAACTTAAGTGGAGGAGAAAAATTTACTAAAATCGATCTAACTCACGCTTACGAACAATGTTTGCTAACAGAAGACTCCCAACCGTACACCGCAATAACAACTCATCTCGGAACTTATGCGTATCGCCGGACGCCGTACGGTCTAGCTTGCATACCCGAAAAATTTCAAAAGTTGATGGAGGAGACTTTACGCGGCATTCCGGGATGTGTTGTATTCCTTGATGACATATGTACAACAGGAGTCAATGATAAGGATCATATAAGTAACTTAAAAGCTGTACTCGAAAGGTTGCGTGACATGGGGTTAACAGTAAAATTAAGTAAATGTAGTTTCCTGCAGGATAGCGTTAAGTACTTAGGATTTGTGATTGATAAAACGGGCTTGCGGCCCGATGATACTAAACTGGAGGCCATTTCCAGCGCACCGAGACCGGAAAATGTGACCCAACTTAAAAGTTTTTTGGGGTTGTTGAACTATTACGGCAAGTTTATTAGAAACTTGAGCACATTACTACACCCCTTACATAATTTATTAAAAAAGGATGCCCGCTGGAAATGGGATCACAATTGTGAACGGGCGTTTAAAGAAGCTAAGCAGACCCTTTTGGGGGAACGAGTCTTAGCTCATTACGAGGAGGGGCGGCCGCTCGTACTCTCAGTGGACAGTAGTGCGTACGGGCTGGGCGCCGTGTTGGCACACCGATACTCGGACGGCCGCGAGCGCCCCGTCAGCTGCGTGTCGCGCACGCTCAGCGCTGCCGAGCGCAATTACAGTCAACTCGATAAAGAGGCACTCGCGATATTGTTTGGTGTAACGAAACACCACCAATATTTGTTTGGCAGAAGTTTTGTTTTACGTACGGATCACCAGCCATTGACGCACATATTCGGCTCTAAGGGGGGCATTCCCCAGACCGCTGCGAGTCGATTACAGCGGTGGGCGGCGCGTTTGGCCGCGTATGATTTCACTATAGAATTCGTTCGATCAGCGGACAATGGACCGGCTGATGCACTATCGAGGCTACCGTTACCACAAGAGGGTCGTGTTGTTGATTCGATTAGCTATATTAACTTAATTGAAGAGTCATTACCTGTTAGTTTTAAAGATATAGCTAGGGAAACAGAAAAGGATAACTTATTAAATAAGATTAAGGGCTATGTTACTTTTGGGTGGCCGTGGACAGTTACGGACGCAGAAAAACCATATTTATCTAGGAAACAGGATTTAGCATTGGAATTGGGTTGTCTGGTATATAAATATCGGATTGTAATACCGTGTAAGTTACAAAAACGAATATTAGACGAAATTCATGAAGGACATTTAGGGATAAATAAAATGAAAAACATATCACGAAATTATGTGTATTGGCCTAGTTTAGATAAAGACATAGAGGAGGTGTGCGGTGCGTGTGCGGCGTGCGGCGCTGTACGCGATGCGCCCCCGCGCGCACCGCTACACCCCTGGGAGTTTCCACTGCATCCGTGGCAGCGAGTACACGCTGATTTCGCGGATTGTGCAGGAACGCGATATTTAGTAATGGTTGACGCACACTCAAAATGGATCGAGGCCATTGCTATGCGAAGGACGGATGCGGAAACTACAATCGGGGTTATGAGAACCATTTTTGCTCGTTTTGGATTACCATCAATGCTCGTCACTGATAACGGTCCCCCATTTTTCTCACAGGAGTTTAAAGTGTTTTGTAAAAATAATTGCATTAAGCACGTGACCTCAGCTCCGTACAGACCGCAAGGAAATGGAGCCGCCGAAAATGCGGTTAAATCAATAAAAAAAGCTATTAAAAGGGCTTTGTACGAGGGCGATGATGTCACCACAGCGTTAAGCAAATTTCTGTTCCAATATAGAAATTGTCAACACGCAACCACAAGCGTGTCCCCGGCGGTGGCGCTGCAAGGGCGGCGCCTGCGCGGGCGCCTAGATGCGGTACGTCCCGACGTCGCGGAGGTGGTGCGCGCCGCGCAGGCGCGCCAAGTGGTCGCCGCGGGCGGCACACCGCAGCGCGCTTTAGTGCCTGATGACGCGGTACTGGCTCGCGATTATACCGCGAGGGGGGAAAAGTGGTTGCCGGGTAGAATTGTCGAGCAGACAGGACCGGTTTCGTACAAAGTGGATGTAGGACGGGGGGTCAGGGTGCGCAGACACGTCGACCAAATTATTATACCCGCGATTAACAAAAACCGTCATTCTTTATCACGTACAAATATAGTTGCCGACGGTAAGACTCCTGAACGACAGGAAGCTTTGGGTGAAGGAGCGGAGGATACGTGTGAGGACGCGTCCAATGGTATCAGTGAGACGTCACCGATCCGTGAACCTGAAGTCACACCTATGCCAGAAACACTCTCTCCACCATCGGGTGCCTCTGCCCGCGTTTGGCGTGCTTATAATCGTGCTCGAGCAGCACTGAGCCAATAACATTTTATTTAGGTATTTTCAGTATTATTAATTTATATTAAGCCTTTAGATAAATTAAGCCTTTGACTTAAGGGGGAGAAATGTACCGATTTATGTTATTACGTGGGTATAACATTGTATGGTGGCGGGTAGAAGTAAGTTCTATATGAATAAATCAGTGTGTTGCTAACTCCAGCCTTTCATTGACGTTACAAAAGGGACAAGCTTATTGGCATTAACTAGGTAGATAAAAACATCTACTGAGAAATGAAAGAGAACTACAACATAATTTTGCTTAACCTGAATTTCGAAATATCCAACCTAGGACCTCATTATTAGAAGTCGCGCTTGCGCCCACTGGACTGCCGATCCGGCTTACCTAGCCCCACTTATGCATGTCTCCCTTACATCGTCATGAAGAGGTTCAAACGACCGTAATTGCGTATTGACGTAGCGCCGCGCGGCACACGTGGGTGACATCAAGCAACTGCCGACCTACCCTCACGGCTGCGGGACCGCTCGAGCACGAGTACGTCATCCCACTGATTTCTGTTTGATTTGATTTGTTTATATTTTTGTAATTGCAGTCCTTTGATATTTTTTTTAAAGGGGCATTAAAAAATAGGGGGAGTATCTCTTTGCCGCTTATGTCCACACTAATTACAATAATTTGAATAAACAAACTGAGAAACTCGATTATATAGCAATATGTTAACCCCTTAGATAAGTCTTTATTGAGCATATACATTATGCCTACAGTCAATCATGAAATAATTTGTGGAAATAAAGTTTCATATCAATTCATTGCCGCTTTTAAAATATATGTTTCGTTGTCCGTAGCACGCAAGTTGAATAGGTAATTTGAACACTAGTACATATTATACTAGTGAAATATGCTGGTCTAGTCAATTTTCAAAATTGCGTTCTGGAATTATCCTAACATGTTGGGTTAATTTTTAATAACGAATAGCGTGGCCAATCAGCTGTCTCGTTTACGCGTTCGTCGTCTGCATCGCGTATATAGCATATAGCGTCAAATAGCGTTGCACAATTTAGCAAAATAGCGCGTGTTATGCGTTGTGAGTACAAACCACTATAAATTATATCAATGTAAACTAAACACATCATCATAAATCGTACACTTGTACAGCTTAAAAACAAGTCCTTAGTCTCCTAGGCTGCACCAGAATGCGACAAAAAGACCAAGAGAGCGAGAATCCAGACCGTTATTCTGGTCACTGATATATTTCCAGCTGTACTCCATCACTAAATTCAGGCACACGATATGCGGCAGCTATCTATGAGTTCCTGGTAAACTGACTTATCCATACTAATATTATAAATGCGAAAGTATGTCTATCTGTTTCCTCTTCACGCCAAAACCGCTGAACCGATTCAGATAAATTTGGTATGTACATAGTTTCTGGGATAGGACATAGGATACTTCTTGTCCTGGAAATCATCACTTAAAAGGGCGGAAAGGCCGATAGAAATTTGTATGTGGAATAATTTCTTAGAAAGAACGGTAAGAAATAGATAAGCAGAATTATTAATTCTACACAAAAAAGGTAACCTTTTGCTCGAATTGGCGGGGGCACTGCCGTGTCCCCCGATAGTAATGTATATTTAAGACGGTAACAGTGACATATATCTATGTTCCGTGTACACTGATATAGAAACCTCATTGGTTCGGAGGTCAAGCACGGCAGCGCGAGGTGGGTCAGATTTCTAGGCTACAGAGAGAAAGTATTATTAGAAGTAAAATGTTTAGCGAGAATAGTATCCCGGAATTTGTATTTAGCCATGTCTAGCGTACACACTATCTTGGAATCAGACGATACACGCTCGTAAGTGTCGCATTATATTATAAACATTTTGAATAAAATAGACTTCGGTTTATTTAAGACATTAACCTTGTCCATGTACGATATAAAAGAGTGTCTATGGAGTGTTTGCGGAATTCCTCTCCATAGAACCAACTTCTTCATCCATAGTTTTTATAAAAGTATTAACATACATTTGTTGAATTGCACTAAGTTGTAATATTCTGCTTACCCCTTATGGAAGTATGAGCGTAATTATATTTAAAGTGTCTTTATATAGGAACGTATTGTTGACAGCTGATGATTTGTTAGTAGATACAGAATGCGAGTTATGTCTATTGATAGACGCAGCAGCTGCAAGCACTACGCTACGTTACAGCTCTGTTATAGCACTTACGAACCGTCGCACACATACATAATATATTCCACCAAATATATTATGTATATAATATATCATGAAAACTGTCACTGAAAACGGCTAACACCTTTAACATCATCATCATCACGTTTTTATCTTCGGACGGGTTAGTCAGAAGAGTGTATACGTACTGTATACGTGAGTTTCTTTTTATATTAATCGGGCACAAATAAAAAAGTGCGAGTATAACATGTCTCGTTTATATTATTATATGTCTCGTCTATACTACCTAATTAGTGCAATGATGGACAATTGCTGTAATTAGTAGACTGAGTAATCGAAGTTTTGGAACCAATGACTTCTCGAAGTTAGGTGCGTTTTAATTTATTTATTTACCTGAAAGGTTTTCTCAATGGCTTGTGAAGTCAACCCGCACTAAAATGGTAGTCTTTAGGCTATATAGCTATAGTCTAATTCTTGTCAATCAGATAAGTTGATAGATGATGAAACTAATACTTTTAGCTGATTTGAATTTATAGTTATAAACGTTATACATATACTGTATATTGGTCAGTACCTACAAATTGAGCCAATTAGACAAAGATGCTTATAACATGGGACAAAAGTGTTTCAACCTAGTGTTACCTGTTCTTAGGTTCCGTGTGTGGGGTCACTAGCACGTGGTATCCCGACGCGCCGGTAATGGCCGCTTGGTGTCGACGTAATTGATTCATCCGCGACACTCTGAGCTTTAATAATGTGTGGATGATACGTGTATTGCACTTTCGCTATTATGTGTTCGAGATTCTAGATATTTTGATACTAAAGACTAGGTATTATTTATACTACGACAGATTTAATACCGCTCTATTTACGGCACATTGTTGCATTGGTTGTGTAGCAAAAGCTTGGCTTTTAAATGCGCATTAATTTGTTGTTGGTAAGTATGATGCTCCTAACATCATATGTGAGAAAAATACAGGTTTAAAAAAAGGTTCGACAAAACTTAAGTATAACATATCAAATAATGTTGTGTTTATGATTATGAGAAAGCTAGCTAATGCGATTCCCAGAAGCCAGTTGTAAAATGTATTTTCCCGTCTACCTGACGCGTATAACGTCTATTTTTAATATTACGGCGAGATATTGTAATATGTCACCTACTTTACTGGCAACATTCCTCGAACTCTACCAAATTAATTCATAAATTTTGTGAGGTGGAAATATACTATCACTTGTATGTAGGTAGGGACAGTATTATAGATGGGTATGCTGTATACAGATAAGAGGTTGTGTCAAAAAGGTGAGATAAAAAAATTAAATATATGTTTTATAATGCTTAAGCAAAGGCAAATGAAACGTAATCTTTCCAGTTTGTTCTTGGGATTTTCAATGAAAACCTTGAAACGCGTTGTGGCCGTAGTCCATTAAGCTGCTCAGATCAGACACCTAGATACCTACTATATGAGAAAATAAAATCCAAGCTGGACGATAGATTTAGGCATCGCCCGCCGCTAGGGACCACGCGCGTATATTATTATTGAAACCAAAATGTATTTTGGTAGGCTGTAAAATGTATGGAAAGCAGAACATAGAGAACACTGGCAATTGCTCCATTGACAAGAGCCGAGGTCTTAAATTAATAATAACAATTATATTTATGATACTACGCATACACTATGTACTATTTTAACTTATTTTATACACTGTATTTTTCTCAAGAATGTATAGCACAAAGCTACAATTAAGAATTAAACATGATGGATTATCAGGTTTTTATAGATTCTAGTTAGTACAGAAAGTCTGTACCTGTACCTAGATAGCGGTTCAGAACTAATTGATTACTATGCAAAGTGAAGGAAGTATTAACGTCTGCGGGTAATGGAGCGCGCGCTCTAATCTCAAACGTGATAATTATACACTCAGATTAAACGTAGCTTAGATATTAATTGAAAACTAGCTCGGAACTAGAATATAATAACTCATTAAATTTTCCACCTTTCGCTCCAGCCTTACTGACTTATCCTAAGTCTGCGTCAGATCAAAGTCATAAAATATTGAGATTAAGGCTCTGTTCCACTAGCCCTATTCTTTTACACTGTTGTTAGTCCGGTTAACGTATCTTAGTTTAGCTTAGCTTAACTTTGAAAATATATTAGTCAGCTTGAGTATTACTTCCCTTGTAAAATTATCTGATCAAAATGAATTGAAAGCCATAAATGCACTCAGTCAGTTGCTATAAAGCTTATTTTCCAAACTATCACACGTCGAGTTCACGTCTAAAGAAACACGCGTCTTCCAGGATCAGATTAGGTGACTTTTAATATTAGTAACGTGTTCAAAACAATTTACGACTCGATTAGAGCAGCGGCACTTAAGACTATCTGTTGTGGTATGGGTCCCGGGTTCGATCATAGTTGCTGACATCAACATTTGTATATAGACATGAATATGTCTATATACATAGACATATTCATGTCTTAGATGTGTATTTACAAAAGCAAAAGAATAAATCCAGTGTATGAACCATCTAGTATCCGTTACACAAGCGTCGTTACTTTGCTCGGAACTAGATAGCGCTGTGTACTATCGTCATAACTTTCTACCAAAAATTGTAGTTTGATAAACTTAAGATCGATACTCAGCGAGTGCGGCGGATACCTGGAACAGTTCCGAAGTAATCGATTCCTCAGAGACGAAAGCTCCCAACTTTAATGGAGCTAATACTAACAGATTTAACACGTTCCGCTCTAGATGCTGCAGATATAACATCTAAGTGGAATTGATTCTTAAATAGTTAAGTTAAATTAACTATACACCGGTAGCGCCGATCTCTAGAGGACTAGAGATTAGCGCTCGCTGTCTTTCATATTAATGAAATGCATGATATACATACTTCTACATGTTAGTGTTTTAAATTGTTAGAGATTTCTTCTATGGATAATACATATATAGGTATATATGTATTATCTATAGAAGAAATATCAAAATAATAGTTTAATGGGGATCGTAGTAAAACATGGTCTTAAAACACCTTTTATGGGACTTGGAGAAAGTTTATAAGGTTCGGTAACTATTGAATCCTCGTAAAGGACCTTTTAACTAACGGTAGTTCAGTGACATTGGTAATGAGATGCAGAGACATTAAAGCTCCCGACACTTATATTGAAAATGTATAAAATATAACTCACCGTACCATATAAGAAGGTGTAGCGATAAAAACTAATGTCGTTACGAGTAAATGTCGATATAATAATTGAAAAAAAAAAACAGTCAATGGAATAAACTGGATGCCGAAATCAACTAGGAAATATATTGGTACCGTTCTAATTATGACTCATGAATTAAATAATGATATTTATGAATTAGATTCTCCTGCATTTCCAATAGAAACTATATTATTTTGTACACAAACTTTCAAAGAGAGAAACGAGCCTTATTTATACTTACATCTGAATGGACAGTTGAACACATCTCAAGTCGCAATCGCTAATCAATCTCTATCTAGTATGAAAGTTCTAAGTAAATCTACGTAAAATTAATAATTTACCTTCTCGTCGATGTGAGCGAAAGCGCCGGAGCCGCCGAACTAATTGATTCGTCCGAGGTGCGTACGCGCTTGCTTTACTAAGTAGCAGGACGCTAGAGCAATGTTAACTAAGCTACGTGTAACTGGAGGTAATACGGCGTGAGATTTTTCGAATATTTCATGCTTGATCTTCGAATTTTAAAAAGGATTGCTAGAAAATGTTAGAGGGAATTTTGAAATAGGTTTTTTTTTGCTTTTAAGTTTGTTAAGGATCTTGGTTCACTTTCTAATCGTTCATTATTGCCATGGTCAGTATTCCAAGAACAACAAAGTTTGTATGACTTTAATATTTTTCCATTCATTTCGAAAATGTAATTTCAGGTAAATTACATTTTCGAAATGAATGGAAAATCAAACAGTCTCACGAACAAAGCACACAGGTAGGGCCTGCCTACTAATTCAGTTAAACACTTTAAACAAAAAGGGCAGTGATGCTCGTAAGCGGTGTTGACTCAATCAATTGCTGAGCAGCCAGCACTGCTGCCGTACGAGTTCCGTAGCACAGTAATTGAGAGCTCAAACACCAAACACGCAAAAGGTCCACTAACTTTAAAAATGAAATTTAGAGAAACTAAAACTTCTTGTAAAACGTACGTTTTTGTAGAATTTAATTGCTTAATTAAATCTGTATGGGTTTGGTTTCAATATTCTAATTTTTGTAGCCTTTATTTATATATTATAATAGTAAATTTTATTGTATAATAAATACATTGAATAGCATGATCATACATAGCATGATCGTGAAACAAAAACGACCAGTTCCATAAACTAAATAATATAGCTCAGCAACATTATTTCTTCTTGTTCAATCTTCCTGTCTAAGCTTTTGAGTGAACCTTCTACACACGTCTCTGCCTAGCTATCGATATCATCGCTCGTGAGCCCCTAATTAATGCCTTACGTATACGATACGTTTCTTCACTTAAAATTCTTGAGTTTGTTGACTTTGTGCGGTAATAGGGAAATTGTTCTGGATGCGCTCCTCGCATTGTTGCCCGATACGGTTCAATTAAATGGTCGCTTTGTTTAATTTGTACAATTAAAGTGCAGGGCTTGATAGTTTGATTGCTTCGTCTGTTTTGTTTGAGGTTAAATAGCTAATTAGAATTCCGAGACTGTAGTTACCGGAGTTCCAGGAAACCGTTTCTATTTATACCCTGGCGGGTACAAAATTAATTGAAGATATTTATATTATACCACAAAGGTGCCTAACATGCTTACGGCTGATGGTACTGATAGTAAGCGATTACCCTAGCCTATAGACTTTTGCAACACTACGATTGTAAAAACCTTCTCGCACCTCTTTTAAACCCCATGCTATAGTCTTTTGGGAAAAGCCTTGGTAATACATAACATACATTTATGTGGTTATCAGAACAAATGATCATTGGTTAAGCAAGAAAGTTATGAAGAAAATCTCACACAACAGTTCTAATAATATTTAACTTCA
Organism: Craniophora ligustri; assembly: GCA_905163465.1. Lineage (NCBI taxonomy): Eukaryota > Metazoa > Arthropoda > Insecta > Lepidoptera > Noctuidae > Craniophora > Craniophora ligustri. Next base: position 15,203,438 of record LR990965.1, read on the forward strand.
TCGAAAAATTAGTGAGCAAACATTGGCAGTGTGGACAATACGCATGCTGTTTATCTACTAATATCTCGGTACATTGCCCGTTTTTGTGGCAAGCTGCGGGCTGCTAATGAGGTTAGCAAGCAAGGGGTAGAGTGCGTCTCGATAGAGTCATTAGTCATTGCTAGTCCAAAAGAATTGCAGAAGGACCAATTTTAATGGTCTATGCCATTACTCTTATTTAATAAAATTTATTAAATAAGCGTAATTCATCATTAATAATAATAATTCATCATGCATAATATTCATTATTAACCAACTTGAACTTAAATATAGATCAAGTTGGTTAATAATCAATTTTAACCTAAAAAAATGGGTTATTATTTGCACTAGATATTTATAATTTTGTTTTTTTTATACCACACAGGTGTAAAACAAGTTTACGGTCCGCCTGATGGTAAGCGGTTACCGTAGCCTGTGAACGTTTACAGTTGCCGATCCTGTAAAAACCTTATCACTCCTAGTTTGTGAATGTTGTAATTTTTACCTTCTGAGCTTTCCTATTATAACACTTTGTAGCTAGAAATTTACCTGAAAGCTGTTAGCTCGTAATAGACGCGGATATCGCGCGTTATGTTCACTCGTTATTTATAGAAGCTTCACACATTAATGTACGTGGAGGAAGGAATTGTTCGGTGGCAGTTACGTGCGCTATAATTACTCACTTTACATGTGCAAATCAATCTACCCTTACGAAGGTGTCTTTTTGACTACGAGATTGCCACATTTCGCCGTGTACATTTATATATTAACATTTTAAATACCAACGTGCTGATTAGTGAATATTTTATGCAATACCATAGTGTAGTGTTCCAACCAGCGCGAAGTGACTAAGACACTAAATTACATGCGCGAATTTATGTTGCACAGAATTGAAATGCACATTAATTAATGTAATTTGTTGTTAAAAATACAAGCCAAACTGTAAATTGTTTGATTTTCAGACATACAAAGACTTTTATTTAATTTAGTTCCTATAGGCCACGCGGTAGAAGTTGCAGGCAAAACTATTACCTATGTAGTTATTAAAACAAAGGGCAATTAAATCGTGTCATTGCACAATAACTCACTCATTACATAACCATAGGAAATAAAAACCAGATTCAATCTCGCCCAGCTAAACTAAATTGTACAAATAAATAAGTCAATTTATATTCAGTTAAAGTTTAACTATCTACTAAACAACGGCTTGTACCACTCAATTATGTGGCGACTAATGTTTCAAATATCTAGAATTAATTAACTTAACACAAAGTTTCCGGATAGCTTGGTGTTTGTGGCTTTATCAGATGGAGGTGGCACGTGGACTAATAGACCGACCGGACTGGTCTGCCGGGCCAGCACGTGCGGCCTGCTGGCGCAATCAGCGGCCGGCTGGGGACTACTGTGATAATGATTAGCTAATATTTTGTTGGGGTGCCATTCTTAGTACGCCACACCCTCTTCTAGACAATTTATAAAACATACCAACCTAGGTTAGGTTATTTTAGGTTTTTTTTTATTTCGTCCGACACTAGGTCTACGATTTACTCCTGTGTATTGGGTGCGTTTAAAAACATAGGTTTTGCCATATACAAACGCCCCGACCAACCCTTACCCAGATCAGTCTGTACCGTACCGTACACATTGGTCAGCCACTGCACCCATCTAATCGTCTATGTATATAAAATATATACTAGTATAAACAAGTCACGGCATTTATTAGAAACAGATTATATATTTTTTCAACCAACCTCGGCCACTGCCTACTCAAATAGGTTAATTGCTTACACAGTAATTTAATCTAAGCCCGGACTCTACATCGTAACAAAAAATGCTGCATATTTGAAGTATGATACCATTACACTGAGCCATAAAAAACTTTATTAAATTAAGAACTAACAAAAAACGTACGAACCAATCCATCACAGTTTAATATAACTGTGATTAAAAAATCCCTCCCTCGTATACATTACCATCAATCAGAAACAACATCTGTATACCAATTGTAAAGTAGATTGCTATGATAACCATCTGTCCTGCTGATACTCGTTGAATATATTCGCGAACATGATATCACGCTGCGTACTGATCAATACCGCGTAGTGCGTACGACAGCCATCACGAAACGCTATATCAACGTACCTATTTAGCACTATTAGCAATCCTTTAACTACGCCCAAAATTTTATAGAATATTATTTTGAATTATAGTATTGAAACCCCTAAAATTGCCTGCATGAATTTCCGAAGCCTCGAAAGTTCTCTAAACCGCGTACCGGAAGACCTAACAAGGTCCCCATAGGCCGCCATCGAGGTGGACCGAAGACTTAGGAAAGCTCTAAATCTAAAAAGAGAATTCAAGTTCTCTATTTTTAGTTCACTTTCAGAAAAAATATTTAAGTTTTTTCCGTCATGTTAGCACGTCCCCACGGTTATTGCGTACCAGATGAGCGATTCGTACCGCGTACGAATATTTATCGCGTACCAAACGTTATTCAATCCCAGCAGAGTATTTATCACGTACGCTCTAAAACAAATCCTTTTGAGGCTCGTAAAACGCTCATAAAAATAAAAGCGAGTCGCCATCATGGTAGCACATTGATAGGCGCGACACGACCACATCTGTTTGTTTTATTTTTCCACGTTGATTGCTTGTTTGCGCAGCGTGGCGGACTAACGACGCCTGGGTAACTACGCAATGGTTACAGATTAACTATTAGCTGAATTTGTGTCGTTAAGCTCCATTGTTGTTTTAACTTTTTAAGCGGCCTGCATTGTAATTGTTTCAAGTTTTAATCGATTTGGATCTCTATCGCATCTTTAATTGTCAATTTTGTACAAGTACCAGCAATAACGAATGTTAGTAGGGTTTCCCCCTCGATGGTACAGATTAGAGCTAAGCTTCCGTATCATGGACCTCGGATCTCTAAATAATGAAGATGGATGTGTATTCACTTAATTTATAGTTGACGACGCGAACGTTGTCGAGTAATAAAGTCTCTTTATAGAATTCATAAACTTAATTTAATATTTACTTAAGATCCATTCATTGATCCAATAAATTGTTTAATATATCATATAATATCTATTTATTACCAATTTGTTTTTAATTTCTAAATGGTTAACAAAATGTTATAGTTATCCCACTGTAGTTAATACGGTGATTCAAAAAATTTGTGACACAAAGAGTTTTTTGAAAACGTTAAAATACAATCCAATACAAAAGCCAAATCCCAATTTCCCACACATCCGCGGCGCGCCAGGCGGGTCTGGCACTTGGCACTTGGCACGTGCGTTTGCGCGCCAGTTTGGCTAACCGTTGTATTTTCGTCACAAAATAGTATTCGCAGAAGGTTGAAGCTCCAGCGCGGATATACTCCGAATTAAATAAAGACATGCCATACCATCACGCCTGTCGTCCCCGAAGGGTTAGGCAGAGGTGTACTTAAGTACACTCACATTTTTCGGTATGTTTTAGGTCCCATGTAATACGAGGCGAGCCATCGACCGGGCACGAATCCTAACTCCAAACTGCCACTGAGAATTTTATTGAAATCCAAATCATATTTTGTTCGACCTGAGATTCGAACCCAAGACCTAAATTATAATAGTATAGTAAATGAAGACGGCTGAAGCAAATATTACATACCTATATTTATAGATACAACTACTCTCTGACTCTATACATAATCACCATGACATATTTTAGGGTTATCCTATGATCAGTAGAGAGCTTTACTTTGCTGATAAATGTCTAGTTACTCGTTCAAATAAAAATTTAAACTAAATAACAAGCTAATAATTATAAATATATGTGTTTTTATTCTTTCTTTCTGTTGTTTTCTATTCTATGGCGCCCTACGTTGCCCCTAACAATGACCTCAGAATCACGCCCTTTGAAAAAAAGGGGTGCAATCGGACAGTGGTAGCCGCGGTGCTACCCTTAACTTCAATGAGAATGTTTTTGTTTTGATCGCGCCGTTGTGTCAATACTAACCGAGCGGCGTTTAAAATGCGAGTTTTTTTACGCATGACTCCTTGCTTTGTTTGTATAACTTTGTTATTTGTTTGCAAGTATACTTCAAAAAGTGGTTTAACATGCTACTGTTAGTAATATTAACTATTTATAAGCATTTGAAACTAGTTTACTGCAAGATTTATTCCTCCCAATTTCCATTGTTTTAAAATTAAATTTATTCTCGGTTCAAAAACATTCATCGTTGTTTGTAATGTAGGCAGTAACAAATTCTATATTATATGACTGGTTGTTTGGTGAAGCGAGACAGGCAATTTGTGGACATCGTGTAATACTGTGGGGTTACATACCCGTGTATTTTTTTAAATAAGGTGTCCAGTTGTGTGTCACTACATTTCGCCGCGCGCGCAGCTGCCTGGCGCACTGTAACGTTATTGTCTACACTGCAGCACCCATTTGCATGATAAAATAACACAACTTTCCCCAGTGTTTGTACACAGTCAGGCACCACCGACCAACCGCTCACCGCATGTTATTGTTGCATACGCACTTTTGTTCACCATTCAATCGAAAAAAAACTCTTTTGTGAATATAAAGTTGTTGTGTTATTTAAATAAAGCTATTTTGTCCGATGTCGATCGTAATTGCATCTGTGTAAAGTATTTTTCGTAGCCATTAAAATTTACATGCGGAGCCTGCGGTAGGTCTATAAAAAACGATTAAACAAACTTAAATACAGGCTCCGTACCGTACAGCTACTGTAATCAACGTAAATAAATAATCGAATGAATAAACATTTAACAGTTCAAGTCTGACGAACGTATACATAAGCGAGTGGGATTAGTTAACGTATTCATTTCGAATGACGAGAATACTTTAGTTTTATTTGTTTCAATCAAAATAAACGCAGAGACGAAATGTTTCAATTTCAGAACACAATAAGCCATTTCGTTAAATTACAGTTAACGTTCAAATAGAGTGAATCAATCAACTGATTGCACTCAAACGAAGCTGTATCAATCTAAATTCCTAACTTTACAAGTCTGCCAACGAGCTGTACGAGAGACTATTAAAATTTCCCGAACATTGCGTCACAACCACGGAGTACTAACACACGGAGCGATTAACGCATATTGCTAAAACTGTACGGAATTCATGCTGTTTCTGTCACATACAATTGTTGTGGAATATTCACAGAGTAGATAAAATATGGACATGATATTACAGGTACTCATAGACTACCACTTTAAATATGAATATAGGGTATATTTGTATGCATATTTTCTACTAGAATTACTTAATGGTGTGCTATTTATGATACGATTGCTTGGTATGACCGCAAGAATACGTGCTCGCGGTTTGTACCGTCGAGTGGGCACATGATCACTCCACGCACTAAATCCTCCATGGAGCGCTGTTCAAAGTCCTTGTACAACAATTTACATATCGGGTGGTGCAGAACCTTTGTTCAGCGATATTCCGGATCTTACTTAATATCGCTATGCAAATACACCTTTTGGATAGAGATTAATAGTTTATTTAATCTGTGCTGACGGGCGGCGCGGCGGGGGCGTTCGCCAACGTTTGAGAAAATCCCTTTATTGTCTCAGCTGGAGATTGAGTTGTGACTGTACTAATGTGAAACTGTCTGTGTGTGTCCGTTATTGGTCCTCGTAAAAACTTTAATATATTGAGATTTAAATGGAGATTATCTCTTAAAATATACCTATGCCTTAAAATTAATAAGGTTTCGCGTTACAAATCCTAAGTTCAAATCCCGCACGAGATTTTTATCAATAGTTTTAAGTAAGTATAACAGAATACACCAATCTCACTACAATTAAAAGTATAATAATACCATCATAACAAACCATTGGGCGCGGCGTCCTCTCCTCGCGCGACACCTCGCCGTGACAAACCGGCATTCGTTCCGTGAATGTGTTCAATGGGCCGTGTATCGCATTCGTCGCGTGTCGCGCTGTGCCGCGGTACGCCATGTCCCCTTATAGCCCGCCGATGTAACATACATAACTGTATAAGCTCATTATTACCCCGTCAACTCGTCAACCGTCAAGAATTTTATTTGTCACGGTTATTGAAAAAACGGAGTCGTTTTGTGTTGTTTTCGTTTGTGAAACTTTACAAGCTCTTTTAAAAAATAAAAGCTTTAACAGCAGAGTTGTTAACGATATTTAGTCCTTGAAGTACATAATATCCATTCTTTCCGATTTTATTTTATTGTATAAATATTCTGAAATCGGTCCTGATCTTTACTCTTAAGTTCTTAACCAAGTAACTACATATGTAGGATATACCAGCCACCGAGAAGAGTTTTTATAATTCTGTACTTTAAGAACTAATACATAATATACTTTTTATTTAGGATACGGAGTAGGTATATTAATATGTGCAGTCTTTAAACAATATTATATCACGTTTATTCAGATAGAAAAACTTCATCGCCACCTTTACTATCTGACTATCAAACACTGACTAATGAACTCCTGCAGCGACTAATAGCAGTTAATGACTAGTTAATTCCAAAGCACTCGCGTTTAACAGGCTGCGAGGTATTTTATGCCCGCGTAAACTACGTACCGGCTGCATTGCGGACCTTAGCCTTACACTTTTTAGTTTCTGTTTTTTAATACGGTTCTTTTACCAACAACAAGGATTTAAGCTCACGAAGTCTTACAGGCTATACTGTTATATAAATACATGGCATTAGAAAGACGACATAGATCAGCACAAGTGATGCATGCGACCTCCATGCATGACATTAGACATCTAACGCATCCCGCAGCTAAGTGATGCAGATGAGCCATTAGGTAGGCGTGCATTACCGACCATTGTACACCGCACAATGCGGCCGACGCCGGCGATACTAGTCTCCGCCACTCGCCGCCAGAGAGCGACACCGCCTCACATTTATTGTGCCCTGGTAACTTAGGACGCCGTAAGCGGGATTATCCGGGGACTTATAATAAATGACTGTCGGATGGCCTAGCACAATAACCTGTTGGTGGCATAACATAGGCTTGCTTTTATTTCTGCGAAAATGAAAAGTGAAAAGACCAGTTTGAATCTTGAAGGTATAGTAATGGTATTTTGACAAGTAGTCATCTTCCGTGTCCCACGACCCAGAAGCCGAACCCTCATTATCGAACGAGTCATTGCCCGTATGGTAACATTTGTTTCATAGAAACTCAATACTAGTAGAAAATAGAGTTAGGTAAGTATGTGTTCCTGATATCCTGTTCACGCATGCAATCAAAAAACCAACTCAAAAAACTTGATAATTAATTATCATACCAATAAATAAAACGAGCAAACATAAATAACCTGTGACGAACGCTATCGCCCTGTCAGTGAGTGTATTCGCGACTCACTTCGTTACTTCAATTCTCTCGTATGTTTTATTGAATTTGTCTTCAATTCCTCCACATAAGAGCATTACAACGAATCTTTGTTTCACAATGATTTACGACGCATGTCTTTAAAGGTTCGGTTAATATATTATACTTTTGTTTCATTCCACCTTTTGTTTGTGACGAGTTTATTTTTGTGACATTTATATACGAGCGTGTCACGTGCGTATAATGCTATCATTGTTTTTGTATATGACCCGCATTGTTTTAGAATTACGAGATATAGTCCGTTAACAACAAATAGGAATTCTATATGTAAATACCGTGTATTTTCGTATTTACCGTACATTTTACATCAATTAATACATAAAAGTATTGTTATACTTCAGTGTTTTGGAAAAGTGTTTGATGATATTGTTTATCAATCGTATAAACACTTTAAAATAGTAGAACAGTGCCTAGGTTCTAGATCATTAACTGTACCCATATAATATGACAGTGATCAATTGGCAATTGTCACATAACGAGGACCATTCAACAGCCCATATCCCTCAATTGACTGACACAAAGGCAACACACTCTATACGTACATTTACTGCGTTCCCCTTTCAAAACAAATATCCATTTAATTTCAAATCGTTTTTGCTCTTCAAAGGATTAATAGTTTCATTTATGTTCGCAAATCGAAATCAAATACAACTCACATTTTTCACCCCCAAATTTAATAGTGTTGTAATCTCGTCCCGCCGAGCGCCGGGGGATAGACGCAGCATTAACGTGCTTAACTGTTTGAGCGTTTGCCCCCTGGCTTGTTCGAGAAGGTTCATTATCCTGGTCATGGGCTGCGAGCTAATGGCCGCGAAATTATGTTAGTTACACATCTGGACTAGCGTAATATTTGTCTTGAAGGAACGTTTGCTGTAATCTTTGGTATCAATTATAATTTCTCCGTTCACGTAACTGGTTCAGTTTGTATCCGGAATGTTTCGCTAACAAGTTTCTTTGAGTTGTTTTTGAAACTGCCTTTTCTTTAGTTTGTATAGTATAATGATTAGTTGACTAGGCTATTTATCTATAATTGGAAGAGAAATCCTTGATTGCTTAGATATTATTAGACTATTCTCGTTATTTTGTTTCTCACCTCACTCTAATTCTTCAAACATTACGTCAAAGCATGCATAACTCACCAAAAGACGGAAATGGAAAATTATGTACAAATAAGTGTGTGTTTGAGGTTTTAAACCCTTGGTCGCTTTGTCGTCGCTTGAATGAACCATCAATATAATCACCACGATGTTTATAAACCTACGAAAATTACACAGTCTTCAAAGAATTTTACACAAAATGCGTTTGTAATTTTCTTACAAATTTACATCCCAAAGGTTGCAAAGACGCACTTTCTACCCACTTACAAGAACAGTAATGGTTCAGTTTCCGAGTAGGTGAAGTAAAGAGATATTTAATTTAGACTAGTAAGCTACCTAGTATTTACGTTATTTTATACGTGTTTGCGTAACACAATAAGTTGGGGTAAAATTCGTACAACAGAGCGTCTCGTAATGTCGGCTCCGTTTAGTTCGTCCCGCGACAGATGTTTGTTTTCAATACTTTTTCTTTGGCCGTTTGTTCCCACTCTCTTTATTAAGTTGCCTTTCATTGTAGCGTTTGTTATTTCTCCGGTCGAATTCATCTGCTTGATAGTTAATAACGGCTGCCTCATTTGGTGCTCGCC